>OX578150.1:117844271-118444271 GCA_951213105.1 Amaurobius ferox | reverse complement strand
AGTACGATGGAAATTCTCTTTTGCGTTATGAAAGAATAAGTATCTAAATTGAAAATGAATGATGCGGCATTGTTATTTCTTTCAAGATCAGCAAGTAACAGTCCAAAATAACCGGTGAGAATTGAATCTCAACTCTTGTGAATGAGCGGCATATATTATAACCATTGAACTTAAGTTTACTATTTTTACCAATGATTAGACCAGTGATTTCCAGCCTTTTTTGTTTGGAAGAATCTTCGAAATATTTCGTAAAATCTTGCGTAAAATCACCCTGCATCTGCACCCCCCCCCCCCCCCCCCCACACACACACACACCTTCTCCCAATATATTCTACCGAACTGTAGGAAATTTCCTTCTCCACCTATTTCATGGTAAGGGGGGGGAAAAAAACGGAAGAATTTAATTGCAAAGACAATTTAATTCAAAATCTTTTCAGGGTAATCCCGTTATTTTTCGAGTGTTTATTCATTGTGATGAAATAGTAGTGTGTAAGATTTTCAAAAATAGAAGTGAGTTCAAGTTAGTGTGAAAAATTCACAAAAATAGAAAGACGAAAAATAAGCTCACTGATATCATTTTCCTAATAGTAAGAATTCCGAAAGTCCACTGCAAGTTGTTATCTTTCACTTACACACCAACTTCCTTGTTCAGCGTTGCACAGATAATTGACAAGATATGAGATTACAAACTATAAGTAATGTCGCATGGTAAACCCATGATCCAATATTTTCGGGGATGCGATCTAGAGTTTACGTATTTATTTTGGGGGTCAGCCTTTTCGTTTGGTCAGCTGCACTCGGAAGAAATAGAAAACAGGATGTCGGGGAGTTTTCTTTGGAGTTCGCATTTTTACTGAAAGATTTTAATGTTGTCCGGTTCGGAAGGATCATAGGGGTGGTGGCCTGTTTGAGTTAGTGGCCGAAAGCATATCAGGTTCGCAGGGGCTTGAGAAGGGGCTTTTTGTTTCAATGCCAATGGCGTTGCTTTGGGGTCAAGGGGTTAAGATCCAGAATCCAATGAGATAGTTGTGTGCGCCTCAGGGGCGTGTTTTAAAATCTTGGAGAGAGAGAGAGAGAGTTTTTCAGTTTTTAAAAAAAAGGAGCGAGGAAAATTTTATGCCCTGAGGTAACTTCCTCTTTTAGGACAAGCCCGGTAAGAGCGCGAAGAAGAAAAAGGCCGTGTGTACATACAAACATGAATTTATTTACACTATATAAATATTTACACAATATTGATTTAAAATATTTAAAATACAACTTCCCATATTCAAAATGGGATGAATACCAATTTAAGATAAACAATCCAAAAGTGTATAGAGTCTCACCGACTAAAATGTGAAAGATGGTAATTAAAAATTAAGCTTAACTATTCCTATGTTATATTTAACCATCCTTAAAACGGAGAGAGAGGTCGAACAAATACAAAATAGGAAATAGGTCCCAAATTGGTAACTCACTAACATCGCTGGCCGATTTGCGGGCTTTCATCCTTCAGATGAACTGCACTTAAAAAAATCTGATGTGGGCAACACATGACTTTCCTTATATAATGTAATGAATTTACTACTTTCACAGTAAAAAAAAATCTGTTGTGGGCAACACATGACTTTCCTTATATAATGTAATGAATTTACTACTTTTACAGCAAAAAAATAGGTTTTTCTTATAGTAGATACGAATATTCTTTCCAAGACATTGAATTTTCGACAATTAGTCGTCATTTTCATTGATTTAGCGTCATTTTTATCCATTTGGCGAGATTTTCGTTAATTTGGCAACATTTCAAAAAATCGCCAAATTGGCGACATTCCGCCAAATTCGTCGCCAAAATCTCGCCAAGCGTTATGCACTAAGAAATAAGTTATTCTTACAGCCGATAAATGACTATTGGCGTCCAAATACAAAAGTGTTACTCAGAGAATTTTTTTCATGAATGGAACGAGCTAGATCCACGAAAATGACGTCACCCAATTTATCGCATGGTATTACATATGAAAAGTGAACATGTTTCTCAATAGGAAATATATATTTTTTTTATATGACTTTTTGATAATTTTTATGAAAAATGTGCAATATCTCGAGAACGGTTCATGTCAGCGTTCTGAAATTTACGTCAATCGTTTTCTAATGAAAAATTACATAAGAAATGTCTATTTGCGCAACTTTATTTGTGGTTTTGATTTTTGACGATTTTTTTAAAATTTCATTAGAAAATTTAGGGGGGTTCCGAATATTCGATTGCATATAAAAACAATAGGCTTCCAGTGTTTACGGATTGTGATTTTTGTACCAAATTTGGTTTAAATCAGTCCATTCGTTTGTCAGTTATCGTCTCCACAGACCCACTGACACACACACACACACACACACACATACTTTCACACACACACACACACACAGACATCACTCCAAAAATGTTTGATTCGTGATCAGGGATGCTTGAAACGTGCTCTCCCGTCGAAAACTCGAATTCGAATTTTCGACCCCGTCACAATACTTTCCTTATACATTATGTATATAAGGAAAGTAAAAATCTGATGTGGGCAACGCATGACTTTCCTTATATAATGTGATGAATTTACTACTTTTACAGTAAAAAAAATAGGTTTTTCTTATAGTATATACTAATATTCTTTCCAAGATATTGAATTTTCAACAATTAGTCGTCATTTTCATTGATTTAGCGTCATTTTTATCCATTTGGCGAGATTTTCGTTAATTTGGCACCATTTCCAAAAGTCGCCAAGTTGGCGACATTCCGACAAATTCGTCGCCAAAATCTCGCCAAGCGTTATGCACTAAGAAATAAGTTATACTTACAGCAGATAAATGACTATTGGCGTTCAAATACAAATGTATTACTCAAAGTATCTTTTTTCATGTATGGAACGAGCTAGATCCACGAGAATGACGTCACCTAATTTATCGCATGGTATTACATATGAAAAGTGAACATGTTTCTCAATAGGAAATATTTTTTTTATTTTATATGATTTTTGATAATTTTTTGAAAAATGTACAATATCTCGAGAACGGTTCATGTTAGCGTTCTAAAATTCATGGCAATCGTTTTGTAATGTAAAAGTACATAAGAAATGTCTACTTGCGTAACTTTATTAGTGGTTTTGAATTGGGCGTTTTGAAGTGGTTTGAATTAGTGGGTTTGGCGATTTTTTCAAAATTTCATTCGAAAATTCAGGGGGGTTCTGAACATTCGATTGCGTATAAAAACAATAGGCTTCCAGTGTTTATGGATTGTGATTTTTGTACCAAATTTGGTTCGAATCGGTCCATTCGTTCGTCAGTTATCGTCTCCACAGACCCACTGACACACACACATACTTTCACACACACACACACACATACACACACATACTTTCACACACACACACACACAGACATCACTTCAAAAATGTTTGATTCGTGATCAGGGATGCTTGAAACGTGCTCTCCCGTCGAAAACTCGAATTCGAATTTTCGACCCCGTCACAATACTTTCCTTATACATTATGTATATAAGGAAAGTAAAAAGGGCTTTCTCTCGCCCTCGAGTCCGAGATCATTCTCCTCGCTCCTTTTTATAAAAACTGAAAAACTCTCTCTCTCCAAGATTTTAAAACACGCCCCTAAGGCGCACCGCACACAACTATCTCATTGGATTCTGGGTCTTAACCCCTTGACTTCAAAGCAACGCCATTGGCTTTTAGACTCCCCCCCCCCCACAGAAACAAAAAGCCCCTTCTCAAGCCCCTGCGAAACTGATATGCTTTCGGCCACTAATTCAAACAGGCCGCCAGCCCTATGATCCGTCCGAACCGGACAAACATTAAAATCTTTCGGTGAAAATGCGATCTCCAAAGAAAACTCCCCAACATCCTGTTTTCTATTTCTTTCGAGTGCAGCTGGCCAAACGAAAAGGCTGACCCCCAAAATAAATACGTAAACTCTAGATCGCACCCCCCGAAAATATTGGATCATGGGTTTACCATGCGACAAGTAATATATACATTATATATAAGATAGGCAGGAGAAAATTTTAAATACAATTTTCCTGACAATGCCATTCTGAATCCAAATTTTTGCTTAACCTAAAATGGAGAACTGGCATTGTCGTGGGACAGTATTGGAATTTTCCTGTCGCCACTTCACTTCTAGAAAGTATTACCCCCCCCCCCCCCTCTCTCTCTCTCTTTGGAAACGGTTGACATTCCATGGCTATGAGTAAGAGACCAGCTGCATTGGTGAGAAAATGGCAAAGGACGCTATCTTTTTTTTAAATAAAATGGACACCTGCAAGAGGGCTAGAGCCCCCCAATTTTTAGCCAACCCTTTGGAAGGGGCCAAATCCAGTGATTCGAGGGAGCCCGGCCGCGTCACTGAATTTATGGGTTTTCGAACCTATAGCGGCCAAGCGTCAGCTATGGAGCCCGGCCAGGGGGCTGTCCGAGGTCCCGACGAGGAGAAGAAGAGCGGAGAGAGAAGGCAGTTGGTAATTTTAAAGGTTAAGTGCTGGTCGTCTAATAACCGACGGATGAGTGCCACCTTGATGCCGTCCTGCCAGTACCTAAAAGGGGTAAGTCCTTTTGTCCTCTCCCACTGCAGACTGAGTATCAGAGAATATAATTAGAATTTAATAAGGAAGTTAACTGCCTAACTTGAGGGCTATTATGATATTTAATTTAACTAGAGAGGGGGAAATGATCAGATCGATTATTATCCAATACCTACTTAGCAAATGTAAATATGTTGTATGTAATTAAGATGACATTTTGTGGTTTTTAAATTTTAAGTAACAAGTTTTGAATATAAGTATTTTAAAATAAAAGCTTTATTAACTTTTAATTAGTATTTATTGTGTGTTCTCGTGATGCATTTTCTAATTAATCAGAACCTGGAGATATGCTCGGTAATCGAGCAAGTGGCGTGCAGAAATACGATTAACGGCCAATGTGTAATTGTAAGATTTCAGCGGAGCCACGCCACAGGCATATAAGGGAAAACTCTTCTCCCTGTCTGTATTCTGTTCTGTTCTATTTGGTGACAAATTTGACCAAATATGGTCAACTTGGGCTATTTGGGAAGTCGCCAAATTGAGGAAAAGGACGCTAAATTGACGAAAATGTCGCTAAATTGACGAGCAATCAATATCTCAGAAAATTAACTTTTATTTCGTTGATAATCCTTGTCGTTTTTGCTGGAATTATTAACTTAATATTCTAAATTCAAAGTATAGCGAGTTTTGTCGTTTGTGAAACAGATATCGCTAGGCGGTCGTACAGTCGCGTAACTTCGTTAACTTTGGCCCAGACTATCTGACCTACCCGAAGATGTAAGAAGATATTTGCTTGAACTGCCGAGAAGTGTCACTCAAAAACCCAGTGAGGGCGGCATCCATAGGAACCATACCCTCCTTCCCCTACCACCAACCTCTCAGAAGGACTTTTAGATCTACGTATTTAATGTGCCTGTATTCTGCGTGGACACGGGAACAGTGGGCAGAGCCGGGAATCGAACTCGGGTCCTCCAAGTGCAATCCCCGTGCCTTAACCACTGGTCTGTCCCTCCCCTAGGGAATAGCATTGTAATGATGTTTCGGTAGAGTCGGTCAGTCTGATCGTAACAGTTTGCTACGAATTTGGCGACTTTTTTAAATGTGGGAGGGATGTGTAAGGGATTATGTATAGATCAATGATCATGAAACTTAATAGTTTCAATCATTGTAGTAAAATATTGCAGCGAATATAGCAGCGATATTTAACGTGCTTGTACTCTACGTGAACACGGGGACAATTTGGACAGAGCCGGGAATCGAACTCAGGTCGTCAATACTCGCGCGCTAACCACTGCGCTGTACCATCCCTATGGTCGTAACATGATTTTTGGCACCCTGGAGCGAATAATTTCAGGAACCCTTTCGCATAATACATATTTTTTGGTCTTTAAGCCCGAAATATAGGGCGCTTCCTTCGTGCATGAATTGCTTTTTATTTGGGGGGTATTATAACTCGAAAGCGGGTCGTATACTATATAGAAAAAGCCATTTGGGCGGACGAGAAGCAATCCTTTACATAACTTTACGCACCCTATTATTTCAAGATCTAAAACGGAGAATGTTCTGCATTCATTCCAATTTTCGATGTCCTTCTGTACCAAAGCACAAACAAGGCTGAAAATAAATTCACACCTAATCCCAGTGACGAAACATACTGAATAGAAATTTACGATAGCATTTTGTTGTCTAGTGCCTCTCTCCATACCGTTTCTTTTGCATAGTCACCGCGGGTACAGTTTCCATATGAATGACGCTCGTAAATCAACGAGTCAAAAGAATACTTAGTCAGCTTAGTTCGCTGGCATGCATCCATGTTAAAGCGTCACCATCGTAAGAAACGAGAAATATATATATATATATATTTTTTTTTTCAGTTTTGGAAAACAGCCTGGAGGATTATTCAATATTTAAGTGCATGTAAATGCAGCAGTAAATAAGATAAAAAATGAAAGAAATGATTTACACAACTGTTTATTTAATATTGAATGCGACAATTTTAGTTGTTATGAAAGTCGACGGAGTGACGTGATGTATGGGTTGATAAAAATGAAAATGTCCATGTCAAGAGCAGGGTCGAATATAGGGAAGGAAGAACACCATTTGAGTGGGGTGGGAGGGTGGAGCATTTTCTCGATTTAATTTTTTAAAGTGAGGCAAATATAAGATTCACAAGGTGCTAATGCTTGTAAGGAGACCCTATCCAAAGCATCCCAAGCCGCTGAAACTCAACCAAACTTAGTACCAGGACACACGATTGTAATTTCGGAAAGAAGTTAATTAGTTTTAAAAATTCCCAGAAGAAACTAATTTAGCGCTGCGAGTAATAAAACAGAGTAAAACATGAATGCAGCTCAATTTCTAATGCGGAATTGGTGGAAATAAAGAGAGACATGAAACGTTTGATGTTTGAAATTATTAATCCTCGATTTAAAAGCATTACAAACTTTTAATTACAACATTTCAGCATTAAACACTTATCGGGCGTTCATATGCCCATCATCAGAAGACAAATGGATAAAACGCAACAGAAAAAAAAGATCAGATGATAGCCCGTGCTATTACACATAAAAAGGAATTTAAAATTTTTATATATCGGAACATTTAGAGTGATATGAAATACAAATACAATACAATACAGAATAAATACAATATTTAAATAATTAAAAAAAATTAGACATTGAAAAAATTAAAACCGTCTAAATAAGTATAAGAATGTGAATTTAAGAAAATATGCTGTCATACAATAAAATAGAAATAATTGCATTTAAAAATTAAGGGATAAAAAATTTAAACAATTGGGAACATCATACCTTCATATCAGAAGTAATATAAAATACAAGTAAAATTACGTCGGGACAAATACAATATTTAAATAATTAAAAAATAGACATTTAAGTATTTTAAAAAAATAGACATTTAAGTATTTTGAAAAAATAGACATTTAAGAAATTAAAACGGCATAAATAAGTATAAGAATCTGAATTTAAGAAAAAATACTGCCATCCAATGGAAGAGAAATAATTGCATTAAAAAAATGAAGGGATGAAAAATTTAAACAATTAGGTACGTAAGGATAATGACTTGGCAATTATAACATTACGAATTTATCTCCAGACATTTTTTTTAATTAGAAAACAATTAAATTCTGTTCAAAATTATGTTATTTTAGATTGTACATATTTTATCTTGTACTTTTTGTCCCCTTCATCGCTCTGAGTTTTATAGAACGTTTACAAGGATTCCACGATCATTCTATAAAAATGTAGATTTTTATAAAAACTCTTTAAATCCTTCGCATTTTGTGGTTCCATTTCATAACAGTATTAATAATTTGTTAACCAATTTTCAAATTAAAAAAAATATATAAAATTCCGAATAAATTTCTAAATTTTTGCTCGAACCAAAAAGAAAATTCTATCTAATTCTAGATTTTTTATAACAAAGCCGGATACAAAAGTTTCCTGAAAATCCATTAAACATTTGTGGCCGCTATCGGGTACACAGGGAATCAATCACAGACGGACGGACATCACTTCAAAAATAGCCAAAACGTGTTCAGGAGGTCTTAAAACATATATTGGCATCAAAATCTCGAATTCGAAAATTTTTGTGAAAGCAATACTTTCTCAATATGTATGAGAAAGTAAAATACTAGTAAAATAAGCGGCGCATGTGCTGTGTCACAAAGTCTGTTTCCCTTCGAATTCCTGCATTTCAGGATTTAATTTCAGTGTTTATCGACTCAAAAGACTTGCAACTCACTTGCAGAACTCGCTTCCTTTTCGGGAAAACAATACTTTCTTTATCTGTTCTATATTACATAGTATGAGAAAGTAAAACTGAAATCGGCAAAATTGCGGATTTTTAAAGCAATTTTTTATTTTAAAAAAAAGTAAAATACTAACCGAGTTATAACTCGTCTGGCCTTGGTGGTTTTGGCCCTAAGTGACAGCTTAATCCGCCTATCAGTAAATCCGCCCCTAAGGAAACAAATTTTAGCTTTTCTACTGTTGGATTAAATTAGATTGCAGTAAATTTATTTTAGATTAAGTTATGAGAAGTGGCACTTCACGATAACAGCATAATTTCGATAATATTGTGACATCATGTACAAAACAATGGATGCAGAAGTGCTTTCACATTCACTTACGAAACGGAACAGGCAAAAATGACGTTATCTCTCTATATATGTAAGCGATCATATATATACTCAGAAAAGTTGAAGTACTTGCTCGTCTGATAAGACCCGCAGATAAATATTTTTAAAGAAAATGAAACGAACTGAATTACTCGTCCTTGGTCGCTTATCGTTGTCTGACGAAGATATCGCCTCGATTTAGTAGTTTCTTTCAGCTACTAATAGTTCTGAAAGAGAGAGGACAACGTAGCTTTGCTAAATATGGTCCGTCATTCAGTTCTCTTATTTGTTTAAATTTGTTTTGACCAGCTTGTGTGTAAAGAGGTTGTATGAGTTGTTTTGACGCTTAGAAGTAATTCACTGTACGCAAGGGCTAAGGTCACCTGACTAAAACAGTTCCGGGACGGGACCTTTCGCGAAACCTTCATGACGTCATAAGTATCATAATAGGTTAATTACTCAGTGGTAACGTCGTGTGATTCAGTCACATCAACAGTTGCCATGGAGACTCATAGGGAAGGGCAAGAAGCACGCCCCCCCCCCCCCTTCTGAACGTTCAAAGTCACAGAGGCGGGCATCAAGCTAGTCGATGTTGCACGTATTATCCTTGAGTTTGTTCCCTCCTGAAAATAGTTCTATGGGTGCCCATGGCCGTGTGGTAATTTCGATTGTTTTTTAAACAGGGTGGTCAGTGCGTTTTTGCTATGCTATTGCTTTCTTTTCCTCATCATGCCTTCTTATCAAGGTGAAAGACATAGAAGAGTACAGTGAAGCGACTTCAGCCTTAACGGGGCGTTGGAAAAAAGTAAGAAATAGTTAAAGCAAGAAACATTTAACGTTAACGTTACTGCAGTGTTCTGTCATGGAGCACATAAATTCGCAAAGTTATGCGTGCATTCGTTCCTGAGTTCCACACTTCATAGACATGATATATATACTGAAACGAATGTTTTTTATTTTTTATTTTTCGAAAGTGTTTAAAATGTGTTCAAAGGGGAGGACTTTAAACATCTTCATATTAACATCTTTGTTAAATACAGCGCACAAGGTTGAAGAAAGGTATCAACTAATTTCAAAAGCAGAAATAAAGCCTTCTTCATCAGGATTTATCTTGCCGAAGAAGGTTATTTTCTACCTTGAACTGAAATCGTTGTTGGTGGGTGGAGGTGATCCTTGTCAGTCGAATTAAATTTCCATATATCTGCGACTGAAGAAGTCTGTTAAATTTTAAAAGCATGTATAACATAAGTTTAACAAAATATAATATTAAAAAACTGTACATTTGAAATTAATTTGTGCTATTTGAAAGTGATATTTTGTAGTCACTCATGATGGTCTTACAATTACATTACCTTCAATCCGTTGTCCGCCACTCCATTTTTACAATTCGTTTTAAATTATAAGGGTTGTTTTTGGTTTTCCATATTGATGACAAGCATTCTCTTGAGTCTAATCTGGTAATAAATTGAATTATTTTGTTTGTTATGGATGCTTTACTATATATCTCTTCAATTATTCTATTTTAATTCATACATATATGTACATATACGAGGGTCACACTGAAATTTTTGAGACAGGGACAGACGATAAGCGATAGAAAAAATTATTGGACGGATATTTAAATTTGAACTCTTTTATGCCCGCAGACGATAATTTGTAACAACAATTACAATTTAGCTATCGTAGAATAAATTTTGGAAGAAAAGAAAATGGAGTTGACGCGAGAGCATTATCGAGCTATGATTTTCTATGATTTTAAAGTGGGGCTAAGTCAGGAATCATGTCTTCAACGTCTACAATTGGCGTATGGAAATGATGATCCATCTCGTGCCACTGTATTCAGGTAGTTTACAGAGTTTAGAAGAAGTCGAAATTCTCGAAGAACACGCAGGACTTTGCCAGCTGTAGTCCCAGAAAATGAGTCGGCGATTCGAAAAATGTTAATTGATCATAATCTCTGTACCTACCAAATGATACAGAAAGAACTTAACATTGGATCCGCAGCTATGCATAAAATTATTCATGAAGAACTGCATATGAAAAAATCTGATGTGGGCAACACATGACTTTCCTTATATAATGTAATGAATTTACTACTTTTACAGTAAAAAAATAGGTTTTTCTTATAGTAGATACGAATATTCTTTCCAAGACATTGAATTTTCGACAATGAGTCGTCATTTTCATTGATTTAGCGTCATTTTTATCCATTTGGCGAGATTTTCGTTAATTTGGCAGCATTTCAAAAAGTCGCCAGGTTGGCGACATTCCGCCAAATTCGTCGCCAAAATCTCGCCAAGCGTTATGCACTAAGAAATAAGTTATTCTTACAGTCGATAAATGACTATTGGCGTCCAAATACAAAAGTGTTACTCAGAGTATCTTTCTTCATGATTGGAACGAGCTAGATCCACGAGAATGATGTCACTATTTACCGCATGGTATTACATATGAAAAGTGAACATGTTTCTCAATAGGAATTTTTATTTTTATTTTATATGACTTTTTGATATTTTTTTTAAAAATGTACGATATCTCAAAAACGGCTCGTGTTAGCGTTCTAAAATTTATGTCAATCGTTTTCTAATGAAAAATTACATAAGAAATGTCTATTTGCGTAACTTTATTAGTGGTTTTGATGTTTTGACGATTTTTTCAAAATTTCATTCGAAAATTTATTTATTTACAAAGACTGCAAGCAACAGGACGTAGTCCCAGTTACAGCATGCAGGAGCAAAACTACATTCAAAATACCATGACATACATTAAAAAAAGTTAAAATACATTAAAAAGTTAAAACATTAAAATTAATAAACACTTCACAAGAATACATGTAATAAAACACAAGATGTTCACAACAAATGCTCTTTAAAATCCTTCTCAGAAGAATAAAAAATATCAAGATAATCAGGGAAACCATTGTATAATTTAGAAAAGCAATTTATAGCACAATTATTGCCAATACTAGACCCCAACTTCCTAATGGCAAATAAATTCAAGCTTCTAGTTCTATACTGTGGGACATGAAAACCAATCCCACCCAAGACATGGGAACAGTCAACTCGGCCACGAAACAAACCCCTGAAAAAAGAACACAGAATAAAATCCCTTCTTCTCTGTAAGCTTACAACACCAAACAAACCACGCAAAAAAGCAGAAGACAATGCATAACAACTAATGCCAGTTTTCCTATAGTACAGATATCTCAAGAAACTATTCTGGATGACTTCAATCCTTCTAGAGTGAACGGCCTGAAAAGGCCTCCAAACCACAGACGCATACTCCAGCCCAGACCTGACCAAGGCATTGAAAAGAACTATTCTGGAATTCCTGGAATTTAGGGGGGTTCTGAACATTCAATTGCGTATAAAAACAATAGGCTTCCAGTGTTTACGGATTGTGATTTTTGTACCAAATTTGGTTCGAATCGGTCCATTCGTTCGTCAGTTATCGTCTCCACAGACTCACTGACACACACACACAGACATCACTTCAAAAATGTTTGATTCGTTATCAGGGATGCTTGAAACGTGCTCTTACGTCGAAAACTCGAATTCGAATTTTCGACCCCGTCACAATACTTTCCTTATACGTTATGTATATAAGGAAAGTAAAAATTAATTTGTCGTTGGATCCCCCATAATTTAACAGAACACCAAAAAGCGATCGTGTCAGAATCAGTAAAGAAACCCTAAAATTACTTAATGATATGTACACCGCATTATTTCTAAACTCATAACTGGCGATGAAACGCACATACCGTTTTTTGACGCTCCAACACGTCAAGAAAGTAAAGTATGGGTCTTTGAAGATGACCCCAAACCAACAATGGCGAAAAGACAACGAGCAACGAAAAAAGTAATGTATGCCGTGTTCTTCAGAAGTGTGCAAAGCCATAGAGCTAGAGGGACAGAAGACAGTTGCAGCTAACTGGTACACCACTAAGTGTCTTCCAGAAATTCTTCAGGAAGTGAATCTTGGGAGACTCATGCTTCACCATGATAATGCACCTTCTCATTCAGCAAAAATGACTCTCGAATTTCTTGAACAAAAAAACATCAAAGTGATAGAACATCCACCCTATTCTCCTGATCTTGCTATGTGTGACTTTTGGCTATTTTTTAATAAAAAAAAAAATTACATGGGCGTCATTTTCTTTCCGAAGATGAGATTGATGTGGCTATAAAAGCATATTTTTCATCGATTCCAAGAAATGGGTGCCTTGAAGCATTTATTCTTTGGAAAATTCACCTACAAAAGTGCACTGATGTTGGGGGGGGAGTACTTTGAACACTCATATATATTATCGGCATTATGGCCGTGATTTTGCTTCTATGGTGATGTTAATATTAATTGAATTTTTTATTATTACATTTTTCTAATATATATATATATATATATATATATGCATAAACGGATCTCCAAAGTTAACTCTCATTAATATTTTATTAAATAACTTACCTTTAAACATAGCTATGAAATTTGCATAAAAATGTTCGTAATAATCATTATGCCTTTTGAATGCAATTAATAATTCGAAAGTAATTGAAAAATTACATTATTATTTCTATTTTCAATGAGAGAGCCCAAAATCTCTAGGCCCCACATAAAATCCCAAGAATGTAAATTTAGTCTTTTCTGCACATTTAAAGGCATTCCTCACACTAAAGCATTTAGTTTTATTTGCAATTTCACCATTTACTGTTATACATGTCGACTTTTGAATAAAATTTTAAATTCAAATTATTACTTTCCTTATATACATAATGTATAAGGAAAGTATTGTGACGGGGTCGAAAATTCGAAATCGAGTTTTCGACGGGAGAGCACGTTTCAAGCATCCCTGATCACGAATCAAGCATTTTTGAAGTGATGTCTGTGTGTGTGTGTGTGTGTGTGTGTGTGAAAGTATGTGTGTGTGTGTGTGTGTGTGTGTGAAAGTATGTGTGTGTGTGTGTGTGTGTGTGTCAGTGAGTCTGTGGAGACGATAACTGACGAACGAATGGACCGATTTGAACCAAATTTGGTACAAAAATCACAATCCGTAAACACTGGAAGCCTATTGTTTTTATACGTAATCGAATGTTCAGAACCCCCCTGAATTTTCGATTGAAATTTTGAAAAAATCGTCAAAAAATCAAAACAACTAATAAAGTTCCGCAAATAGACATTTCTTATGTAATTTTTCATTAGAAAACGATTGACATAAATTTTAGGACGCTAACATGAACCGTTCTCGAGATATTGCACATTTTTAAAAAAAATTATTAAAAATTCATATAAAATGAAAAAAAATATATTTCCTATTGAGAAACATGTTCACTTTTCATATGTAATACCATGCGATAAATTGGATGACATCATTCCCGTGGACCTAGCTCGTTCCATTCATGAAAAAAGATACTTTGAGTAATACTTTTGTATTTGAAAGCCAATAGTCATTTATCTGCTGTAAGAACAACTTATTTCTTCGTCCATTACGCTTGGCGATATTTTGGCGACGAATTTGGCGGAATGTCGCCAACTTGGCGACTTTTTGAAATGTTGCCAAATTAACGAAAATCTCGCCAAATGGATAAACATGACGCTAAATCAATGAAAATGACGACTAATTGTCGAAAATTCAATATCTTGGAAAGAATATTAGTATCTACTATAAGAAAAACCTATTTTTTACTGTAAAACTAGTAAATTCATTACATTATATAAGGAAAGTCATGTGTTGCCCACATCAGATTTTTTTATATAATAATCTTACATAATATTAAAAATAAAGTTTTAGCTGTATAACAGGAAACAGGCATAGCACGCATTGGTCTAAGCTAAATCGACTTTCAAATTTGTCATTTCACTTTTAAATTGTGGATTTTTTTTTTCTAACACAAATGCAATATCAATGTCTGATTAGTCACTCGTTGCACAAATGCGAAGAGTCCCAACTTTGCATTGCACTATAATTTTGTAAAAAAAAAAATCAGTATTTTCCATCGAAAATTGATGGATGGTCCCCCAAAATCTTGAAAATGATGCTGTTTTGAATATAGGTCTCTATTTGAATAAATATACTGAAAACAATGAACTAACATTTATAATATATATATATAGCACACCAAGAATATATAGCACACATAGAATAGCAGACCAAAGTTACTGAAAATGCTGAATAAATTGTCGAAATTCACCCATGTCTCAATTCATATATATTTGTTTTTCAAATACGATTTTCATAATTAATAATTAATATTAGAATTTTTGTTTGAAGATGAAAAATGGCATATGTATTTTGTTTGGGTTATTCAGTATCACAATATGAATTAGGAATTAGTTTGATAGGCTAATTATTTTGGAAATTATATAAAAAAAAAAACTGCACCAATTTAATATAGGAGCTCGAAATTTTAAGCAGTCATAACTCCCCAATGGCTTGAGTAAAATTTATAAATTTTATTTATATTCGGAGTGCTTTTAACCTGGAAAATCAAAATATATTATCAAAAGGTGGTGTTGCCCTTTGAAAGATCAAAGTTGATGTAACGTTTTTTTATGAAGACAACCCTTAATCAAATAAGTTGCCTATTTACTTATAGCAGACATTATTACGAGTGTAATGATACATTTTGTTCTATTGTACGCACCAAGGAGTCGGACTAGTGTTCGGATTTTTTTTTTTTTATTATTATTATTTTACTATTCTATTTTATTTTTTGGCCGACTATACGTAGGAAAGAAGGACCACCCGTTGATGCCGTCACAAATTTGATTTTTGCTATACGTCTAACAACGTTTTTACTTTTTGCTTATTTTCTTCTGAAATAAAAAGTATATTTTAAGGAAAAGTCTCGCGATGGAAAAAGAATTAATTTCTGGACTTTAAAACAGAAATTACTCTGGGGAAATGCAACCGAAGTCCCCAGCCATTTATAATTAATTCAGCGTGCGTCGGCAAGTTTCCATATCTGGGCAGTGGCATGTTTGCAAAACAGTTTTCGCTGCTTTGTACGTGACTGCTTCATTGACTTTCGCAAAGTTTTTAGTGCTGTTTACGCATTTACTTCTGTATACATTATTTATAAGGGGTTCCTATAAGAAAGATCAATAGCCCCCCACCCCCACCAATAAATCCAGAATAACTGAATATGCACTTTAGTCCTATCTATAGTAAAATGACCCTGCCCCATCAAATAAAAGTGATTTCCGCGCCCCCTACCGGGGAATTGAGGAAGTGAGGAGCATGAACTCAGCAACAAAGTGATATAGAAGAAAACTGTCGATTGCGAAGTTGTAGAATATTGACTAATCCGAAGAAATCGCCCCCAAATTAATTTTATTATTATTATTATTATTATTATTATTATTATTAATGCAAAGGCACATAGATACAAATCAATTGGCCCCCATGTGTCACGCAGTGGCGCATGAAGCCAGAGCAGAGCACAACAAAAAGAGAAAACAGAAACACAACAGGAGCAAAAATAACAAAAACAAGTAATGAATTAACAAGAGTCCATCAGCATCATAAGGGAACGAGCTCTCCAATATCGATTATAGATGTTCTCTCCAGAAATGGCCGTACACTCCCGAAGATGATCTCCGTCCATGTCAGTTATTTGTTTACACAAGACACAATTTGGACTACTAAAAATACCTATGCGGTGTAGGTGCTTAGCCAAACAATCGTATCCAATAAGAAGTCTAAAAGCCGCTACCGCAATGTTTCGAGGACTGTCAGGGATGCTATGTATCGAGTCTCTCCAACTTTTGTCCCTAATTCCCTCCGTCACATGTGATTTATACAAAGAGTTCAATTTATTTTTAATTAATCTAGTTGCTGAGAGCAAGCCGGAATTTGACGTTGACAAAGTTGAACAATTTTTGTCCCCTTTTTTGCCAAAAAGTCAGCCATTTCATTTCCGTAAATATTACAATGGGATGGAATCCACTGTAGTACAACTTCAGTACTCCGTTCCCCCAGGGTCTCCAGATCATTTCTACATTTTTCAATAGTAGCAGAAACCGGAGTTCCGTACTTCGAAATTGCCTGAATAGCGGAAACAGAATCAGATAATAGTAGCCGAATACCCGTTGAAAATCAACGTTCTCGCAATAAGCAATCCCTGAATAATGTAAATTTTATAATAATTCGCGTTTTACATTTATTCGACAAATCGAATATTTTGGTATGCAGAACCACCTAAAGAAGAAAATATTGGGAAACTAAATTTGCGCATTTCTTCCTCTGTTTGTCTTGTGTTTTTTATCAGATGATTGGCCCATATACCAAATATCAAGCCTCTATCACATTTAAAAGGAAACGTGCCTCATTTATTCGGAAAATCGAACATATTAGTGTGCGCACCCCTTAAAGTAGCAAATATTGGAAATCTGAAATTTCACACTTTCTTCCTTTCAAACTATCTACCCTTACACCAAATTTGATATCTCTATCTCATTTCGAAGCATGGTTTTTTATCAATTCACTTTTCGAACGTTTCACTCTGGAGCACCCTCTTAAACGAACATTTTGAAAAACTATATTCTTCTTGCGTGTTTCCGTCAAATGATTAGTCCATATACCAAATTTCAAGCCTCTATCAAATTTTAAAGGAGCGTTTTCTCATTTATTCTGTAAATCGAACATTTTGGTGTGCGGCACCCCCTGAAGTTGAAAATATAGGAAATCTGAAATTGCACACTTTCTTCCCTTTGAACGATTTACCCATACACCAAATTTGAAGTCTCTACCTCATCGCAAAGCATGATTTCCTATCATTTCACTTTTCGAACGTTTCAGTGTGCGGCACCCCCTTAAGTAGAAAATATTGGAAATCTGAAATTGCACACTGTCTTCTTTTCGAACGATTTATCCATACACCAAGTTTGAAGTCTCTACCTCATCGCAAAGCATGATTTCCTATCATTTCACTTTTCGAACGTTTTAGTGTGCGGCACCCCCTTAAGTAGAAAATATTGGAAATCTGAAATTGCACACTGTCTTCTTTTCGAACGATTTATCCATACACCAAATTTGAAGTCTCTATCTCATCGCAAAGCATGCTTTCCCATCATTTCACTTTTCGAACATTTTGGTGTGGGGCACCCCCTTTAAAGAACGTTTTCGAAAAATTCAATTTTTCCAGACGGTTTTATCGAACAACCGAGCCGTGTACCAAATTGCAAGTCTCTATCTATTCGGGAAGTGCCTAAAAAAGCGTGACAGACAGACGGACGGACACTTGGCAATTAGTATATATAGATAGTATATATAGATAGATAGAGAACCACATTCTTAGTATCACTGTTTTTCACCAAAAGTTGTTCTATGGCAGTTACAATTGCCTGCACTTCACCATCAAAATGAGTAGTATTCGGTCCCAAGGTGATGTAGGAAGAGAAATCCTCCGAAAACACTCCAGCTCCTGCATTATTTTCTATTGAAAGACGTGATCCGTCAGTATACACATGATACCACTCAGGTCTTGGGTATCTCGTGTTAATAGTTTCCAATGCATATGCTTTCGATTCTTCCTCACTAGCCTGAGATTTCTTAACATGAGTACTCAATTTAAGGTTACTTCTAATTGAGTTTCTTTTAAAAGGCCTAGTTGGCTAAACAAAGACCTCAGGGCAATCAGGCAGATCCAAATCCTCTCTGTGTTTCAAGACAGTTTATAAGAATCCCTTTTGAGTTTTTAACACTCTAGGTGTACTATTATCATATTCTCTCCAAAAGGGAATATTAGGAAGACTATAAGTTTTTCAAAAAGGCAAAGTGCTTTTTCTCGGAATACTTCTTCTAACGGTTTGTTATCTGTTAAAATTTGCATGGCAATGACCGGAGTGGACTTTACCGCATCTGAAATGAGCCTGAGCGCCCTGTCCTGACACATCTCCAAAATTTTCAAGTTAGTGCCGGTAGCTGTAATTAAGGGTTCACAACAGTAAGTAAACACTGGTTTAATATACATATTATAAGTAGTATCCAAATTAATTATAGAAGGCGTTTATTTGACACAATGTAGGCGATGCTGCTATATTCAGGAATAATTAAAAAAAAAACACTTTGTAAAAAAAATCTGATGTGGGCAACACATGACTTTCCTTATATAATGCGATTAATTTACTACTTTTACAGTTAAAAAAAATGTTATTCTTATAGCAGATACTTATATTCTTTCCAAGATATCGCATTTCTTCAATTAATCGTCATTTTTATTGATTTAGCGTCATTTTTATCCATTTGGCGAGATTTTTGTTAATTTAGCAATAATTAAAAATGTCGCCAAGTTGGCGACATTCCGCCAAATTCGTCGCTAAATCTCGCCAAGCGTTATGGACGGAGAAATAAAGTTATTCTTATAGCAGATAAATGACTATTGGCGTTCAAATACAAAAGTATTACTCGAAAGTATCTTTTCTCATGAATGGAAGGAGCTAGATCCATGAGAATGATGTCACCCAATTTATCGTATGGTATTGCATATGGAAAGTGAACATGTTTCTCAATAGGAAATATTTTTTTTATTTTATATAACATTTTGATAATTTTTTTTTTAGAAATGTACAATATCTCGAAAACGGTTCATGTTAGCGTTCTAAAATTTATGTCAATCGTTTTCTAATGAAAAGTTATATAAGAAATGGCTATTTGATTAACTTTATTAGCGGTTTTGATTTTTTGACGATTTTTTCAAAATTTCACTCGAAAATTTAGGGGGGTTCTGAACATTCGATTGCGTATAAAAACAATAGGCTTCCAGTATTTACGAATTGTGATTTTTGTAACAAGTTTCATTCGAATCGGTCCATTCGTTCGTCAGTTATCGTCTCTACAGACTCACTGACACACACACACACATACTTTCACACACACACACACTCACACACACACACACACATACTTTCACACACACAGACATCACTTCAAAAATGTTTGATTCGTGATCAGGGATGCTTGAAACGTGCTCTACCGTCGAAAACTCGAATTCGAATTTTCGACCCCGTCACAATACTTTCATTATACATTATGTATATAAGGAAAGTAAAAACATGCTGCCCCAACCGGGAACCGAACTCTGGATCTTCGAACTGTCCAGCTGCCGCTCTACCATTGAACTACTGGGACGAAATTGCAAGCTCTTATAGTCAAAGTGGACTCTGCATTCTCCCCCCTCTAATGTCAGATTGGTGTGCAACTGCTAATCTGACTGACCACCTCCTGCTATTTTTACCTCAGGTTAGCCTCCTGCTGCTATTTTTGTCCTCCAGGTTAACTTCCTGTATGGTCGTTAACCTGCCGATTTGAAATCGACGCTCAATATGTCAGACACAGACTAATATATAGTATTCTGCGATCCCAGAGTCCACTGAATCAGTGCTAGTCGGACTAGGGTCCCTTTCAGACATCCGTCATCTTGCACTGACCTACAGGGTTGATTTGCTCGGGCGCCATTGTAAAGAACCTTGCTGCCCCAACCGGGAATCGATACCTGGATCTTCGAACTGGCCACTACCTTCGAACTGCTGGGCCAAAATTGCAAGCTTTTATAGTCTAAGTGGTCTCTGAAACTTATATGCGTAATAATCTTGTGCGAAATTCCTTCCTTCCGCTTTCGATGATACACATTTAAATTCGAAAAAGACTTACGCTATATTTTCTTGTTTATGACTGTTCTTGTAGCAATCAATGAAGTATGACATGTATTTACTGGTTTCTATATACCCGTTTCGTACAGTACTAATGCCGATTCGTGCTAACTAAACAATGCTCTGTATTCTATAACTTTGTAATTGGCATTTTACTTCTATCTCGCTTTGTTGGCAAATTCGTGTTCGTAACTTCATCATTTCTCCGTCAGGGGCGCTGCAAGACAATCGGGCGTGGTTGCTTTTAATAGATAGATCTAATGTGAACACTTAGAGACATTTTATTTCGAAGTTCTTGGGGTACTAAAGGACTTTCTTGGAAACAACTTAGGAAAGCTTTGTAACGGGGTCTGAAAATGAGCATCTGCATTCTTCTACAAGCGTAAGGCAAAGTGGAATAATTGTGTGCATTTAAGATTAGATTATCCATTATAAGTGACATACAATAAATTTACACGAAAAATAACTAAGCATTATTACATTTTACTTTCCCCACATACGTATTTTAATATGCAGGGAAAGTATTGTGATAAGAGGGGGGGGGGGGGGGGGTAATTCGGTTTCGAATTTTCGACGGAATTACACTTTTGGGGCATTTCTGAAATTCAACGATTAACGAACTATAATAATTAAAATATTTGTCAAATTAGCAAAGAACTGATACACACCATATTACTTCCTATGTTTGTTTACTTTATCTTTTACCCTTGTTGGCCCGTTCGGAACTAATTAATCGCATGTGTTTACGTTTTTACTTCTGTCCAGCTTCGCTGGACTTTTTTTTTTTTAATTTTGTGGTATGTGGGTGGGTGTTTGTGGTTGTTATTTCTCGGATTCCTGCTTTGCAGCCGTCCGCTTTTCGGCTTTAAATTCTTGCTCTTGGATTCCTGGTATTCAGCCGTCCGCTTTGGTTTATAAATTCACTGTTTTCAGTTTTTTATGTTCTTTTTGTAGTTTATGTTTTTGCATTGTTTGTAGTATCTTTTCCTGGATTCCTGCTCTGCAGCCGTCCGCTTTTCGGCTTAATTTTTTAATTCGGATTCCTGGTTTACAGCCGTCCTTTTTTGGTTTCTAAATTTTCTGTTTTCTGTACTTTTGTTACTTTGCTATATGTTTGGTATTTTTCTGTAGTTCATTTATTGTTATAAACTTTCTACTCTTGTGATACTTAAAGGAAAGGATAAAATAGGAATTTTTTTTTTATTTAATTTTGTTAATTTTGCACTCAAAGATTTCTCGTGTAAATCTCTGTAACTTTGCTTTTTATGCACTTTATAATTTCAACCCTGTTTTTTGTTTAGTAAAATTTGACTTTAGTAAATTTTGATAAATATCAAATTTTAAATTTGGTATATTAGCAATATCCTAACCCTAATTGTCTTCCAACCTTGACCATTTTCTTATTTTCTGTAATTTCTTTTTTGTTGTATTTTGTGCCAGGGTTTTTTTCCCTTCGGGGTTTTCCCCTCTGTACAATTTTCTTATATTGTCTTATTTGTTTGTCTTTCTTATTATGTATTGTCGCTGCCATTCTCTTCTTTTCTTGATGTAACTACTTGTGATGTGATTCATTTTAATATATGTACTGTAATATAATTATTGTACTGTAATTTAATATATGTACTGTAATTTAATATATGTACTGTAATTTAATATATGTACTGTAATATTTTAATATATGTACTGTAATGTACTGTAATACTGTGGGTCCGTAAGTCCTTCCGAGAGGTTGGTGGTAGGGGAAGGAGGGTACAGTCCCTGTGGATGCCTCCCTCACTGTGTTCCGGTCTAAATTGGATAGCACTTCCCGGCCGTCTAAACGGTTACCTTACACCTTTCTGGTAAGTCGGACGGTCTGGGTCTCAACAACAACAACACCATATTACTTTCCTTGCTATAGATAATGTATAAAGAAAGTGCATTAGGATGGAGTCGAAAATTTGAATTCGAATTTTCAACGGATTGACACGTTTTAAGCATCCCTGAATTTGAATAGAAAATTTTTAATGTGGCGTATGTGTAATTGAAAATTTTTTATGTGTGTGTGTGAGAGAGTGAGTGAGTGAGAGAGATATATAACAATATCTGAAGAACTAAGTAACTGAAGCGAATGAAATCTGGAAAGTCAATCGTGTTCAATCTACAGTAATTTTTCCATACTTTAAATGAGAAAATGGATGGCACTCATTTGAGAATGCTGGCATGAACCGCTCTCGATAAATTACACGGTTTTTGAATAAATTTATAAAAAAGAGAAAAAATTACATAAAATTAATGAAGTACTAATTATTGTCTTTTATATGCAATGTTATGCAACAAATTCAATAATATCGTTCTTGCGGATTCAGTGAAAATACATTTTCTGTTAATGTTGTCATGCAACTTCTATCTAATTCACCAAATTGCACTTATTTTACGCAATGTTAATTTCTAAAACAAAACCAATCTTAAATATACTAATGGTGTTTTGATTTCGATTTTGCGTATAAATAATATATTATAGATATTTTTTTAATAATTTTATTTCTCTATAATAGTAAATAAAAAAAAATTAACTAGAATGAGGCTCAACTCGACTTTCTCATATACCAGAATCCATTTTTATAGCTTTTTCTTTTTTATTTCCATATTTTACAAGAAAAAATGTTAAAAATCGATACCGTGAAACCAAATGATTACAATTATAAAGTGTTACCCTTCAGAGGGCTTGAAAAAATATTTCGATTGATACCATGCTTGACAATGTACCCCTGGGGTGGGGGAGTAACCCCCTCCCCATATGGGGACTAATGACGTCACGAACAAAAAAAAATGTATCGCGGCAATATTTCACAACAGTGATTGAAACTATGAAGTTTTGTGATTATTGAGCCATAAATAAACTCTTTTATGTATGATTATGTCAAATTTCGACCTATTCTGCTATATTAAAAAATATAAAATTTCAAATAAATTTAGAAGTTTCCGCTCGAATTTTGATAGAATTTAAAAAAAAAATTCTATCTAGCTCTAGATTTTTCGATAACAAAGCCGTATATAAAGTTTCGTGAAAATCCATTCATATTTGTGGCCGCTGTACACAAGAAATTGACCACAGACATGCAGACATGACTCCAAAAATAGTCAAAACGTGTTCAGAAAGTCTTGAAACATATATTGGCATCAAAATCTCGAATTCGAAAATTTTCGTGAAAACAATACTTTCTTTTACTATATTACGTAATATGAGAAAGTAAAAAAAACACTAGCTGCAGCCACCGCCGCTGACTAAAGTTTGTAAACATGCACTGTAAACTAGCATCGATTCTGTGGCATCAAATTATTTAAAATTTTGATTACGGTTTCATGTGTATTTTCCTATTTTGTTTACACAAATTTCTATTCTTTATACAATTTTGAAATGATTTTTTTTAATTTAATATTTGTAGCAAATCAACAGATTACGTGTTTCCGCCCCCCCCCCCCCTTCTTTTAAAGTGATTTTTATTTGCATTATCGCCTTGTACGAAACTGGAACCAATCTTACCTCGCACGAAAATTGCGCAAAAGCGAGAATCGAATAGTCTTTTCAAATCCTCCAGAAATGCCCCACTCCGGTGACCTAGAAGGTTGAAACTTTGCACACTTATAAAGTATCAATCACAAGACTGAACCTTGAATCTAATGGAACTAATTTCCAATTATTTTCAAGCGAATTAATTTTGACAGCGCCTCTTTTCCTATTTGCCGTATGAATAGGGGCGCTGCGTCGCCCCCCAAATCGATACGGCGTCGACTGCGGTGTACTCAGGGCTCTAGAAGTGTCTGTATTAACTATCAGAGCCCTAGTACTGCTTACTGGGATGGAATATGTTTAGAATACATGCATTCTATCAGGGTATCCCTCGCTCTACCCTTGCTGCGGCGCTGTTGAATAACTAACATACAATTCATGACGTCATAAAGCCTCCCCCCCTCCCCTCGAGTAAGGGTTTCAAACGGACCCCCGAAACTAACTAAGGGACCAGTGCCTTGCTTGCTCCACATCGTCATGCAAGACATGTATGCAGAAATTAGTCTTATTAAGGAAATTCCAACCTTTGCGATTATCGGAAGATCATTGAACTATCGCAAGTGAGTCAGCTCCGAAAGTCCAGTCTTCTATCAATGCTATTGCCATATAATCTTTATCTGAAGATAGCAACCAGCTAGCTCACAGCCGAAATTTCAGCCTATTGAAGCGTTTTTATGTTGAATATATATATATATATATATATATATATATATATATATATATATATATATATATTTGTACATACAGTAGTTTATGCATAATTTTCGATTAAAATCCTTCAATTTTTATATATATATATATATATATATATATATATATATATATATACTGTATGGCTGTCCTGATGAGAATGCAATTTCGAACTAACCGCCATTTTTTGTGTAGTTTCAATTGATTGCTCTCTATGTCTTAATCTTTTATCCTGAGCTAATTATTATTGCCTTTTCTCATTTTTGCCGTGTTTTCTTTTTATTTTTATTTATATTTATATACTTTTAATTGTGAATTTTGTATCCTAATATTCTTCTCATCCCCCTTTCCATTGTAGTGATATGTTACCTTCTATTTTTATCCTTAGTCTTGGTCTATAGTTACTAATTTGTAACAGATATGCTAGAGATGGGGTTTTTTTGTTCATACAGTAGTTTATGCATAATTTACGATTAAAATCTTTCATTTTATATATATATATATAGTATAATAAAAATATATGAAATTCCAATGATAGATTAAAGATAAGTTGTAACTCATATAACCAAAGCTTAAAATATAATATATAACTACGTATAAATATATATATATATATATATATATATATATATATATTTATATATATATATATATAAAATTGAATTCAAAAAAGAGGATAAAGTTCAAAGGAGGGGAAACCAAATACAATGCATACAATGGCAGAGGAGGATTGCGACTCCTCAATCCCGTTTAAAGCTGCTTTTCTAGCCCGAGCAAATGCTCACGGAACCAATGCATTGCAAAGGTTGATCCCCCCATACGTGCCTAATCAGAAGCACCCAAACATGGAGAAACAGACCACCGAGAATGGAAGTCAAGAAACGCACAAATGAAGAAACACAAAATCTCCTATTATATAAGTAACTATGCGCATGTGCAAGTCTTCAAGTGATATGCAGAAACTATCCCAATTCAGTAAAATCCCTTTTGAATGAATTTGCTTCATTTTTATTGTTGAAAAATGAATTATAATATTTCTTTTACTTCGGATTAAAGAGCAGCATTTGCGCCTGTTCCTTGCTAATATTAATATTAATTTACATCTTTGTGATTGCGTATTGCACTTGTTGTATATTGTGTATATATATATATATATATATATATATATATATATATATATATATATATATATATATATATATATAATAAAAAATAACATTAAAAATAAAAATAGTTAGACTAAGTTAAAACATGAACAGTGTCATACCCTGGTTCAAAAACAATACGGAGGAAAATTAAGTAAAGATGATATGAAAGGGAATATCAGACAAAAAGAAAACAATGCTACCATAAAAGACAAAATGATCTTAATTTTAAATATCAATAATACACATGAATTTATCAACATTCAAGAGCGACGCATACAAATCAAGCCCAAACATCAAAGGACCAACAAAATCCGGAGCCCCAAAATATTAAAAATACAAAATAAGATAAAAGATACAATCCGAAAATATGAAATTGGATAGAAGCTCTGTGGATCCAGCTTTTCAAGGATCTTTGCATCCACAGAGGTTCCAAATGTGTTTCGCTCAACCAGGGCCCTCGCTAAGGGGGGGGACAGGGGGGGAGTCTCCCCCCCGAATGTTGAGAAATCCCTGTACAGTTGGCAAAATCAAGATCCAAGTTGGCGGACTTGGTACATTTTAGATAAAATGATGGATGATATTTTATCATGATATACACTCCAAAGATCCATATAAATGGAATATGGATAAAAAAAAGGCTTTATTGTGTTTAACTTATTTTACATAGACACGTATTCGTCTTTGCTTCAGGCAAGACCACCTTTCTACAGCATCTTCCAAGTTGATTTCGTTTCCAAAGTCTGCTTCGCACTTCGAAAGCATGAAGCTGTTAAGCCTCATGTTTGTCATTGTTGTTCTCAAGGAACATTTCACAATATTTAGCTAACTGAAGGCTCTTTCATTTGTGCTGACTCCATAACCGGCTGTTAAAGTCAATTGGCACATTTTGAAAGCCAGTTTTAAAGCATTTTTGAATTGAACCATTACGTTCTTCAATGTTTCCATTGATAGTATATGTATGTTCCTCCTTGCATATGTTAACGAAGACTTCTAACTCACTTTGTAGAGCATGCATATGAGACCTAGTAGCTGGAGGGAACATCGTAACAGCCTCTTCAATTGCTTCGATTGTCAGATTATCCTTGTTCAAGGGAAAGTTGAAAATTGAATGTAGTGGAGAAATAGTTGGCTTCATAGCAACCACGTTGTCTTTAAGGCCTCTTCATAGTGTATCAAGGAAAGTCTTGAACTCTTTTCTATAGCATTGTTTTAGGTCTATGTTTACTTCATTTTCAGCATACTCTTCAATCCTTCTCGGTCTCATTCGTCTTCTATGGTGCAGTTGAAAGTCATGTTCAGGATCAACTTTAATGTTTCCAACACATGTTTCCGCACTTGTGATCAAGTTGTCCATTTCTGTGGTGTTAATATTAATCTCCTCCAAAATTATTACGGTGTTTTCGACTGTTCAACTGTAATACAATCAATCAAATTCAGATCAGGGCTTTTCAAAGTTTCTGTCAAATTCTTCATTTTATACATAATGTTTTTCATAAAAAACAAGATAAAAATGAAATCAAATGATTTCATCTTTTTGCATAACCCATGCGCTTTTGCTTTTGTAGCACAATCTAATTCCTGTTGTGTGGAAATTTCTTCTAATACAGATAGGCTAGGTGCAAATGATGTGTTTACAGCTTTTATAGTCTCTGCTCTGGCTGTCCACCTAGTACTAGATATATTTCTCAAAAGAAGGGCATACTTCACTTCTTTGATCTTATTCCTCAACTGTCGGAAACGGTTAGTACTTGAATTGAAGAAAACATACAATGCTTCAAGTGCTTAGAATAAGTCTCTAATAATAATGCTGATACTGCAGCGGTGTTCTACGTCTGTGATCTTAGCATGGAATGTATGGTATATGATGCCCTATGATTTCTGAGAGTTCCTTTTGGACTCCATTAAACTGTCCTGACATTGAACTTGCAAAATCATATGACTGAAAAGCCAGTGAGGGTGTGTCAATATCTTTCTTTCTTAAAGTCTCATAAATTTACTTTGCCATTCCAATACCTGTTTTTCAGCACATTCAGAAACGTCTAGCAAGCGTTCTCTTGGTTTGCAATTTTCATCGACAGTACGGACAACAATCGAAAGCATATCCTTTTGTGAACTGTCAGGTGTGGTATCAGCCATCACTGAGAAAAAATCACAGCTCTTAATCTCCTTAACAATTTTTTTTTCTATTTCTTCAGCAACGAGCTCATTTTGTAACTCAGGACTCATGTAACTCACGTGGTACCGCCATAATTCTCTTTCATCAAACCACGTTTTCAAGATGTGGTTATATCTTGAGATCAGCGATATTATTTGTACAAAATTACCATCATTTGATCCTGATCCTTGAAATGCTATCCCTTGACGTCCTAGGGTCCTGCATGTGTCGAGCAAGATTCTCACTACTTCTCTGTTTTGAAACTGTACTCTTTCATTTTCTATCAGAGTTAATCTCTTGGTTTGATCAAGAAGCACATCAATGTGCCGCTCCTTTATTAAAAAGTTACAATAGTTGTGGAGTGCTGATCTTTGTGCAATAGATGAAAAGTGAGTTTGTAACTTTCCCAGCTTTTGCTTCTCATTCCCCCCCCCCCCCCCCCAATTTCTTACTCCAATCTTCGACCATACATCTTCACTCTTCTGTTGACCTACTCCATGAGGAAACAGAAAGCACACAAAGCAGTATGCACAATCTTTAATTGTACTGTATTCTAAGTACTGAAAATCTTTATACCAATGGGGATTGAATCTGTCTTTACCATCACTTGGAAAGGATGCCAAAATTGGTTGATAAGGCCCTAATTTGATCAAATAGTTTTTCTGATTATCTGTCAAATCTGAGGATCAAATTAGGGTTACAGTAAATTTTTTTCTCTTTTGGCAATTTTATGATACAGAATTATGCAAAAAAAAAACCCTTTAAGATATTTGAGTATTGAGAGACATTATAGATACATTAATCATACAGATATATCGATGAATGAAATATCGATATAAAATGTGTTATCGGTGCAAAAAAAAAAAAAAAAATTACCTCCCTAGACTTTACTTAAGTTGGTAAAAATCATTACTTGACTTGGCAATTTTATCGGCTCTCCCCCCCCCCCCCCCAATGATAAGTCTTAGCGAGGGCCCTGCGCTCAACCAGCCACATGGCCGAAATATCGTCATAATTTAACTGAAGAATTTTAATTTACTTGTATTATATATACCTGAGATTGATCATTTATTGAAAAGTTCTGTATAGCAAGAATGAAAAGAAGATGTCTGAAGTGATTACTTGAAATCAATAGTAACTATACGCATACGACAAGCTTGTGAAGATAATAAAGAGAACATTATAAATAAAACATTACAAATAAAACAGGTACTAATTTGGTATAAAATACCCCTTTTTCCCTGTTCTATATATACGTTAAGGAATTGAAAAAGAATGACATGTGGTAAATATTGTTAATATATCCCTTAACTACACCCTTAGATTAATTTTTTTATTTTGTGTTATAAATCATATATGTAATACAAGTACTTAAGGTACTAATCCCCTTGTTCCCTGCATAAACATACATGGTGTTGATGTTGAGACCCAGACCGTCCGACCTACCAGAAAGGTGTAAGGTAACTGTATGGACGGCCGGGAAGTGCCACCCAATTTAGACCGGAACCCAGTGGGGGAGGCATCCACAGGGACCGTACCCTCCTTCCCCTACCACCAACCTCTCGGAAGGACTTACGGACCCACATGTTTAACGTGATCGTACTCCGCATGAACACGGCGGCATTTTGTGGTAGCGTGCAAATCTAGCGCGCAAACCACGGGGATGCCGCACCCGAGATGGCCAACAGCACGCGGTGTTCCGAGGTGGTCACCCACCAAGTACTAACCGCGCCCGATGCTGCTTGACTTCGGTGATCTAACGAGAACCGGTGTTTTCAGCACGGTACGGCCGTTGGCCCAACATACATGGTGTAAAGCAAGAAGAGTGTATAAGATGAAAAGTTGCTAAACAGAAAAAAAAAATTTTTTGCACGTGAAGCTGTGCCTTTCTGGCTCCCCCCATTTTTTTTTTAATATGAATAAATTGAAAAAAAGTGAAAAGCATTTCCTAAACCATGTACGTTATCAAGGGCCATACCTGGTTCGTTAATGCTGATTTTACGTTTCTGTGTACATTACTGCAAATTGTATTACAGAAATAATGCCCGACGTAGAAGAAAGTAGAAAATAGATCATATATAAATATAAAAATAACCAAATAAAATAATCAAATATACCAGCGTATGGCTGTGTATTTATAATATACTGTATACAATAATATACTGAATACAATATACTGAATACAATATAATGTATAAGATAATATATATAATATACTGAATACAATATAATGTATAAGATGAAAAGAAATAATAATAATATTAATAAAATAACATAAATTGAGGTACCCCTTGTGCTTCTAACATTATATATATATATATATATATATATATATATATATATATATATATATATATATATATATATATATATATATATATATATATATATATATATATATATATATATTTCCCCCATGGAATTCATACCATTTGACGTTTTAGCTTTTTACATGGCCCAAAAATATAGATTCTGGACCCAGAACAATATTTACCTACAATTTTGCTGTAGGTTCAAGTAAAATTTTCGCCTCTTCACAATAGTTGTAATGTACTAGTAGAAATATCCGACATTGCCGGAATAATACTGAAATAAAATTAATGTGGTATGATATGCGAAAAAAACTTAGTCATAAACCTGCTAACAATAAGAATAACGAACTAGTGAAAAGAAAATATGCAAATCCGTCAAGTCACTTTCGAGTTATAAGCGTTCATTACAGACACAGGCATTTTAATTCCCTTTGTTCCGCGAGTGGAAGGATAAAACAATAAAAGCCATTCAAATAATTAATCGAATATTCGGATCAAAATACGTAAATTCGTCAAACCGCTTTCGAGTTATAAACGGTCATTACAGACACACAAAGGCATTTTAATTCCCTTTATTCCGCTAGCGAGTATAGAAGGATAAAACTTAATAAAAACAATTTATTTTTGTCTCATCGAAATCGATCACGTATTTTAGATACTTATTAGCTTGGCAGCATATTTTCGAATTTTCAATTTCGAATATATACACGGTATAAAATCGGAGGGCGCGGTAGCCCATTGGTTAGCGCGCTGGAGTTGCACTCGGTAGGCCCGGGTTCGATTCCAGCCACTGCCAAAACTGCCGCCGTGTTCATACGGAGTACGATCACGTTAAACATGTGGGTCCGAAAGTCCTTCCGAGAGGTTGGTGGTAGGGGAAGGAGGGTACGGTCCCTGTGGATGCCTCCCCCACTGGGTTCCAGTCTAAATTGGGTGGCACTTCCCGACCGTCCAAACAGTTACCTTACACCTTTCTGGTAGGTCGGACGGTCTGGGTTTCAACAACAACAACGGTATAAAATCGGAAATATTTTAATCCAGAAACTTGCTCTTAGCTAAACTTAACAATCCAGTGAAAAAAGTATGTATAAATCTCTTGAACCGTTCTTAAGTTATAGGTGGTTAAATAGCAGATATAAACAGGTTTATAATTGCCGTTTTTTCCGCTCTTCACTGTAGGATGATAAAACTTAAAAGCAAAATATTTTTAATAAACTTAAAATATAATAATCTTAAATAAATTATATCTTAAATAAACTATAAATAAAAAAGTTCATAATGAGTCCCTCTAGGTATTGTTGAGCCCCGTTGAATTTCATTCCCAGGGCCGCTGGAATTTCGTTTCTGCATACGACCTTGAATAAATCTACGTTCACCCGAACCTGGCACGCTTTAAATTTCTAAAACAACGCCCGCCAGGGTCTGTGCTGGCCTAATAAATTTGTTTGCCTCGTAATTTATTCGATTACACTTTCCTTCATTCAGAGATAAGGGTGCGGAGAAAAAACAAACATTTGCGAGACGTTCCATAGAGAGAGGCGCATCACTCATTTGCCGCTTCCAAATCATAAACATTCATGTATTTTCATCTTATATCTGAATTTATTTGAACATAAGTGGTGAACAAAAAAAAGAGAATTAAAAGTTTAAAAAAAAAAAAATCTTTGTTTATTGGCGTCAAATGAAGCGCAGCCTTGGACTGTAACGAAAATAACGCACCGAGTCAACAACACGCTAAAAAACGTCGAGGAAGAAAATAAAGGATGTTTATTTGTATGTTTTTCACGGGAAGAAAAATCTCGTATACCCTTGAAGAGAATTTAAGGGGGCTGGGCACTTTCTTTTTCTTCCTTGTGTCTTCTAGAAGGATGTATATTTTCTTCTAAGTACTTTGATTTTCATATACACATCGCCGAATTCAGCATTTTGGGCCCTAATGCCAACAATGCCCCCTCCTTACATTTGTGTTTAGGGAATACATTATAGGTCCCCAAATTTATTGAGCGGGGGGGGGGGGGGGTGCATTTTTTAGGATATTTAAAATGCTTGGTGATCTGGATCGAAAAAGACGTATATATTTTATCTGTTTATGTAGAGTTCCTAGGAAAGTTCTGGAGCACCGTAATAACTTTGTAAGGAAATGTCTATGAATGTACACGTTAGGATTATCTATTGTAAAGTCAATATACCCAATTGAATAAAAGTGTTTGCATTGCCTCTAGTGGAGAATTAAAGAAGTTAAAAATACTATCACGCCAACAAAGCGAAAAAGAGAAAAATTTTCAATTACGAAATTGTTGAGCATGTTTCGATAGAGCGTCGTATAAGAATTAATAATATTGATTGGGCGATTGGAAGAAGTGCATGGCACGCGTATGTCCAAAGATATTATGAACGTAAGTGTTGTAGGATAAATAATAAGAGGGAAATCCTTTAATAGAGGGAAATCCTTTGCAATTTCATACACCTAGATGCAACTTTTCCCCCTAACAATTTTATTCACCTTATAACTTACACCTAGTTAGTTAACAGTAATGTGTCAGTTTCAACTTTCCGAAAATGTTCGGTCAAAATCTCGAATTCGAAAATGTTCAAGGAAGCAAAATTTTCTCTATACAGTAGTAATATGAAGCAGCAAATATTCGTGAAAAATTCCGAATTTTCATTTTCAGGTACCAAAATTTTGTCATACTATTGCTTTTAGGAAATTTTTGCCTTTAAAAATTTATTTTTTAGGATCTGCTATAGATATATAACTGGAAAGATAACTGATATGAATTTAACATTCCATTCTGGAGAAGATAAGCGGGTTACAGAGGGTTTCCACTTCCGATCTAAAAAGAATTCTGAAACGTCAGTTTCTCAAGATTGGCTCAGATGATGACTGATATGAATTTGGCATTAAATACCGGCGAGGAAAAAATTTCTACTTCCAGATTATTTTCACTTTCAGTTCAAAAAATTTCCTTGAAATCCGTCATTTCTCAAGATTGGCTATAGATAAAGATTGGATGATGGCTGATATGAATTCGGCATTAAATACCGGTGGGGGAAAAGATTTCTACTTCCAGATTATTTTCACTTTCATTTCAAAAAATTTCCTTGAAATCCATCTATTTCTCAGGATTGCAATAGATAAAGATTGGATGATGGCTGATATGAATTCGGCATTAAATACCGGTGGGGAAAAGATTTCTACTTTCAGATTATTTTCACTTTCATTTCAAAAAATTTCCTTGAAATCCATCTATTTCTCAAGATTGGCTATAGATAAAGATTGGATGATGACTGATATGAATTCGGCATTAAATACCGGTGGGGAAAAGATTTCTACTTCCAGATTATTTGCACCTTCATTTCAAAAAATTTCCTTGAAATGCATCTATTTCTCAGGATTGGCGATAGATAGGCGCTTAGATGAAGACTTATATGGATTCAGCATATAATGATGTCATAGAGGGTTAAGGGTTCATTAAGGATTACCATTTCCGATTCTGCAGGTGACACTTCCAGTTTTTCCGAAAATTCGCATACCTGTAAGTATCGTCAAAAAGTAAGTATCGTAAATATCATCAAAAATAAAATTTACTATCGTCAAAAATAAAGTTTACACACCATTCACCATGGGGCCAACGGCCGTACCGTGCTGAAAACACCGGTTCTCGTTAGATCACCGAAGTTAAGCATCATCGGGCGCGGTTAGTACTTGGGTGGGTGACCACCTGGGAACACCGCGTGCTGTTGGCACATTTCGGGCGCGGTAGCTCGGTGGTTTGCGCGCTGAATTTGCACGCTGTCACAACTTGTGGGTCCGTAAGTCCTTCCGAGAGGTTGGTGGTAGGGGAAGGAGGGTACGGTCCCTGTGGATGCCTCCCCCACTGGGTTCCGGTCTAAATTGGGTGGCTCTTCCCGGCCGTCCAAACAGTTACCTTACACCTTTCTGGTAGGTCGGACGGTCTGGGTCTCAACAACAACAACGCTGTCACAACTGCCGCCGTGTTCATGCGGAGTACGATCACGTTAAACATGTGGGTCCGTAAGTCCTTCCGAGAGGTTGGTGGTAGGGGAAGGAGGGTACGGTCCCTGTGGATGCCTCCCCTACTGGGTTCAAGTCTAAATTGGGTGGCACTTCCCGGCCGTCCAAACAGTTACCTTACACCTTTCTGGGAGGTCGGACGGTCTGGGTCTTAACAACAACAACACCATTCACCATGTAAAGGCTCCTCCGTGAATTTCTTATTATGTAATAGAGAAAATGTTCAACGAACCTGTATCTTTTTTGAGAGAAAATCTTTAACTCTTCCCTTACGAAACAAGGGAGGAGTTAATGATATCTACGCTGAACTTTACGTGCATAGCAACTCGCAAGAATTTCCCTATGTATAAAGATACCATCTTATCTCATGGCAAAGGAGTTTTTTCCTGTTTCTCTAATCTCCGTCTTGGATTTCGAATTTTCAGATCTTTTCTTGTCACACTCACTAAAGGAAAGTAATAGTGAAAATTTTCAATCCAAAACTGCAAAATTATTATCGCATACATACAGCTAAGTGCGACTGACTAAAGTGTGAACTACACAATCCAAACCGCTGGAAGTAGAAACTTGAAACTTTTCATACACGTGGAACTTGACCTATGAGAAAAACCTAAAATCTTGAAATTTTGTTCCAACATTCTTCCAGCTATAACTCGAGAACGAAATATACGCACAAAGTTCGATTTATACCATCATGAGCAGGAAAAAATATCCTCAATTTTTTCAATTAACTCTATGGGTGTACAATCAACTGTTGAGATATTTTAATTTATATTTATAGCAGACGATTTTTTTTTAATGTTTTATGATTCAATTTTTTAGGCAGTTTTTTATTCCATTTGTATCCATAGTAATAGAATTATATTTCAAATACCGAAATCGTGTGATAGCTATTCTTCTGCTCAAACTATTGAAAATATTTTTTATTAATGAATGATTTTTAAATTAAAATATCTGAAAACGTTGAAAATAATGCAACATATAGTGATCGGAAATGAAATATTGTTTTACATACCGAAATTTTCACGCTAATAGTCATAGAACATTTTTTCTTTGTCTATAATACGTAGTAGACTTAAATGTAAAGTATTGAAGTAAAGTAAAGAATCCAACTCACAAATTTTGATTTACATGTTTTGCGCGTCCCTGAACACGAATACCTCATTTTTACATTCCTTTCAATACATTGTATATGTAATGGTAAAGTATTGGGAGAAATCAAAAATTCGATTCTAGAATTTCAGTGGATTTACACGTTTTGGGAATCCCTGATTATGATGAATCAATCATACTTTCAATGATGTCTGCGTGTCTCTGACACAATATATCTCAATCAAATCTAGGTATACAAACGAAATTTGGCACGATTATTTTTATCGGTAATAGTAAGATACCTGTACATTTTCAGAGAACTCCGACAAAGGGATAGCTCTCGATCCTTCGAACACTTTTTTTCGAAAAGGGGTTGTGTGAGGCTTCACGCAACTTTCCCATACATGTATATTCAATATATTTTTTAGGTCAACTTATATCACAATCACTACTAGAATAAAAAAAAATATGTTTTTTGTTTCTGTTTTTGTTCATAGATTATTCTTAAAAAAATAAGTAAATAAATAAAAAATCCTTGCAATGTCCTTAAAAATTCACCAGCGTCTTTAAGCTGTTGCTATCTTATAAAACGAAATTTAACTTTATTTCATGGCAACAACTTAGAAATGCTGATGAATTGGATGCATTTTACCAATTAATTTGATGCCATTTACATTCATAGTATATTCGTATCGTTGTTTAATCTATTTTTTTTCCAGTGTTGACTATATATCACCATACAGTACCATCATTGTTTTGGAAAATTCTCATTGTTTCTCAAAAAAAAAAAAAAAATGCATTAAAAATCTTTAAATTCGAACTTTAATCATGCATATTTATAAAAATTCTCAAATTCTTCTGATTTTTCACATGATGTATCTACACATAAAATTTCGCAAAAGTACGTACATTCGTTCTTGTGTTATCGTATCCCTACCGCACAGACATACACACACAAACGCACTCACACTTGTGAACATATAGACATATCTTTTCAAAAATGTTCAAAATGTGTTCACAAAGTCTTAGATGTGCTTAAAATATAAATTGGGTTATATACTGAGCAGAGAAAATTATTTAACTAAGAATTATTAAAATTTTCAATTGTTTATTTAATCATCTAAATATCAAATTAGTTCGATTTAAAAAAAAATGGACTTGAAGCATATTTCTCAAAATTGCTTTTCTTAATAGCCTTAAAAGCTAAATATATTTATAAACTTTTAATATTACATTAAAAACGAGGAAATTTTCCTCATTTAAAGCAACTGTAAGAAATTGGGTTCATAATAATTAACTAATAACCGGTGAAAATATTTGGAGTGTCACTCTCCATTCGACTTTCTTATACATTCATATATATTATATTATTTAGGTTTACAGTTTAAACAATATCAGAATACATGAGAAATGACCAATTTAATCAATCTTTAACCAATTCTCGCTCGCAAATTATTCTTTTAAAATATTGCATAAAAAATTCTTTAAAAGTTTCTTTTTACAAGTTGGCAATAGATTAGTGACGCCGATAATTGCATTTGACTTATTTCGATAATTATTATTGTGGTACAATGCTATGAAAATCTCAAAATTTGAATCATTTGAGTTCTAATCATTGTAATTACTAAAAATTCTATCTAGTTCTCGTTTTTACTTTCCCTGCAATACATGGTAATGTATAGGGAAAGTATTGGAATCATGTCGAAAATCGCAACTCGAGTTTTCGACGGATCTACACGTTTCAAGACCTCTGGAATACGAAAAAACCATTTTTAGCGTGACGTCTGTGTGTGTGTCTGTCTGTGCAGATTTTGTATCCACTCTAACTAAAAAACTAATAGGCCGAATTTCACAAAATTTGGTAGGTAAGTCACTTGTGGACGAGTCTGGTGCTGATTAGTTTTGGGTACGATTCGGGATAAAAGATCACGCCTTTTTTTTTGCAAAATGGACCGCAAAAGCTTGTATCGAGTCCAGCTAAAAAACTTATAAACCGAATTTCACAAAATTCGGTAGATGAGTCACTTGTGGGTCACCCTGGTGCTGATTAGATTTTGGTACGATTAAAAAAAAATAGCCTGCCTTTTTTGAAAAATGGCTCGCAAAAATCACTAAAATCTAAACTAAAAAACTACGTACGCCCAAATATATCCCTTAAATGCTAGTTTAATACGTAATTTTTAATGAAGAAAAGAATAAGACCAACCCCATTACACTAGGACTAGCCGTTCTCGAGATATTTTAGTTTTTTCGTATTTTCTCTACCATCTTTGAAATAAGTCCAGTTACCAAATGTGAACGAAAATTGAATTAAAAGTGAATTAAATTTAATTAAAATATAGAGAACGTGGACATAAATCTGCAGGGAAAGTCATGTGCTGCCCACATCAGATTTTTTACATATTGTACCCATACATAAAATTAGATAACGATATGTGCATTTGTTTAGTTATCATGTTCATACCTCACACTAATACACACACGCAGACGGCCTTCCCGGTCGTCCAATTTGATGCTCTAAGTCCTCTGGACGAGCCGGACGGCCTGGGGCTTTCACACACGCAGACGGACTCAAGTCCCCAGGATGAGTCGGACGGTCTGGGACTTCAACACACGCAGACGGACATCTTTCCAAAAGTGTTCGAAATGATTTCAGGAGGTCTTAAAACGTGCGTACTCGCCAAAATTTCAAATTAAAAAAAAAAAAAAATTAGGAGCGCCGATGGACCTATTTGTGTTAATGTTTTGATGCGATTAAAATCCGTAGCGTAGTTCAAATTATCAATTTCCCTTGTATACTACCATCATGTCATGTTTATAGATATTACTGCTATGAAAAAATCAAAATTTGAATTGCAATCATGAGAATTACTAAAATTTCTATATAGTGCTAGTTTTTCCTACAAGGCACATAAAGTTTGATAGTGGATAGGCGTATTCGTTCTAGAGTTATCGTGTCCTTGCCTCATATACATACATATGGATATCTTTCCAAAAGTGTTGCAAATGGGTTCAAAAGCCTTAAAACGTGCTTATCAATCAAAATTTCGAATTCGAACATTTTCGGGAAAACAATATTTTCACTAAGCAAAAGTGTGAGAAAATAAAAATTCAAATTCTGTAGAATGTTGTTTGGCAATATACATATTTATTTCCTATTTTTATTAAATGTTTGTGTTCCATGATAAAATCGATTCTCTGACGTAAAATATTATCGTTGATTTAAAGTATACGTTTCTCGGGTCTCAATCTTCCAATGTTGGCGTTGTTTGCATAAATTTCCCACTTGCACAATATATGGGCTTGACCGAGGGCAAGGTTTGCGGGGACTTGTTTACTGGGGAAACGTTCGATGCAAAAGCGCTCAGCTGAGCACGAGCCACGCCACGCAGTCTTTACCCACCGTCATCGGAGTTTCATGCAACTGTCATTCTACGCGCACGTGCTCACTACCTCCGAAACCATGCACTGTTCACGTGAACACTTGGCTCTGATTGGATGCGCTGAGCCGTGCCCTCGAAACACCTCGCAATGCGATTGGCTGAGGGACGTCATACCCACACCACACATCTCGCTCAAATCAGCTTCTGTACACAATCCCTCAATAAAACCGAGCGTCAAACCGGGCAACAACTTTTTCGTTAAAACTTTAATATTACATTTTAACGAATGCTCGAGCACTATGGCTAGTCTAGCGTTTTCTCCTCCATACACACCCCCGCATTTGTTAGCTGTAAGTACCGGAAAAACATTGAAACTACTCTGTTTTTGAAATTATCTGAATAAAATGTGAAATGTGCTTCTGTGTGCCCACAGAAACACGAAAAAAGGAAAAATTGGTGTTAAATGTCAAAATTATGATTTGACATTTACACTAATCAAGGAAGAAAGAGAGATAAGTCACTTGGAATTATTTGAGATCTTTTTCTATTATCTAAATATTTCTATTTTATGTCTAATATATTTATGTACATATTATAATATCTTTTCTCCTTACAGTTTTATTGTTTCAGTAATAAATAATTTAGATTATATTTTTCTGATCTTGTTAATTCTCGTTATTTTTATGATCTTTTTAAAGTAGTAATGTAGTTTTGCACATTTTCCTATCATTGTCGTAAAATTTGAAATTCAACTCCATTAAGAGTTGCTTTAATATAAAGGTTAATTTTGAGTTTTGGTAATGTTTAGTTTTGAGTATATTCTGTGGTTTTTATAATAGTGTTTGCACGACATTTATATTTACAGTTATTTATAAAGAGAAAATAATTTAACTTTGGAGCTAAAGAATTTGAACTGGCAATTAAACCATTGTGCATGTGCAGTAAACAATGTCCGTTTCAATCCGAAATAATGTTGTCTTAGATTATAGGATTAAAATACTGTATGTACAGAAACAATAGTTATTTTAATCAGAAAATAATTACCCATAGATTAAAAAAGAAACAGAAAATTCGTGTTTAATCTTTGTTCATAAACTTCCCAATGTGTTCCTTATACATTTTGGAGTGGTGTTCGTTAAGTATTTGCTAGTTGTAAATGAAGAAAGAATTCCAAACAATTCCGAAATGATCGTCCGTTTACGATTTTTTTTATTTGCGCGACATTTTACATTGTGATTTATTATTTGTGCGCAAAATCACGTTATGTGTTTATTTACTAGTGATTCTTGTCCTTGAGTTTAGTATATATTTATAAATAGTGATTTAAAATTGTTTCAGTAGACGATCAACACAAAAAGAAATTAAATAAGAGAAAAATAAAACTTCTGTGAAGAGAAATGAAATCATCCCTTATTTATATTCTTGAATAAGTCCCCAAAAAATATGAATTGCATACTTCCCTGAGTCCAAAATCTTGTACTAGGAGGACAAAGTAACATTCTAGAAACCAAAGCTTCGTTTTTATACGTCTGAATTCGACTGTAGACTAAGAGCACTTATCAGTTTACTAATCTGCTGAAAGTCTAAAATGTGCTTGATAAGAAAGTAGTGATAAACTATCTTTATTTGACATTTTGTAACAGTAATTTATCATTAAGAATCCCATCTCACCACGGTGTTTATTTAGTATTATCTATTTTGGTGTTTAGTTTGTTGACGTTTGAGCAAAAAAAAAAAAAAAAAAATAGTTCTTTATTAAATTTCATATTTTAATTATTTTCTCACAATAGAATCCCGTTTATCGGAATCAAACGAGATCAGAGATGATTCGAGTAAACGAAAATACGAAAGATTAAGTTCAAGAGAAAGTATTATGTAATTCAAAAGTCTTACATTCCATTCCTGGTCCGCACACTTTCCACTCGCTTTTTATTGTGTTTCATTTCAAATAATACAATTGCATACATTTCACATAATAAACTTTTATTTAAAAACTCCTGTCCGATTTTTAGGAAACTTTAAATTTTTCTTTTGACTTCAGAATTCGTGTAACAAAATTATCTCTTAATTACTTTTCAAAGTTCAAATCCCCCCCTCCCCCCCCCCCCCCCAAAAAAAATAATAAATAAATAAATAAAATAAAAGTCCAGAAATTCATATAAACGGAACTCGACTGTATTTTATGAAAGGAATTTTAAATTTTACTTCCAGACAGAGAGTGTAGAAAGTATACTAAAACGAAAAATGAAAATTTGTAAATTTTGACTAATTGCAAATCGATTTTATATTTAAAAATTTTGCATCTTTAAACAGTTTGTCTACATCCAGAGCGTATAATTACTTAAATTAATTTCTAATTTTTATTTTTATGTCAAGCATGTGTCACATGCTTCAATTTTCTATCAATTATTCTTATTTCTAAATATTTGAAGCATAAATAAAATCGAAATTTCTATAACTTATTTTTATTAAGTAGCTTTTTATATAAACGAAATAAATAATTAAATCATAATAAATAACACATGATAAAATAATTACACAAATAGCATTTAATAGAATAATTAAGCAATCTGTTGGACATATTTGAAACCCAGCTACTAGCTCAGTTTCATTATTTATAAGAATGAAAAAAATAGATGATATTGTTATTTTTCTATCATAAAAATCATTCTATTCTCTTGTTTATAAGACTTTTTTCAATTGTATTTTAGGAGAGATCTTTTGTTAGAGGTATTAATCATGATTTAGAAAATCCAGATCTTGATGCTGTACAAACACTACTGTATATGAGAGGGCAACCATTAAATGGGCAATGGTCTGAATTGCGTCTACAAAATCATGCTGACCTTACACCATTCCATTCTGAAGATGAGATGGAAGATATTAGTTCCAGGTCACCTGCTCATGAATCTGAATTAGCAAGGGTAATATTAAATTTTTGCTTTCTACTACAATAATCCTAAAATTACATTGGGCAGTTTGATAAGTTTTGCAATCCATTTATATACTGTTAAGTTGAAAATTTTTTGGGAGGAACTGGCCGTTAACAATATGTAATTTTATAAAATTATCAATAAAAATGTGGATTTATTAACATAATAACGTGAAATAAGAAGTAAATTATCAGGTATTAAAGAAAAGTAACATGTAGTTAGTGCTGCCATCTAGCGGCGATGTTATTCAAAGTAGTTGGATAATCTGTATTTTTTATGAAAAAGTATACAAGTAAAATATCAAAAAATTCTCAGAGAGAAAAAATTGAAATACCTCAATAATGTATTAAGTGAAGTATGGAAACATGAATATTAAAATAAAAGAACTAATGTGCTCCAACATTTCAAGTTCAATATTTGTAAATCTTTTGGTGTCGCCATCTGGAGGTGTGTTTATAAAATATCTTGATTTAAATTATGCAATTGAGAAAACTACCTGAATCGATAGATTTAAATATTTAAAAGTTTTTCTTGGTTTATGAAGTTGTGATAATTTATAAGTTTTATTTCACACTTGCAATTATTTCTTGATCCAAAATAAATATATTTTATTATAAAAATACTGTATAATACATTATATTTTTGATTTCATAGAAAATAAACAAAATTTTAAGGCTTTTATTTCTGCTAACAAAATTAAGGAGAAAGTCATTTTAAAAAATTTTGAGACTTGTAAATACATATTTATTTTTAAAGTTGCATTGGGTCCAAATTTATTAAAGCATTTATTTCAAATGCAGTTGGCTGTGCTTCTTCTCATCCCTAATTTTCTCTTTTTTTAGTAATCTTTTAGCCATCATTTATTCATTAAAAGATATTTTGTCTTCTACCCTCAAAATTTATTAAGACTATAATACTTTTAATTTTCTTTGCTAATTGTTTAGATTTAAGATATGACTTTGTTCCAAGTTTGTTGAATTAAAAGTGGAATCAAGAGTTTGTTTATATATATCGATTTTGCCGTGCTCCCCTCTTGTAATTGGCACATAGTGATGTCCACTTAGACCAATATGACTGTTTGTTTATCCATTTACTTGAAAAAAAAAAAGTATTAGCTAAACATATTAAAATATAACATATGCAACGAATCTTTGTATTGTTTAATCAAATATATTTGTTTTTATTGATTAAAATGCTTTGACTATATGTTAATACTTACAATTATATATATTTTTTGTAGTTACTTCTTACCAACACACCTCCATCCACACCAATTCCTCCAACAATCACAGGCATGCCTGTTTCTGTCATTGTTAAAGCACCACCAAGTAGTCCCACTACAGAATCTCGGTCAACAAAACCTCCACATTTAATAGAAGAAAACTCACAAATTGTGAAACAAAAGACATTTAATATCCAGTCATCTCATTCAAACCCCTGTGATTGTATTCCTGTAGTTGCAACTAAAATTACCTCTGTATCTCCTGTGTTACCTATCCAAGCTATGGACACTTTTCCATGTACTACTACATATCTTACTCCATCAGCAAAGCCCATTGCCATTGCTCCAAAAATTGCAGCTCCCACAGTCATCATTCCAGCTGTAACAAATATCCATCAAAGTTCACCGCCTTCTGCACAAACTTTAATTTTTACTCATGTTCCTCAATCCTCTCAAGGAAATGCCTTATCTACATCATCTTCTGGGACATCCGTTGTACAGTTAGTTGTAACATCTTCACCAACAATCGTGAGTAATGTCTTGACCTGTGCAGTGAAGGATAAGCAGAGACTTCTTGCACCAGCCCCAATAATTTTAGCAACACCACCTAAAACCTGTGATTCTCCTGTTGATATTCGTAAAAGAACTTATCAGTGTACTTATCCCAATTGCTTGAAGACTTATTTTAAAAGTTCACATCTGAAAGCTCATTTTAGAACTCATACAGGTAATATATTTTAATTACTGTGTATTTTAAAAATAGATGCAATATTTTCGTTGTGTGTATGTTGTTCTATATCTATGGTATTGTACTGGTTGCAATACTGTATATATTTATGGTATTGCAAATTTTTGTTAAGATGTAAAACAAAGTATTTACAATTATTTTCATAATATCTATATAACAAAAAAGTTAAAATTCCTTATTTTTTATTCAAAGGTAAAAATGATTCTGGTATTATATAAAAGTGTTGCTACTGAATTGTTTATAAACACTTTAATCCTTATTAAGAATATTCGAATATTTTGAAACATCTGCTATTTTCATATATCTATGCTTCATATTGCTTATTTCTCCTTCTTAGGAAGAGTGGTTGGGCTTTAATACACAAGTACTATTTTTTATGACTAATAGTTGTGTATAAACCTCAGTTATTAGCAAATATTTATTAGTTCTTGTCTATCTATATATAAAAAATAAATAAATCTGTATAATCATTCTAATTGATTTGATCATTTGTACAACAATAATTTATTTGATGGGGTTTAAATAATGTGTTTGCACAAGTTGCTACATGAAAAAAACTAACTCTACAGGATTTAAAATATTGTAAGCAAATGAACATTTGATGTTATTAAAATTGTAAAGATATTAATTATTAGTGCCTACATTATATGATATTTTAAGGATTCAATAAAAAACACATTTGTAAGTGCACAAAGACATATATATTTTAGAGTGGTCCAAATCTATCTTGATTGTTGGAAAAACAGCAATTATTGCTCCTGTTTCTTTAGAAATTTCTTTTGTTTTTTGCAACATAAACGTTTTATTCATTCATATTATGTACATTAAACTGATCACATAATCTGAATCACACCATCCGATCACATAATATCAATGAATAAAAAGTTTAAGATGTCATTTTCTGTAAATATTTCAATCATTCTATACTATTTATAATAAAATATTTTATAGCTTAACGTTCATGCCCATGTCTGACATGAGCAACTAGTACTTTATTATTAATTATTTGATCATTAAGAGATCATCAACCTGAATTTGATCATCAACTGAAAAATGTTTTCAGATTATTTTTAGTGCTTAAAGTATAGTTTATGTTTATATTCAGAATTTTAATATAATTTTGTACTTTCATTATCTGATAAGAAATCTCTTTAAATATCTTTTTCATTTACTAGCATTTTTTTATGGTATATATTTTCATTGCAGGTGAGAAACCATTTGCTTGCACATGGGAGAACTGCAATAGAAAATTCTCTAGATCTGATGAACTTTCTCGTCACAAACGCACACACACAGGAGAAAAGAAATTTGTGTGTCCTGTATGCAACAGAAAATTTATGCGCAGTGATCACTTAGCTAAACATGTTAAGCGTCATACAACAGGTAGACTGTCAAGTGTCAAGTATCAGAAAATTCACAAATCAGGTGGCAGAACAGACATTTTATCTGATTGTTCCCTCTCATTGTCACCTCCTCTTTTTCAAGTTATAATACCTGCTGCTCAATAAAGTTGATGCATGTCATCATCAAGTTTTTTTTTAAAGTTACTTTAAAAATATAACTATGCGGCAGGTACTATTAGTAACTGAGTATTGTTACTGTTACTATTGAAAAAAAAAAGTAATTTGATATTAGAGTCCTCCTGTTATTCTTGACTTATGGGACAATGGGCCCAGGTCCTAATTGGATTTGGGGGCCCCTACTAAATGTTTTAACATTTGCTTATACTGTCAACAGTAAGAAATTGTTTAATGAAAATGGTAATAGAAATCAATGCAAGATCAATCTTAGAAAAGTATAATGAAAATAGTATAATAGAAATTGATGCAAGATATATCATAGAAAAGTATAATAAAAATAATATAATAACAATAATTTTACTAAGATTTTTTTTATATGTTACTTATACTATATTCTCAGTTAATTTAAAAACTTTTTAAAAGTTTTAGACAATTATTGCATTATTTGGGGCCATGGCTCCAGTAGCTCTTATGTGACTTAGGCTCTGATTACAATTATAAATTTTAAATAAATTATTTTATAAAGTGAATGCTACTTCAAATAAATAATGAGTTTTTAGTCTTCTTTATATTTTTTAAATTCAATTGTCATGTTTCAAGAAACATTGGTATTGAAACATGACATTTGAAACATTAAATTTATAAAATATATAATGTTCTTTTATCAATATGCAAAATTGCAATATTTTGCTCAAAATTATTGTTATTGACATTAATCATATACTTTTTATTATAATGATCAATAAAATAATTTTTTTTTTCACATAAATGCTTAGAATAAAAAGTAAGAAGCATTGAAAGTAACAAGCATTTTTTAAACCCTTTGAATACCATTAAAATTACTGTTACATGTTTTTATAAAGAGTAGTTGTCCTCTTCATTACACGAAAAGTAACAGTTCTACTTTTACTCAATTACTATCAAACCCTGGTCATAAATGAGCAAAGCTGAGTGCCAACTGCACTTGTTTAATTTATTTCATGTATATCTGTATTTTATGTAAATAGAAGAAACTTTTTGTGTAACATAATTTTCTTGTCAGATGAGTTGTATTTCAGTCAAATCTCCATTAATATATTTATCTAGTTTGCTGGACAAACTAAGTAAATGGAATGAAAATATTTTTAATTAAGTAATTTAAATTATTCATAGACTTTAATATAATCTTAATCTTTTAATCTGTCTTAAATGATCGGAAATTGTAATTTTTATTATTCCAGCAAGTTAAATATGACATGTGTTTAATTTATATATAGTTATTTTCATCTGGAACCTAAATGTATGATGTGATCACACTTTAGGTATAATATGAAAAACGTTTAATATTTAATTTGCTGTATAAGCAAATTGTATTAACAGTATAGAACATGTATAATAACGTCATATATTAAATAAATTTAAGTTATAATATAATAATTTTGATAATCAAATAGTTTGAAATATGAATGTAAATAATTGAATGACATATACAATTTTTGATATATAAAATTAGCAAGCTCCATTTAATAATATGTAAGACATGTATATATATTTAACTTTTTAACCTACAATTGGTTAAAATTATAATGTATTTTAGTTATTTTAATCTGTGATACTTTTCTACTGGTTGAACTATGGAAATCATGTGCTTAATTTTTATGAAACATATTACTCTATAACACGTTAATTTAACACATAATCAAACTTAGAACTCAAATAATTATTTGAAGTTAGATTGCTTTTTATTTTTTTTTTAATGATGCAATAAGTTCAATTTAATTAGTTATTTTATTTAATTCATCTATTAATTACTACTTAAAATATTGTGAGTATTTTTCTTCAACTGCAAAAAATTTTGAGAACTTTCATGTTAACTTCCACATATGGCAAACTATAATAAGTGAACTTATCACATTATTTATTGTAGTTTTATATAATACACTACTTACAATTTATAATATTTTGATTTTTTTTTTAACTTCATACAGCATTTTCTCAGATCAACAAACTGTATTGTGGATGCTTTCATAGTTTGACCATTGATTTGTAATACTGTATATATTTACAGAAAAGTTATTCTACTATTTGTAAAATTAATATAAATTTATAAAAATAAAATATTTATTTATTTAAATTCTCTTTTATTGAAACTAGCTACAGCATGAAAACAACTAACAACTAAAACATGAAACACAACTAACTTCTTAAGAATTATTACATTTGTTGACTTGCCACTGCTGAGTTATTTTTTCAATTGCGTGATGAAAACTTATGATTGGGCAAGAATTCTGGCGACTTGAATATTCTTGCTGACAAGTAGTCGAGTTAATAATGGGCTAGAGGAGGATAAGCCTCCCTAGAAACATACTCGGTTCCTTATAAAGATATTTATTTGTAAGTAGCAACAGAATTAAATTTATTTCCATTAAATTAACTCCAAACTAGTAATTTTTGTTTTATATTTTACAATAACTTGTTACATCTTTGGTAAAACTATTTAAACAGGATTTTAATTATTGATTCAGCAAATAAATGGCATGAATGCTCTTTAAATTTGAATACTTTTATATTTAATTTACCATAAAACAGACAATGAAATAATTTTTATGTAAAGGTAAAAAAAGAAGAAATTTAAAGGGGAAAAGGCTTTGAATGCCAAGTGCAATACTATTATACAAATGACATATATTTGCACCAATCTCTACGAAATTATTTTTAAATAATTATTCTTAAAACATTTTAAGAAATTGGACATTAAAATATTTTTTTTAATTTCACAATTTAAACATATTTAATATGCATCTGATTCTCAAATGACAGAGTCTAGATAAGACCCTCTGATTTCCTGCTTGGGCGTGGCTTTGATGAAAGTTAGTTTTCTTTACAAAATTTAGACCACTCTATATATTATCTTAAAATTGAAGATTGTGAGTATTTTTTAATTCCAAAACTTTTGTAAAAAAACGTATATATATATATATTTTTTTTATCAGCTAATATTTTCTTATCTTAATAATTTTTTAAAAGTTAAAATAGCTCTTTCTCTACATGGCACCAGAATAATGAAAAAACTAGAATAGTTTTATTTTAAAGGTAATGACATTATTTAATATTTGATTAGATTAGTTTTTCTTCAATGACTAACATGCTAATGTGTGATTATGAAGCATGCAAGATCCAGATAAAATGAACTTTAAATAATTTATTCTGTATGAATTTTCCCAATGTAGCAAATGAAATGGAAAACAAAAACCTTATTTGGTAAATCCTAGTCCGACTGTTTTTCATGTCAATGGAAAGAAAGTGGTCCCAACATTTCATGTAACAATTTGAACAATTGTTCCCTGTGCATATATGTATCAAAAAACATCTGTTTTGTATGTCTTGATCAGGGAAAATATGTAAAAATGAGTATGTATATAAATGCATATATAACATATGCACAATTATGTAGATACTATGAGCATGGCAGGAGCAAATATCAAAAAATAAATGTTATTATTCTGTAACTTAAAAAATAGTCCCTCTTATTCACATATTCAGAGCACAAGACTATTATTAATTTGAGTGACATTAAGCTGAATATTTAGTCAGCAATTTTTATTTTGTAAAATAAAAACTATAAACTAGTATCTTCATGAATCTGTTTTAGACACTTTACTGATTATTTGTCAATAAAAAAAAAAAGTTTTAACTTTGTTTTTATAATTTAAATAAATTAAATAATTTAATACTTTGACATTTTGTCAGAGTATTAAATTATTTTTATTTATATATGGCAGCACCAAACCATTATTTCTTTTATCACTATCAAGGCTTTCTAACAACAGACACTGTTCCTTCTCTTAGGACCTTTAGAATATACATTTATTTTTTAATAATATAAATGCCAAGATAGCATACACCATTGTTGCTCATGTGTTTATTTTAAGAGGGGCACAACTTCATTTCCCTCTCAAAATTATAGACACATTCAGAACTAAATCAATTTTGGTTATTATCTCCTGACTTTCTAAAGACATGCATTAAAATAAAGGAAGTATAAATAGCCAAAATTAGAGTTTGATTCTATTTTATCTCTTTGTGCTTTCTTAAGGATAGATGTCACAACATGAGCCACAATATAACAATTTTCGGATCTCATCTCTACATTTACTAGATGAGTGTTAATACTGCAAACAAGCAATTTAATCGGTTCTAAAAAGCTGCTAAAAAAACATAATTGTTGTACTTCACCTACATACTAGTTGCATAGCAATCCTGACTTAATTTTATAAAAACAGCTTATTGTCATCCGTAAATAAGAACACGATTTAGTGGTCAATGGGTCCAATTACTATTTCAAAACCTATCACTAAATCATCTAATTATTGATGGAAACAAATAAAAAAAAAATGATGTAAAACCTGGTTTGTTTCCCACAGTAAATCTGGGAATTTCTAGTCATTTTTTAGTTGTCCATCTGCATTGTTTTCTTCGTGTGTTAGTAGAACAGTTGTCTGCCCCAACGGTTTGTCTCCCTCAAGAGATTTCCTAAAAATGATCAACCAGTCGTCTCCTTAATGAAATTTAGGACTCTTTTTTTTTTAAGTGCTTGTAATTAAAAACTATGAATTTGTTTTGCTTGAAAAATACCCGGTAATTTTTAGATCTGTAGCATTGGTGAATACATGCTTATAAACTCTATGTCGCTAGCAGTATAAGTATTTTGAAATCATTGTCGCTAGATGGCAGCACTAACACAATTTAGTAACCAATACTTATTTAGAAAGTGTTGGAAATATTCATAACACATATTTTGAGTGGTTTGTATCGTTCATCGAGAAGGTACAAATAATAAAGAGTTGAAGACCCAGACTGTCCGAAGATACGAGCAGTTGTTTGGACGGCCGGGAGAGAAATAATAAAGAGTGCAGAAACTGAATATAAAGAAAATGTCGGGATTGGGCCCTGCATATGCATAATCATAGACGCATAAATGGATAAAGGGCATTTATGTACCAAAATTGGTCATATGGTGACAAATGTTCTAATAGATCCTTTAGAGCACAGACTAAAATAGTATTCTGTGCCCAAGAAGTGCTATCCATTCAAAAATTATCAATTTAGAATGTGAATTTATAGCGTCACCATAAATCGACGATCAGAAATCTTGAGTATCAACATGCCTCTTTGAGATTAAATTTTATTATTTGTTATTAGTTTGCTGAAAATGCATGCAAAACCTGTCTAGGTAAATCACATAAATTTCAGACTCATTATTTTCGTTGTAGTCATGGTAATCCAGAACGTGCATATCTGTCGAATTTTCACAGCTATACCAAAAGGCCATTGAAATCATAGATAGACCAAGGGAGGGAAATCACGAATTAAGGGAATTAATTTTTAAATTTCATCGTTTAAGAAATTCATAGAGTGCATTTATAACCGTTTATTTTCAAATGTCTCCAAAAATTTCTACGAGTCGTAGGTGTGACAATCGATCATTCCGGTTTTACCGCGCATGAAATTGACTGTCACAATATTAAATGACTATATATTTAGATGATATAAATTTATCTTTTATCTCTGTCATTTAAATAAATATGGTTGAATAACTAAATTTTACTTATTGTTTTGTGCAGTTATTACATTAATGACAAATACCGTGAGTTATCACTTTAAAATAGCGGCTGTTACCTTGTCCATCTGAGTTACACCCTCTTAAGTATGTAAATAATCTAATTTATGTTATGTTTCTGACTGATTGCGCAATTATCCCAATATTTATTTTAAGTATTATTTTAAATTTTATGTTTGATTTATCTAACTGGGTTGTAAACATTACTTATTTATAGTTTTATTTTCAAATGTTCGCTTAATACGCACTTTAATTACTATGTTTTAATTATTAAGCATAACTGCATAAGGAAAAATTGACACAATTTATTTTATTTTCATATTTGCTATATTACGCTCACTTTATTGATTCAATATTGAAACCGTTTAAAATGTTTACTTTTCATTTATTAGTGTAAACAGTATGTTTAATTATTTTTCAGTTTAATTATTTTGTTTCATACCTGTAGATAAAATAAAGCATGTCTTAGCCTATTTAAATTAGTTTTGGACTTGAAAGCCAATTTTAATGCGCTACTGTCTGTATCTATTTATATTTGAGCCAATTGTTTTTATTTTGTAATTGGAATATTGGATCAAAGAAACTTATATTAAAGCCCTACTTCATAACTATGTAGCTTTAAACACCCTTTATATGCTTCAATACACCAATACATGTCATCCTATTTTTCATGATTCCTTTTTCATACTTCATGTTCAGTATGTTATATTTACTTTCATATATCCCTTTCTTGGGATGAAATTTGTATAATAAAATAATTTGTTTTATTTTAGCATAACATTATGGCTGGCTCCTACTCTAATGGATACCAATATTCCTCATACAGTGGACCCGAATCTACTTCAGGTAAATATTTTTAAACTTGTACATTATATTTTGTTTTATGTTAGTTTGTTTCTACATATGTTTATTATTTCATATCACTTTTATTTTTCATATTTTCATTCATAGTTATATAACTATCCTATTAGTTTGTGATAGTCATTTATCAATCTTATAGGTCACCATTAAAAATGATCTGTGACTTTGGAGATTGAACTTGTTTTCTGTTCAAGCAATATATATATATTGAGTATTATATATATATATATATATATATATATATATAATACAAATTTTAAACTCCTCAGTTAACATACCAGCTTTTCTTACATAATTCTTATTTCAAATTCCTATCTCATGTCACATGCTTAAATTGTACACACATTAAATTCTATCCCACACTATTAACATTAACAAAGAATACCCGTACTTCCTCTTTTCCTCTACAGCAGCATATTTGGCCACTAATTTTGACCACTGCTTTAACTTTCTCATTTGAAACTGCATCCCCATCACATTTTTTAAGTATGGCAAATGCAGAGACAGCATGTTTCCCATGTCGTCATCGGATTCCACCCCTTCACCATAAATGTAACTTGTGTGAAACTACCTCAAACTGCAGTGAGATCTCTTGCTAGATGGATGCTAACTGCGAGTTCGGCCAATATAAAAAATTGTGTTCTAAGATTGTCAGTTTAATAAAGTAGATTTTTGTAACTAAAGGGCCTCTTCTCTGATTTCTATGATCATAGTATATATATATAATTCAATTATATATATATATATATATGTATATATTCTGTAGGCAAATTTTTAAGGTAGTGTATTATGAGTTACTTCTTCCATTCTATCATTGGATTTGCTATTTTAATATTTTTTATTATATATATATATATATATACACACAAGCGAACTCGTCGCAATCAGGGAGGCTCTGAGCATTTACCTCACTTGGACAACACTCAACCCCTCCGACGGCATAGTAATCTTCACTGATTGCAAATCTGCTCTCCAGGCCCTTCAAAAAGGAAAAACAAACCTCGCCCAAAAGATCAATACCATCCTGTCCTTAATAGAGGCAAAGAAGAAGCTATGCACCCTTCAATGGATCCCGGCACACGTCGACATCAAGGGGAACGAAGAGGCCGACTCTCTGGCCAAGGAGGCGAGGACCATCGAACCAGCCCCCCTGATTGCAACATCTTCCGACGCCAATGCCGTTGCAAAACAAAAGCTCTGCACTAACACCCGACGAAAATCATCCCTTCCCGAGCTTAACTACAACAGAGAAGTAACAACAACAATTGCCAGACTGAGGACGATGCACCTCAGAGGCATGAAGATTTTGCCAGATGGGTCAAGATCATACCCTGAATGCAGACACTGTATGGGTATGCAGCTTGATCCCGAGCACCTCTTTAACTGCCCTTCCATCATTGCAGCTCTCTTCAAGATCGACTTGAACTGTTCCAGGGAGACCCTTTATACAGACAAAGCTGTAGATGTGGCCAGCGCAGTGCTCCACGCTTTTGGACCCATTTAGCTTTACTCTCCCCACCTCCCTCCCAACCCTTTCCAGTTATTGCACTGGTCACACGACAACAACAACAACAACATATATACACATATGTATTAATTAATAAATGGTGCATAAATCCTAGAATAATAATCTATATATACATTATCAAACCAGTTGTCAAATAATATTAAGCATTGAAATTGAAATTAGCTTACACAAGTTACTGGTCAATTATACTTGAAAAGTGACAAGTGAGAGTTAAAAATATAGACAATTTGAAAATTTTTAATAAATCAATATAAAAGAGTGAAAAGTATATCTGCCAGAAACGTCTTCTGGAATATATATGTATATATAAATTAATAATACATATAAATTCTAAAATAATATTTGTATATACATTATCAAACTAGTAGTCGAAGAATATTACACATTGAAATCAGCTTTCACAAGGTAATGGATGATTATATTTAAAAAGTGACAAATACGGATTGAAAATATAGACCTTTTGAAAATTTTATAGTTAATGAATCAATATTTTATAAATAATGAGTACACATGAGTATATTTTATAAATGAGTACACATGAGTATATTTTATAAATAATGAGTACGCAAGAACATTAAATAAATCCGAAACGAAGAGAATGAAGAAATGAGGCAGATTGTAAATAAAACATGGGAGTGGGGGGACAGAAAATAGTAATTGACACACAGATAAATTGAAATATAAATAAAAATTCTCAGATAAAAATAGTAGAAATTTGAACCAGTATGGCTGATAGACGAGTAAAGATTTGATAAACTATAAACATAAGGAATTGACGATAGTGCAATAAACTGCCTCATTTTTGTAAAAATTGCTGATAAGAATATCAATTAAACTTCAAGCAAAGAAAATGCAAAAATGAAGCATATTATAGATAAAATAATAAAAAATATGGGGAGTAGAAAGGGTAGGAGAATAAAAACAGATCATATTTATAGAACTCCAGAAAGCATTTTCATTCAGATCCATACAGATTAGTCTATCTCTACTTCTATTGCTCCCTACGTTAACTAGCATAGATACTGTTTATTGAGGTATTATGCCGCCAAAAATACTGGACTTCCTGAGCAGGGTATCAGCCAGATGAGGATTCATCAATTATCTATTGTAATATCTTTTCCTTTTAACTGTATATTGCTCATGTTTAGGTTCAACTTACCGTTACAGTATCTTGGCCAAGTGTAATTATGTTGACTGAATGATGTAATTGTGTACTTGTTACTGAACATGCAGTGTTTTGAATGAACAATATTTAAAATGAAGCTTTTTATTCTTTTTCTGTGTTATTGCCCACGAGCGTGATATACTTAGCCATTAAGAATGCACGAAGTCTGGGTGAAATTTCTAAATATATATACTCATATATAACTAGCCATTGCACTAGACATCAATGAAAATTATGTCTGTCTATGGCTAAACATTGGCCAATGCTCTTGCCTTTTAAATCTAGGTTCGAATCTCAAATATTAGGTCGAGAAGTCATGGGAGGTTGTATGAATGTTTGTAACTGGTTCAGAATTTGCTTTAAATTGTAGGAGCTAGTTGATTTAGCCATTTTATACAATAAACAATATAGAATCTTAAAACCACAACCCAAATTGAAAAGCAAAAAAATTACAACAGTTTTTAGAAGCATTTTAATTTTATTCTAGTTTCAATCAGTTTTCATTTTGAAGATTTCAGAACTGAATGAGATGTAAAATTATTATTTCAAATAATATTTATTTAAAAGTATATATGTTTGAACTTTTTTTATAATGTTTTTTTGTATTTGCAACTCGAAATCCATTTAACCAAAATTTATGTTTATATCATATAAAATTTATGCTTGATTATACTTTTTATTCTTCTAGGAGGGTTTGCAGAATTTTCACGCTTATCAGAAACCATTAGTACCAACATTCAAAAAGTATCTCAAAATGGTAAGTGAAAGGATATCAATGTTGTTTCTATGCTTATATTTATATACTAGCATCTTACACGTTCTTTCGTACGAAGTATACAATATAAAAAAACTTAAAATTCACAATCATGTGCAAATTCCTATAGTATACTAAATGACATTTTTAATCAAAATGTTCTGTTAAAATATTTAATACAATGCTCCTAAAAAGAAGTTTAAGAATCTCTGTTCTCGCTATACGAAATTATCTTCACAGGCAGATCTGAAGTAAACATCCTGGCTCCTTTTGTAAGCAAATTTACAAAAAAAAAAAGAAAAAATAATAATTGAAACAATATATGCAAAATGAAAACATTAAAATTATAAGGGACCCGTACTACATATATACACGAATATTAGAAGATATAACCTGTATTAGTACATTACATGTATAAATTGAAAATATCAATAAATGCGTAATTGACTCCAATATATGCCAGAATGAAAGTACTAAAATTATATGGGAATATATATATATATCTGTACTACTTATATTGTCGCAGATTAGAAAATATGCCAGTGTGTTAGTAGATTACCTGTATTACAATATGAGTCTCAAAAATCTTTGCAAAAATAAAACAGATGACGTAATAAATTGAAAATATCAATAATCCCTGTAATCTTTATACCAGAGGGTCGTAATTGATTTCAATATATGCCAATATACCTGTACAACTTACATTCTCGTAGATTAGAAGATATACCCGTGCATTTGTAGAAGATTACTCGTACAACGTATGAGTTTAAACAATTTTTGTCATAATAAAACAATGGCATAATAACTTGAAAATATTGATAATCCTTGAATCAATAATCCCCAAAAGTATCAATAATAATAATGTTAAAACCTGAAGACCATAATTGATATTATTTAGTCAAAAATGCAATGTCAATGAAATTTATTTTATATACATATCTTTATTATTCAAATCGGAAAAGATTTAATAAAAATTGTATGCCGCATCACACATTGGATTTGCATCCATTGCTAAACGACATGATATCATTTGTTTCAAATAAATTGATGGAAATCATATCGTCTGAATAATGCTATCTCCATGGTAGGTTTGGCGCCATTTTCCTCAATTTAGCGATAATTTAAAAAATCGTCAAATTTATCACCAAGTGGGACTGTAGAACTAATAGTCCCATTTTGCGACAAAGTGACGAAACATCAACACAATACTATCCCCTAGCAAAGCACAATTAATTTCATTTATTAAGTGCAATTTTATCAATTTCATGATATTTTTATGGATTTATAATTATAAGCATTTTTATCAATTTGGTGATATTTAAACAATGCACTAAATGTGTTACTAAGTAGGAAGGATGGACTGACCGACAACTGCTACCGAAACATCATTTCAGTACCCTGTTCTAAAAAAACAAATGTAATATCATTGATTTGCGTCGTTTTTATCAATTTGGCAACATTTCCGTCAATTCGGTTGAAAGTTTAAAAAAAGTTGCCAAGTTAGTGATATTCTGCCAAATTCGCAGCTTTGAATTTGCAGATCAGAAGAATTTAACATCCTGATTCCGTTTGTATATACTAAATGAAAACACTAAAATTTGTATTAGAAGATATACCCGTTCTACTCTTTTTCTGTTTCAACAATCGGATAAATGAATTTATTGGGTAAACACAATATATGAGTTTATTAGCTAAATACAATATATAAGCTTAAAAACTCTTTGCCAAAATAAATGAAAGTGATATTCGCAGTCCGCAATTAATATAATTAAAAGAAAAATCAAACCCTTCTTTTCTAAAATATATTTTTATATCCATTTATTTATTATTCAAATAAAAAAAATAATTAAAATTAACAGACAGATTTAATTTAATTGTGTTTCTGAGCAACATGATATAAGATAGAATCTTCCTCATAAACTGCGAAATTAAATAACCATTCTGATGTCTTTATACTTTCCATTGTTCAGTAAAAGCTTGTAAAAAATAAACCATGGAGATAGATTTCCCATTTAAATTCATGTTTCAAACAATTCATGTTTTCAGAAAGTTACTAATTAACACAAAATATCTCCCACCAAACTCAGAGATAAAGTTTTAATTCACTTTCAAACAATTTTCAACCTTTCGTTTGGATAAACCATGGAATTAGAGAGTAGAATTCCGAAAAAGTTTCGTTTTTCATTAATATCTCGACAACCCCTGGTTTTAGAAACTCGAAACTTGGACTAAATTTATGAGGGGCTATTTCAAGGCTATCCACAAAATTTTATTAAATTCAGTTCAGCTGTTCTCCTGTGATGATGAGGCAAATGAAAGTTTCATTTTTTACTAATATCTCGAGAACCACTGGTTGTAAAATCTCCAAACATGGACTAAATTTTAAGTGGGGCTATTTCTAGGCTACCCACAAAATTTCATCCAATTCAGTTTAGTCGTTCTCCCGTGATGATGGGATAGACAGACAGATTTTCAGTTTTATTTATATAGATTCTATGTTTATTACTAAGTTCAATTTTAGTACTTTAAACGGGTGTATAATCATATTTTAAAAAATATAGTGAGATAATTCAATCTATATGGGTCTGCCCAAAATGTGTCCAAACATTGATAAAGTTTTATTTATTTTGCCTAAAAATTATTGGCTTTAGTTCTTCACTTTCAGGTCTGAAAGTCATCCTGGTACACTGCTTCTAAGATCTTTTTTACCTCCTTCAGCAAATATTGTAAATATTTTCAGTTGATTCAAATCTTCCTTTTAGCATCGATTTAAGAATGAAAGCATGAGAAAGTCTGCAGAAATACTGTAATTGGGTGGGTTTTGAGTATAAGAAATTGAATATAATGTTCAATTATATTCAATTGCAGTCTGCAGGAATACTGTAGAAGTCTGGAGGAAGTCTGCAGGAATACTGTAATAGGTGGGTTTTGAGTATAAGAAATTGAATATAATGTTCAATTTCTTATACTCAAAACCCACCTATAGAACACATTCCCAAAGTTAAGATTGTATTCCCATTGCAGATAACAGCATATATAGATCTGTTTTGTACTTATGCTCCATCAGCATGGAATAGCCAATACCTTCAATCATATAAAGAAAACTTGCTATGTGTTACATTTTGCCAACTTCTATGATGATTGACAACTACAGTCCTACTACACAGCTAACTTCAAATTTCTTAAAGATTGAACTTAGACTACAATGTCTAAATCAGTCTTCCGAAAATCAGCCATCCTTTCATCCTAGCCAGGTTAAAATTCTACGAAGACAGCCAATTTTCAGAAGTTGCCATCCTCTGGGATGGCCATGAGATTAGAGATTTTGTAAAAAAATAAGTTGTTGCCATCGTAAAATTATGACGAAAGCTGCCCTTTTCCTGGCCATGAATGAAAATTGAAATATCCTCACCTGCAAACCCCTCTTCCTCCCCATAAACTTAGTTGGTGTGCATTATTAACGCCTTTTTTCTAGGAGAGCTGTCAGGTCTGTATTGTAACCACAGGCGCTAATTATTTTCTCATCACCCATTCCCCACCCAGTGAATTTGATGATCAAACAAAAATGCGATATCTTGTTCGAGATCAAAGTAACATGTTCTGTCCTTCTTTTAGAGGTCTGCATACGCTGAAATTTCAGATTTTCACCTGACCAGTAATACCAATGCTTAAACCTGCACCAAGCCCAAAGAAATTTATAAATGTAGAATGAACTCAGCCAGAAGATAACTGCATCTGGGTTGGCGCAAAATTATTTGTATTCAAATATGTTAAAAACACAAATTTATGAAAATTTTGTACGGAGAATTAAGTTTGTTTTCTTAAACATTTATTTTTACATAGCTGAAATAAACCCAATAAGTTCACGTATTCAATTTAAATCCATTGAAAAAAATTTCAAAATAAATATGTTTGGCCCGGTTGTAACAGACTTTGTAAAGAAAGACTCAACCCGAGCCTAAGCCCAAACCCGTGTAGAGCATTATTCCCTTTTAACTTTTTAAAACCCAAGCTATAAAATTTCCATTTGTTTTAATAGACAGGCGTACGTAACAAGTTTGAATTTTTGAAATGGATTCTTATGGTTTCAGCCAGAAGTATTTTCTTCTCTTTCCCATTTTGATTTCAACTTTAAAACTAATGTGTTTACAATTCATTCATGGCATTTGTTCCAGTTGTCTGACAACTGAAGTTAAGCTATGAAACATCACTGGTCAGCGCACAGGAATTGCACTCGGTAGACACGGGTTCGATTCCCTCCGCTGGAAAAAGAAATAAAACTGCCGCCGTGTTCACGCTGAGTATGATCACACTAAACATGTGGGTCCGTAAGTCCTCAGGGGTGCAAAACTAATCCTGTAAAACCAAGAGGTAGGCCAGGTTCACACTGCTGTCTCTAAGCTATGAAACATCTATTCAGTCCAAGAAGATTTAAATCTTGATTCAGTACATTCCCTAGAAATTCTTGAGTGTCATTCCCTAGAGTGTCAGTGAGGTTTAAACTGATTAGAGACAAGAGGATTTATATGATTATTTATTTACCACTCCTTGAAGTTACCAAACATTGGAAAGAGGAGAGATTCCTTTCATCTCTTACCCCTCTGCACACTGGTGCGGGAGTCTGCTGCCCTGATGATGGCACTAAGCTATCTTATCCGCTTGGCAATTTTGCTACTGTCTTTCAGGCTGAAGTATTTGCCATTCTTATGTGTTGTAGAATTTGCTATGACAGAAAGTACGAGAATAGCCAGATTTTCATTTGTTCTGACAGTCAGGCTGCTCTTATGGCTCTGGGGAAATTCACTGTGACGTCTTCCCTTGTTTGGGAATGCTATAAAGCTCTCTGTAAAATTGCTAGTAATAATAGTGTCATTCTGTACTGGGTGCCTGGTCATTCGGGCATTCCTGGCAATGAATTGGCGGATGAACTTGCTAGGAAAGGCTCTAATACTCCTTTTGTGGGCCCTGAGCCAGCCTTGGGTATACCCAATGATCTTATCAGAAGAATTGTCTTTGACATCTTCAGGAACCTTCAATGCAAGAACTGGCGTAACACTAAAGGGCAAAGGCAAGCGAAAATTCTCAATTGTAACTGTCCTAGTGCACGTCAAAAGGAACTTTTCAGGCTCAGTAGAACTGGCATCAGGAGAGCTGTTGGGCTCCTTACTGGGCACTGCACTCTCAAGAGACATCTTAATATTATGGGTGTCTCCAAAGATTCGCTTTGCAGAGGCTGCAATTACAGCGAAGAAACTGCAGCTCACATTCTGTGTGAATGTGAGGCCTACTCTGCTCACAGATTCGAACACATTGGTCGTCATGTGATTGAACCCTGGGAGCTGAACGACATTCCTGTCAAGTGCCTGCTTATGTTTGCATCGGCTACTGGTCTCTTCTCTTAGGGACCTTCACTTTTTGGGGTAGTACAATAGACCTCTGGTCGATGTGCTAGGCTCTTCTGGAGCCACCCACCTTTATATCATTCATTCATACCCCTCTGCACTCACCCATTAGAATTCCTCCAGGTCTGGTCCTTCAGACTCCGTGTCGGCGAGTTTGATCTTTAAACAAGTGTGGGGGTGGTGTATGAATATGTAGTTATCGCACTTCATCGTGAGGCAGTTGGTTCTAATTTATTATTGTTGTGCGATGTATTTAAGCACATATAATAATGAATATAATGTGAAAAAAAAAATTTTTAGGACGATGAGTAAAAAATTTCAATAGCCGTCCTCGTGGATGGGGTAGATTTTAACAATTTCTCGAAGCCTGGTCTAAATTCATACTCTCAAAACTTACCTGCTGAAGGCAATGAAAAGTTAGGATCATACTTCCCATGTAGATAACATCATTAAAGCGAGAAATCCTAACTTTGAGAACACTCCTTATATGGGGATTATTCCATATGTAATTACCAGATATAAAAAAAAAAAAATTGTAATTGTAGGTTGTTTTGGTTTTCTCATTTTTAACACTTTACAACATAGTTGAAAAGTGTTTATGACTTTGTTCATTCTGTCTGTTTGTCCATTTGCACGATAACTGCTGCAAAAATGACTTTATCAAAATGAAATTTTAGTACGTTGTTGAGACAGTCTGTGGGACATACGGGAATATAAATGAATAATATCACCCAATTAGTTTTGGATTGATCCCGGGTTGAAAAAATGAAGTACATTGAACCCTATGAGACCTATTTTTTCAAACATTTTTTAAGTGAATTTAAAATTCACAAATTGCTTCGAAAATTTTAGAAAATATTCAAATTATCACATAAAATATATAAAAAAAATTTCAAAAGAATATATTCAGTAGTTTTTAAATAAAAATTAAAATAATAATTACACCCATTATATGAAGAGATCACGTGACCATTATATGAAGAAATCACGTGACCCCAATTTAAAATAAAATAGGGCATCCATCTTGTGTCAAAATCATGATTTTTAAAGTTCTTTTTAATTTATATTTGGTGTTGTATCCTTTCTAAAACCGCTTTATTTTTGCTTAATTTCTGTACATCAATGTTCTGAAATAATGCAATTACAATATATTTGAGTTTAAATGATCATCAAACTTTGATTATTTCTACAACGAGTCCTAATTTTCACTTATGGAGATTGTGAACACATCAAGCTGTAAGATGAGTTGTATAAAAATTCCTGAATTTCTTTAACACAAAATTATTTAGCTCTGGAGTCTGCAATATAGTTGAATGAAACAGTCATTGATTTTACATAGAGAACAGACGATTTTATAGCTGACTTTTTCAGTGAAGTTTTAAGCACAGAGTTAAATTACTTTTACCTCTATGGTTTTAAATTGTATGTAAAATAAATTATTGTAGTATTGTGATGAATGAAAGGAATAGAATAAATGGTTATGAATGAAATTTTTACTGCTTTTTCATAGAGAGCCAGGCAATTTATATTTCAATGACGTCATTTGAATAAAGTTAATTTTTTTCGATGAAGTTTTCAAGTATAATTAATTATTGTAGTATTGTGATAATTTTAAAAAGAATTATTGCCGAATGTATTGCATTTTAGAGATAAAATTGCATTGTAGTTGGAAAGTGTTTCATAATCAATGCTTTATGCATGATTGATCTTACTTGTTTATATTTAGCATTGTATCCATCCTAAAACCGCTTTATTTTTGCTTAATTTCTGTGCATTTATATTCTGAAACAACGCAATTACAATGTATTTTTGTTTAAATGATCATCAAACTTTGATTATTTCTACAAGTTTAATTTTCACTTACGGAGAATGTAAACACATCAAGCTGTAAGATAAGTTGTATAGGAATTGCTGAATTTCTTTAACACAAAATTATTTAGCTCTGGAGTCCACAATATAGCTGATACGAATGAAAGATTTAGTGATTTTACATAGAGAAGCAGGCAATTTTATACCAGACTTTTTCGATGAAGTTTTAAGATTAGAGTTACATTACTTTTACCTCCATGGTTTTTAAGTAAAATAAGTTATTGTGGTAATGTGATGAATGAAAGGAATGGAATAAAAGTGCATGAATGAAATATTTACTGTTTTTACAGAGAGCCAGGTGATTTATATTTCAATGATATCATTTAAATAAAGTTCATTTTTTCAATGAAGTTTTAAGTTTATAAATATAATAAATTATTGTACTATTGTAATAATTTTAAAAATATTACCGCTGAATGTATCTCATTTTAGAGATGTTTAACACTAGAATGACGGATATTTTGAACTACCTAGACTAATGGGCGACGGTCAATTTGACCACCATAGGAAAAATACTGCATACCTTTCATTCAAAACCAAAACATCATAGTTACAGCATTTAGGATGTTTCTTCAGCACATTTTTGCAATAAGCGTTCTGGATGCACCATTCTTGGCATTTTCCACAGGTGGACTTGTTGCATGATGAACACCAAGAGAAGTTTTGAGAACCAAATCTCCTGGAAATAGCAGTGTTTTGATCCAATATGTACCACTCTGTACCATCTTTGGCACGAAGATTTACTGAAGTAGAGGTATTGCATTGAAGTCGAGTTGAATTGGACGTATCGTAACCGTCAGTCTGTTTGCCCCTTTGAGGAGCTGACGCTGTGCTCTGCAATTTCATTTTCATTAACTACAAAATCTGCATCACTATCACCGCCGTTATCACTGGAATTCTTGCTAAGTTGCTGCAAAAGTGCTAGACACTCATCAGTAGTCAGTTACTTCCCACAAGACATCGCACCAAAATTTTATGTAATAATTTATATCCAGCACTGGCACAGTTGTTGTTCGTTCTTGAAACATGCCGAATAATGCTAAAAAGCTGATGCAGTCATTCTTATGGCTTATACGCTCAACGCCGCAGTCGGATTGCATCAGCGTGTGAAATCTCTAGCAGTCATTTTGACCAATGCCATCATTCTAGGAAGATAGTTAATTTGTTCCCTTATTGTAAAACCTTGAATAATTTTCTTCTTTGTTTTCAATAATTTTAAGAAAATAAGAAAAGTCATAAAATTTCAATGGGCTGGGATTAGCCGTTTTGGAGGAATCGTTTCTCAAAGTAGTTATTCGATCAAAATGACCGCTTCCATCGTTCTGGTGTTAAATAAAATTGCATTGCATTTGGAAAGTGTTTCATAATCAATACTTTATGCATGATGGATCTTTCTTTTATATGTTAACAGTAGTATAAAAGTACCATGAAAATGAATTTTGTGAGATATATTTTCCCAACCCCTTTAGAAATGTGTGTCTATATAAATAAGAGTTATTGGTAATTAACATGAATTGGGTAATTTTATAAAGATAATGACATAGAATATATATCTCCGGCCACTCAAACAGCAGCTACAAATCCTTTGGGTCAGTTGAGTGGTCTGGGTTTGCAGCACAATGTATATCTAAATAGAGGTTTACCTGTGCATTCATAATGAGAAACATTGCCAGAGCATAATAATTTGACAGGCTGTGTGGTGAGGAGTCTAAATTCAAGGCCAATATTGATTCATATCTTTATAGTTATGCTGACCACTAAAACATAAAAATTAAAATTGTCGGCTAAAGGTTTAATTCCAAGCTTGATCTAGAAGGGCTACATTGTACTAGGTTTTCATGTTTTTCATAGCGTATAACATAATTATCACATTTTTCTTTGGAAAACACTATCAAAGTCATTACTCCTTTAGTAACCTGATCACATCATGTACTGATGTCTATACAATTTGTAGTTCAAACAGATGCACTCACCCCCAATTCTGCTTTATGGTGCCTTCACACTTTGAGCATGTCATTATCAAAATTTAAATTATCACAAAGTAAAATAAAATGTTTTATATTTAACAGTCACTAACTGGTGATATAAAATAACCTGGGAAACTAGCTGGTTTCATCACATAAGCAGTTTAAAATTCTTTATTATATGTTAATGAAGTTGTATGCTTAAGGGGGGGTATAAAATTTGATCCTTCTGAAAAATGCCCAGTCTTATGCTAAGCTGCTCCGCCCTTGATATTTGATTCGTAAAAGCACAATATGCTCTGGAACGTTTTATTTTTCTATCATAATATTTTTTTTCAGTTCAATGGGAGACAGATAAGAGGAAGTTTACCATTTCTAAAAATTTCCATGAAAGCAATATGCATTGAAATATGATTTGCATTTATTTTTTACAGTTGCATCTATGCAGAAGATGGTTAACCAACTGGGGACTCCCCAGGACTGTGAAAGTTTAAGATCTCAATTGTAAGTGTTTCATTTATGGTATTTTGTTTATGGAGTTTTAATTTTAGATACACTTGTTTTATATATACTAATACTATGCAGTAATGGTACTCAAAGTGCAATTCACTGTTTCTAATTTCAACATTGTGTTCTCAACTCAGTTAATGATTTCACAACTTTTTATTGTGCACAAATGATGTCATTTCTTATTGAGACAGTGTACAGGAATTTCAATGAATGGAAGACATAGAAAAAATTATATAAATAACAAAAATAGGTTATTTAAACTTAATTATGAATAAATCACATACTATTAGTTATATGTAAGTTGCATTTTATGCAGATGTTCCACCTAGGGTACTTATAAGAAATTTAGAATTTTAATAAGATTATAAATTATTGCTATTCCCTTGTGTTGAGAAGAAATTCTAATACTGCAAGAAATACACAACTTCTATTGGAGGAAATTAATACCTAAAACTGCAAAAATATCTAAAATATTGAAAAGTCCTCAACTTTTAAGAAAAAAAAAATAGTTATCTAATAGCTAAACTTGCTTTTTTTTGTCAACCTGTTTGTGATGCTGATGTAAAAAATATCAGGAATAAATAGTTATTTACTATTTCTTTTGCCTTGCAGACACCAAGTCCAGCATTATACAAATCAACTCGTAAAGGATACAAATAATCATCTGAAAGAACTTCCTCATATACCTAATCCAACGAGTACATCAGAACAAGTAAGTTAATTTTGATATGAAGTTTTTAATTAATATATTTAGCATAAAAATTAATGTTTTTTCTTAATGCTATTAAGGTTTATGAGGGACTTTTGGCTGAAGTTGGGGGCAACTTGTTAACTTCCCAATGGATTCTCGGAATTGTCCTCCACTCATGTATTCCTGGGTTTAGATTTATAAAGTACAAATAATAATACAAACTCCATATTGCTCTTTTAAATTTAGGTGCTCTTTTATTTTATTTTTTATTAATTATTTAAAACATTTCTTTATTTTCACAAAGTTAAATATTATAGTTAAAATTATGTATGTTTGTAGTATTGTTATTAAGTTCTTCTAGTGTTTCATAAAAAGCATTTAAAAGTAATATAAAATCAACAGTTAGTCAGAGAAGTAAAGTGAAATATGAAAAATAATCAACAGAGGAGAATTTGTTTCGTAATTGCACCTCCCAGCACTGATCATTTCCTAAAAATGTGAAATTTAAGTTTTTATTTGCCCCCCCCCCCCCACACACACACACACACACACACACACACCCTTCCTCAAGCAACAACAAAAAAAAAATTATAATAATCAAATAAAATTTTTGCTGCGCTTCATTAGAGCAAGAAAAGAAATTACCCAATACCTTTTTATAAAATATTTACTGATGTATTCTAATTATTGTTATTTAGTATTTTTCATATGATTGCAAGGGTCCAGCAACACATTATTCAAAATTAAATGGCAGCAAATTTGGAAAACCAATCATATTTGTGATAAATAAAATGTGAATTGTCTGTATAAAAATCAAATCTAACACCTATAATGTTTGAAAAAACAAAATTTTGGTATTCCTGTTCTAAATAGAGTAGTAGTTCTCCATCATATTTACTTTCAGAGGAAGTTGACTATTCACATTTGTAGTTCAGGTGAAATGGAACTAGTTAATAATTTCAATTTTCCATATTTCAGCAAATTTTTCATCTAAAGGTACTGGGTAAATTTCTTTTACCTTAATTGAGCATAGTACAGATTTTAGTAATTAGCATTTTTTTTTTATTGGGGGCCATATATAAAATTAAATTTTACATTTTTATGAAATTATCGGTTCAGGTGGGTGCCACTATCATAGCTTAATTCTTCTCGGTTTGCTGATATTTTTTTATATTTAACTTCATGTCTATGACCAACCATTGGTTTTATATTCTTTTGGATCCTCCTCATAAAACACCCAGTATAACATAATCCTCATGATGTCATTACTGCATTTACAATTTAATTTTTTTATGCCACAGATCGCTCTCACATCATTAAACCTATAGATAAAGGTAGGGCATACAAACTTGTAAATCTGCAACTGCAAATTACTCAAGATTACTATTTTCAGATAAAGCCACTAATTTGGGGCATTTTTGACATATGAGCTAGAGCACTGTTGAAAAGCAAAATATATACATTACTCATATGCAGGACAAAAAAAAAAAAAAAAAATTCCCTGCTATGTTATATGTTACATTACCCCTCCTTGCTCTGAATTAAAATACACCCTAAATATCTTTCATTCTATTTATTTAGTCTTTGTTCAAGTTGTAGTTACATTTCAAATGTGATACTAAGAATACTATTTTCAAATAAAGCCACTAATTTTGGACTTTTTTTTTACATGTTACGAGTTAGAGTGGTAGCCCTATGGTTAGCGCGCGGAAGTTGCACTCGGTAGGCCCGGGTTCAATTCCCCCCGCTGCCTGAACTGCCGCCGTGTTCACGCGGAGTACGATCACGTTAAACATGTGGGTCCGTAAGTCCTTCCGAGAGGTTGGTGGTAGGCGAAGGAGGGTACAGTCCCTGTGGATGCCTCCCCCACTGGGTTCCGGTCTAAATTGGGTGGCACTTCCCGGCCGTCCAAACAGATACCTTACACCTTTCTGGTAGGTCGGACGGTCTGGGTCGAAGAAGAAGAAGAGCTAGAGCACTGTTAAAAAGCAAAATATATGCATTACTCATATGCAGGACAAAATAATGCCCTACTATGTGATATGTTACATTACCCCCTTTTTTCCTTTGAATTAAAATATACCCTAAACAGAGATGTATCTAGAGAAATGTGAGTGGTGGTTGATTTTCCAGAACAATTATAATTGAGAATATAAAATTTCGAAACGAGCTTCACGTTAATTCGCAAAAACAAACAGTATTGTATACTTTTATATTAAAGAAAAACATGTGATAAAATTGAATATAACTTTTTTTAAATGTAATTATAATATGTATATTTTTTTGGATGAGTGGTGGTCGGCTATTGAGTGGTGGAAACCCCGACCACCACCGACCACTGTAGATACATCCCTGCCTAAATAACTTTCATACTATTTATCTAGTCTTTGTTCAAGTTGTAGTTATGTTTTAAATGTGATGCTAAGAATACTATTTTCAGATAAGTCCACTAATTTTGGACTTTTTTGGCATATCATGAGTTAAAGCACTGAACTAGAGCAAGTGAAGTCTTTGGTGAAAAATCAAAAAAATTGTGCTTAATAGAATTCCTATTTGTTGGTATAAGTTAATACAATTTTACAAGTTACTAGGCTATGTTGTATTATTTAATAGTTTAAGTTTTGCATTACTTTCATGAAGTAAATGTGTTGGGTATTAAACATAGATATACCATGTTTTGCTTCAATTTTGGGTTGCTAGAGTATCCTAGTTATAATTTATATAATGAAACTTTGTCATATATAAAATCCTCTATTCTTAAATGTTTATTTTAATTTGTTTTAGAAACAAAGAAAAATGCTGCGAGACCGGTTAACTAGTCAGTTCTCTGATGCTGTCAAGAATTTTCAAGATGCTCAAAGGCATGCTGCCCAGAAAGAAAGAGAGAGTGTCATGCGGGCCAGAGCACAATCTGGACTTACTGGGGTAAGTGTATTTCATGTCCCATGTATATTGCTGATGAATTAAATTGTTAGTAGGCAGAATATTTAATACATCTAACATTACTAAAATTAGAACACACAAATTTTTGAAAAATGATCTTTGATAATAAATATTATTTCTTAAAATTGACTTCACTTGTGCTTGATCAACCAAATAAAATAAATAAATCACAAAATATGAACATTACGTTAAAAAATCAATAATATTTTAAATGCTGTGTAAGGGGGGGGGGGGAATGAATTTATTAGTTTACTGCAAAGTTTTATTTTTTCACCAAATTAGGGTTTAAAAAACAAAATGCTAGACTAATTAAATCCTGATAGCTTATTTTAAACCCATTTGTTACTATAAAAAAATATTGTGGTGTTTCGGGGTATTGTGGAGCTAAGGTAGCCAGAAAAATTAAAATATCACCAAATCCATTGTGGGAAGAAACTTTGGAGTCAAAATATCGCATCAAAAAGGTTTCTCTATATTACTTTATATGAAAGAAGAGCAGGGTCAAATGTGGTCAAAAAAGAAATGCCACACATAAACTAAATGCAGGGAAATCACATGAAAGTAGAGCAGCAATGGTCTGGCCATCGCAGGTCTGGCCAGGCTATGTACATTGAAAAATCACCTTGAACCATTCGCTTGTTGAATAGACTCAATTTGTAGGACCTGAACGCACATAACTCTCTTGTGAAGTTGGAAATAAAACTTATGCACAGCTGACCTCATAATTTCATGGGAATAGGACGTTTAGACTTGCTAAATACTAAAGTTTTCCCTGAAGCTCAAATGCAACACAATCGCTGACATTGCAGTTGAACTGTAAATACTCGTAGACATCGTCGCTGGTATCATAGAATTCGAAAATCAGGTTGTGATTCTGAAAAAAGACTGTCATGTCGGAAATGACTTCCTTACTTCTTGAAGATTATTTATTTTTTTATTTATTTATTCTATTTGATTAAAAGTTATTATTATACCTAATTAGACTTGGCCTGATTATATAGCTTTCAATAAAGTTACTTTTACTAAATTAAAATTGTTTCTTTTATTCTAATTCCTACTGTTTGGCCTGTGCACAACACCCCTTAGAATATATATATATATATACAACAACAAACCAATTCCAAAATAATTTCACCTACCTTTGATACCTACATAGAAGTTGCATAATCTTTAAACCTAATTAATTTATTGCACTGCCACAAAGAGAACACAACTCAATTATGTTAAACTAACTTTTATTTGTAACAATTCAAAATTTTAAAACATCATCCAATTCATTAAAACTTCAATTTTTGTATAGTGGTTAAATTAATAGTACATTGCAATTTAAGTAAAGGAAAATTAAAAAACCCAGTTAAACAAATCAAAATAAACCCAGTTTACAATTTAAATACCCAGATTCAGAATTCACTCTGCTCTGAAGACCAGAGTTTGGTCTACCTAGAGAGCTAGCTGTTCACCAAAAGTAAAAGACATAAATGTCAAAAGAATAAAAATATTAAAAATTCCCTGATCATTAAAGTACCAAAATTAAATTCTTACAGGCAAAAAGAGAAAACATTGGTATCACATTTGAGTAAAGACTTCAAATTATTTGACACATTTTTCCCTGAATCTCAAATCAAATTCCAAATTAACATCTCTTTCTTTCTTCAAATTTGTAACTTTCTCAGAACTAAACTTCAATTTAACTTGAACTAAATTAGATGCTTTCTCTTTCTTCACATATTGTAACTTTCTCCGAATTTAATCACTTTTAAAATTAAGTGACACGGCTTGCACAAACACCGATCACTGAGGAGTGAAATGTCACAGGCTTGCAGTCTGATCTTTGAATTCTAGCCCTGTTCACACAAGGCACGTGAAGCCTGAACACTCAGAGGAAAACACCTAGGTTCCAATCACACTGTGTAATACTGGGATGGCAGCAGCAATAGAACGATGGCAGCAGCAATAGAACGATGGCACTGAGATGGCAGAGCAACCACAATAGTTGATAGCTGGCACTACGTCAAAACCCATTGATAGCTGACACCATGTTGATAGTACCATGTCAAAACATCAAAGACACAGCGTTAGCACGAAGAAGAGGTTTGTCCGCAGGTCACAGGCACCTTGGCACAGCCCCTGGACCACGATTTTCCCCATGCAAATTCAGACCACCTTTTCAAATGGTGGCTAGCAATCGAATGCCCTTAACAACATGTTCACTTCCCAAGAGCCGCCAAACTTGGCGAGTAAAAACTTGTGCCTCACAGAGAACGCCTGCACATATACCGTGGAATAAATATGATGTTTCGCCAAGAACCGTGAGGTGTGAATTTTGTCGCCAAGCTCTTTCAACCACGTACTGCAAACCCAATGGAATGTCTGGCACCCCATTTGCAGGTGTGGGAGATAAGCCTTGAAAGGGTCCACTTTTCTCTTAAAAAGCCCGCTATTTTTGCAAACTTGTGAATAAAGTGAAGTTAAATTAACTGGGAAGGCAATGCTGGAGAGGGAACACAAAAGAATTAGTAAAAGATATTTAGCGTTTGTAGACACATCGCACAGCATTTTGAATGATGAAAAGGATATCAAGTTAACGTTAAAAGGGGATAAATCGCCGAATTACTCAATAACAATAAATTAATTTAGAATTTTGAAGGGAAGGGGGAAAATCATAAATTTTGAACTATTAATTAATTTGGAAAAGTATCATCAATAAAATCCAGCATAACAAGACTCATCAGTAAGAACTTTCATCTGTCTTTTATACTAAAAGCTAATTTTTCTTGATACTAAATAACAAATAATAATAGCTGTTTTAGTTGAGAGCCAATAAGATAATTTGGAAACTTATTTAATCTAAAAAGAAAACAATTGATAAAATATAAATGAAAAATAAAAGTTGAAAATTGATAAAAAATAATTCGAAATATCAAACTGCTGTATAAATTTTTAAAATGCAAGGAATTTAGAATTTATTGAAAGATCATGATAAATTAATCAATTCTTAACCAAAAGCACAAATTTAGTGTTTAATGAAAGGAAATAAAAGGGTAATAAAATACATTACAATGCAGATAATTTAAATAAACTTCAATTACTGAAACTTTTGCCATTTTTAATCACAATCTATATAATAAAAGGCAATGTCTGTGTGTCTGTGTGTCTGTCTTATACACTATACGTTTCGCGACCGCGCGTCGGAGAGCTACGAAATTTGGCAATCGGAGACCTGGGGGGGAGGGAAGGGGACACGTGAAAACCGATTTTCAAAATTCTAATTATTTTTTTATTTATTTAATGTTTTATGCGATTTCGACCTTTTTTTGCCCTTTTTGCCCTTTTTTCTCCACGATCCAGACGTCGTAGAAAAAAACAACTCACACCATCGGAAAGAGCAGACAATTGCGAGTAAAAATATATCAATTTCAAATCTCCATTTCGATTTCTAATATTTTTTAAAGATTTTAAAACAAAAGTCACTTTTGGCTCAAAAAAACGATTTTTGGTTTTTAAATTCTCGCATAGTAAAAAGTACTCATAATTTCGACTAATAATTTACATTTTTAGAAAGCTGAAATATCTGGCATTCTTACAAGTCTAATCTGGTCCAGAAATAATGAAAATTGCCTTCAGGATCGCAATTTTAAAGACGTCATGATTTTAAATTTCTCGCCGTTCCGCTCGGCGTGACGCTTCGTTTCTCCCCCGCTGAAGCAGGGAAGGTGGTGGGTGGGGACGTCAAGGTGGAGGTGACGTCACGGTTCTGTATATGCATAGCGATGGGTGGGACAATAAGAAACCGAATTAGTTTTTACTTTCCGTTTCCCGCGCTTCCGATTTTAAATGAAATAAGAGCTTAACATATGCACTGTAGAAATTATTATATTTATATTTTAAATGATGGAACGATATGGATTTTTTAAATGGATATTTTAATTTTATGGATATTTTAAATGATGGAACGATGGATATTTTAATTTTATGGATATTTTAAATGATGGAACGATGGATATTTAAATTTTATGGATATTTTAAATGATGGAACAATGGAATGAGGATGATGGAATTAAGAGCTTAGAGAGCATATGGTCATTTTAAATTGTAAATTAGCGCGCGGGAAGTTAGCGGTAGGCCCGGGTACGATTCCCGCCACTGCCAAAACTGCCGAAGTGTTCACGCGGAATACGATCACGTTAAACATGTGGGCCCGTAAGTCCTTCCGAGAGGTTGGTGGTAGGGGAAGGAGGGTACGGTCCCTGTGGATGCCTCCTTCACAGGGTTCCCGTCTAAATTGGGTGAATATAAAGAAAGTTGCGGAGGGCGAGGCAGCCCAGTGGTTAGCGCTCAGGAATTGCACTCGGTAGGCCCGGGTTCGATTCCCGCCACTTCCAAAACTGCCGCCGTGTTCACGCGGAGTACGATCACGATAAACATGTGGGTCCGGAAGTCCTTCCGAGAGGTTGGTGGTAGGGGAAGGAGGGTACGGTCCCTGTGGATGCCTCCCTCACAGGGTTCCCGTCTAAATTGGGTGAATATAAAGAAAGTTGCGGAGGGCGAGGCAGCCCAGTGGTTAGCGCTCAGGAATTGCACTTGGTAGGCCCGGGTTCGATTCCCGCCACTTCCAAAACTGCCGCCGTGTTCACGCGGAGTACGATCACGATAAACATGTGGGTCCGGAAGTCCTTCCGAGAGGTTGGTGGTAGGGGAAGGAGGGTACGGTCCCTGTGGATGCCTCCCTCACAGGGTTCCCGTCTAAATTGGGTGAATATGAAGAAAGTTGCGGAGGGTGAGGCAGCCCAGTGGTTAGCGCTCAGGAATTGCACTCAGTAGGCCCGGGTTCGATTCCCGCCACTTCCAAAACTGCTGCCGTGTTCACGCGGAGTACGATCACGATAAACATGTGGGTCCGGAAGTCCTTCCGAGAGGTTGGTGGTAGGGGAAGGAGGGTACGGTCCCTGTGGATGCCTCTCCCACTGGGTTCCGTTCTAAATTGGGTAAATAAAAAGAATGTTATGGAGATAGTCGCTGGGGGCGAAGAAGCCCAGTGGTTAGCGCGCGGGAATTGCACTCAGTAGGCCCGGGTTCGATTCCCAAAATTGCCGCCGTGTTTACGCGGAGTACGATCACGTTAAACATGTGGGTCCGTGAGTCCTTCCGAGAAGTTGGTGGTAGGGGAAGGAGGGTACGGTCTAAATTGGATGAATAAAAAGAAAGTTATGGAGATTGTCGCGTAGGGCAAAGTAGCCCAATGGTTAGCGCGCGGAAATTGCACTCGGTAGGCCCGGGTTCGATTCCCAAAATTGCCGCCGTGTTTACGCGGAGTACGATCACGTTAAACATGTGGGTCTGTAAGTCCTTCCGAGAGGTTGGTGGTAGGGGAAGAAGGGTACGGTCCCTGTGGATGCTTCTCCCACTTGGTTCCGGTCTAAATTGGGTGAATAAAAAGAAAGTTATGAAGAATATCGCGGAGGGTGAAGTACCCCAGTGGTTAGTGCGCGGGATTTGCACTTGGTAGGCCCGGGTTCGATTCCCAAAATTGCCGAATAAAAATAAAGTTATGGAGATTGTCGCGGATGGCACGGTAGCCCAGTGGTTAGCGCGCGGGAATTTCACTCGGTAGGCCCGGGTTCGATTCCCGCCATTGCCAAAACTGCAGCCGTGTTCATGCGGAGTACGATCACGTTAAACGTGTGGGACTGCAAGTCCTTCCGAGAGGTTTGTGGTAGGGGAAGGAGGGTACGGTCTCTTTGGATGCCTCCCCCATTGGGTTCCGGTCTAAATTGTGTGGCACTTCCTGGCCTTCCAAGCAGTTACCTTACACCTTTCTGGTAGGTCGCGCCAACGAGTTTGCCACGGTCAGAATTTTCAAGGGTAGCGAACAGGCTGGTCGCCAAAGGCGGCTAGTTGCTAATAAATAGAAAATTTATAGAATAGAATTTGGGAATCCTAAATAAATATGAAATGGGCTGAAATGTGAGATATTAAGTTTTCTTATTCTGTTTAAATAAATAATAAACTCTATAAAATTACCAAACATTAAAATGAACCCAACATCAGTTATGCAAAATTTGTCTACCTAATAATTTTTTATATACATTTTGAAAATATTTTCTTCTCACTTGAAGTGTAAATATTAAAGTTTTACTAGAAGCCTATGCAGCATTTTTTTAACAATTTTCAGTTTATGAAACTAAATGGGTGGTAAAATTAATATGCTGAAAAAGTTATACTGGTGCAAATTGAGTATGAATATACTAGAGTTTGATAACCCCCAATTTTTGTTTCCACTTGAAAATGGTTTTCTATTGCCTTACAGCATAAATAAAAGCTGCAGTGATAAATTATCTCAACCTTCAGTTGACAGTGAATAACCATGAGGTTTTTAACAAGATTTTGCCCATTTTCAATACTTATAATATAAAAATGTTGTTTTTAATGTTTAATATTTTATAGATTTGTCTCATTTTACTATTTAGTGCAATTTTGTATTTGATGTCTTACTGATATGAAAATAAATTCAATCAATACTTCAAGTTTCTTTACGATAGAAAATCACTAATTTTGTAATAACAGTAGGATAACTCCATAATTAAAATTGTTGTTGGCTAAAATTAATAAAAATTGTAAAGCACAAAAGTTACAATTTGCTTGAAAATTAACTTTTTCCTATAAAAATGTTTTAGTCAATCAACAAAAATTTTAAGTTACAAAAAAGATGCAAATAGTTTTAAAAAAATCTGAAATTTTTGAAGAAAAATTAATTTAAAAAAATGGAAAACTTGTTTTTTTCCCCGTTTTTTTTAAAAACTAATCATTTATCTATTAAGAAATCTTAATTTTAAGGAATTGAAATCAAATGATTCTTATACATGCATGTCTATGAAATCATGTTCTCCAAATCTGTGACAGGGAACTGTCTTCAATTTTATTCAGAAGAAAGGTATCCAAAATAATGCAATTATATCTTAGAATGTATTTAGACATTTCTGGTTTATATCATTATAAAGGAAGACTGTCAAAGTTTTTCTCTTACTAAAATTGTCTTAATGAATTTCAATGTGGGCACCTTTGGTATGACATAGTCTTCAGTTTATTGTTCTAGAACCATGTGCTTTTCAGTGTTGGAATTTGTTATCCATATTCCATTCTAAATCAATGCTGTCCAGCAGTAACATACTTTAATTCGGTTAACCACAATACGCATGCAACCTTCTGCTGTACAATATTGTTACTGAGCTTGTCTACATTCATTAGCTGGCATATGGAAAAAAACTTTGAAGGATTTCCTCTGTGATGGTGCAAACCAGTGTATGTAATCAGTACTTTCTCTGAAATATAATTTCATTATTTTTGATACTGTTCATCCAGACACCCTGTTGAAAGCCCAGACCACACGACCAACCCAAGGGTTTATGGTAACTATTTGTGTGGCCGGGAGGACCTCCAGACACCCTGTATAATAGATTTCGTGTTTGCAGAGATAGTTGGGGAATTCCAAGTAAATTACTTTTCCATAAGCATTTGGTAAAAAATTGACTTTATAAATACTACAGCTTTTTCTCGAGAAATTACAGTAGATGAGAAATCTTTTATAATTTGCAGCTGTATGTAGTGTTTGTATACTGTATTGCCTACATAAATGTAATTAAGCAACAAATGCATCGTGATATTCAAGACTCAATTATTGAGATATAAATTAAGAATGTTCTGATATCAGATACCAATATTTTTTTTCAATACCAATGATCAAAATAAATATTTGGGATAATTCATATAATATAAATCCAATATTTGAGTTCCACTAAACTGATATTAGATTATTTTTAAAGTTATTTTTTGTTTACCTCAACATTAAGGAAATGAGTTTTCTTTAACTGTCTTTCATTCTGCAACAGAACAAAGTGCACAGATACGCAAGTCTATTGTGCATGCAGAGACAGGTGGGGGGGACAAAAAGAAGAATTGCATATGGGCCTGGGATGTTTAGGAGGCACAGACCACATAAACAGTTTATGAAATAAGGTCAATAACTTGTAAAATAAGATGGCCTGTGTATTTGTTGCATAATGGACCAAAAAATTCTGCAGGCTAATTTAGGGCACAGCTGGTAATGGCCTGTGCACCCACTTGGCAAGCACATTATTTATTTATTTTCATTTGTTTAAATACAGTGATTGCTAAAAGAACTGACTATGGAATTTAATATTTAAAAATCATTCTTTTATTATGATTTCCAGATGAATGTATAAATTATTTATTACATAAATTGTTTCAATTCTGAATCATTACATTTTGAAGATGGCTAGTTATAAATAAAGCCTAAAATAACTTTTATTAATAAATTTATTATATGTTATAATATCAACATAATCAGTATTCGGTATCAGAACTTCAAGTTTTCTGATAATATCGAATATCAGTAAACATCAGTGTATTTTATTTCATTGTTTTTATTTATTTCAGAACCCCTTTGGTGACGATCCACCTGCTTATTCCAATCTGATTGACCTTGCAAGGTATGTTCTTAAATGTGCATGATTCAATGTATTTATACAAATAGCATTTTTTAAAGAATTTTGTGCACGTACATTGTTTAAAACATAGTTAATATTGCATAAAAGAAATTATAGTGATTTCTCTCTCTTGTCAATATTTTGAGAGAGATTCTGACAAACTGAGACAGAAATGCTTAATAAAGATTTGACATAAGCTACCAATTGTTTTCAAAATTGTTTCTAAATTATTTTATTGCCAATTCTGCTTCAATTTGAAACTAAATATTTATTTTACCACCAATGATCCGTCACAAAAATTATTTTTTGACAAATAATGTCTGGGTTAAGTTAGCAAATTAGTTACTTAGCAGCTAGTACCATTGGTTAATATAAATTATAATTTTCAGCATTAGAATGAAATTAAGTTCCCCATTCTTCCAAGCTAATATTGAGTTTCTGATTGTTAATTCTGGAGTAAGGTTTAATTCTCTTTTTCTCAATTGCTCAAGCAATTATTTTTTTATATTAAATTATTTATTCCATAATTTTAGTCTTTTAGTAATTTGGTTTATTTCTTTCTCTAATTTTTCTTTTCCTATTTTATATGTATGCAATTTTTAAATTTTGTATTTGTAAGCCATTTTCAATTAGTTAAATTCCATTCATTTTAATTTGTTTTCTTTTTTTTGAATTTTTCCGAGTTCGTAGTACTTTAAGCTAGCTATCTGACTAATGTTTTGATGATTGTTAACTGTTTCACGTAACTCTTATCAATTGATTTTGATTTTCAAGGTTTTATCTAGAAATTTACTCATTGTATTTATTATTAATATTACTAAATTAGTTAGAAATTTTCTAAAATTTGTGATATTTTAAATATTTTGATTTTTTAAATTTTAAATATTAGTTTGTTTTATCTAAATATTATCCGAAATTATTTTGATTGCCACTTATTTGTAAATTTCCAATAAATGAATGATAGAACTTCATCTGTGATTTCAAGTTGAAAAAGGAAATATTTAACCTTTTATTTTGAGATTGCTTATAAGAACATTTTAGTTCAACACTTCTCTGAACACTAATAAATGGTGTTTATTTCAGCTATGTTGAGATGTTTACTTTATATTATAAATGTCTGATAAGTAACCAAAATTACAGTGTATTTCTATGAAAGAGGAATATTTTTTTTTAATTTTTCAACCCGAAAATTCATGTGCACTGACATTTATAAGATACGATTCTTTTAGTTGAGATGTGCAGTCTTTAAAAAATTTTATTCTAACTCTGATAATGACTGATTTATTGTTAGTCACCAGGAATTTGCAAAATTATGGCACATAAAAAGTTTTCCTACTAAATTGAGATTTATGTATCTTAAAAATGTATATAAGAAATTTACTTCCTTATATGGTGGTTTTCATTATAAAGGTTTCATAATGTTTCAAAATTCATATTTTTTGTGCTTCAACTAAAGTAATGAGCATCTTATTGCGCATTAAATTGAGCTATTATTACTATTAAGCCTTTTGTATCTAGTGTGGTTGTGAATAATTTGAAATGGCTTCAGTGCTAAATACCTTAGGTTTTTGTGATTACCGTAATTTGTGATTATTTTTTCTCCTGCACAAAAGGAATGGGTAAGTAATAAATATTAAACACAATTTACTTCATCTTACAAAAATTTCTGCTAGTGTTCATGTAGGTATTCAAAAGTATATATGTATTCAAGAGGAAGTTTTAATATTGTACTTATAATGTATATTCTATTTCTTTTTTCTTGATGGGTTGCTTTTTGAATTTCAGTCCAACCCAAAATCAAATGATGACTTCGCTTCAAATGGAGGAAGAAGTAAATTTAGATTTGCTCAGAGAACGGGAAGAAGCTGTTAGAAAACTTGAAGTAATTACAATCCAATTTCATGTTGTCAGCTTCAGAAACTAATGTTAGTTGTGTGTTTTAAATGGGCAAACACTTAATTGTTAATAAAGGTGATATCCTTGATTTATGTAAAAGCTCAAAAATGTACCTGGCATTGCCTGGGATTTAAGATGCAAACCTCTAATTAAAATTATGCTGGAATGTACTTATGCTGCAAACCAAACTACTTGTTCTTGAAAACCAAACAACTTTTTAACAATAAATACCTTAAAATTAAAAAAAAAATCTTGTTATGTGAGCCTAATACACCCTAAAGAAGTGCCTAAATATACTTTGCCTGCTATGCAGGCATAATGTACATTAAATAAGCATGTAGGGTGTAAAAAATCATGTATGTGCAATCCAGGAGATGCCCTGAAACGCTGATCTGCTTTAAGCAGGTTCCTTCTTCAAAAGGGGGCTGTGTCAAAAGTGTACAAACAGGCTCCTTTTAAGTGTCTAAATACACCTAAATCAAAATTACATCGTGAACAGATTTCTTAATAAATATATAAATACTTGTAATCCTAAAAAAAAAAAAAAATCTTGGCTCGAAGCTGATGAAGAAAAAATGAGTCAAAATGGTTTTATGTGAATAAAGTCTTGTAAAATGAAATATTGAAATTATAACTACAGTATATCAAAAATCACTATATTATAAGAATCCAATCTGAAATCCAAATATTGTAGGGCTATCAAAGAGCTACAAATTACAAACATTAAAAACAAAAAAATTTCAATCTTCTTTACTTGACAAGATGATTGCTCGAAAAAGTTCTGTAAAAACAAATTATTGCTCTAGAAACTAAATTTCCTATTGAATATTTTTGTTGCTTACTATTTATATCTATATTTTTTAATTTAGAAGATATTTCGAATGAGAATAAGCAAAGTAAAATGAAAAGTCACTTAGATTATTAAAATATTGAAATTACTTTTGTATATTCATAAATAGTACCATATTTATGACAAAACGAATAAATTGTTTATACTCATACCTATTAGGTTTAGAGATATAAGCATCCAAAATGTTTATATTTTTTGCAACATTTTGATTTCAGCTGGAAACTTCGATCATAGATGTTATTCACATCAAAAAGTTCCTTTACCAAGAGAAATAAAATTCGCAATTTAAATGCTAATAAGATTTTCTGAATTTTTAGCATGATATTTATAATTATACATGAATTTCACATTTTAAAAGCTAAAGGATATCTCTAATTCGAGTGTTGAATTTTAAGGCCTACTTCAGCCAGATTTTAATCCACTTCCTTAGTAGGCATCTGCATTTCTGTCTGCAATTCAATCTTTATCATCTTCTTGAAATAAGAGGTTTTAAAGCTGAAATTTTGACTGATTTTTTTTTTTAATTTTTAAATTCATGACTTTAAACTAATTCACATTTTAAAAACTTGATGAGGTCTGTCAGAAGAGTTTAGCTACCCCTATATTGAATTTTACAGCTGTTCGAAGCTTCCATCATTTTCTGTAACAGATGACACACTCAAATATCTTCTTTTATTAGGTAAGAAGCAACCTCATCAGGCAGTACAAGCTACCTGTTTAGTTAAGTCCTACAATTAAGACAATACTTGAATAGTGAAAGATAGAGGCACTGTTATAATCTATTATAGTTGTGCTACATGATGGTCAATTTATTTATATGCTTTTAGCACTGCTTTTTTCAGAATTATTTCCAATGTATTCTTTCTTTTTATCTATGTAACAACAGTTTCTGCCATTTTCATTATACCATTTTTAAATCAAATTTCCTATTCAAAGTTAGTCATAATCACCACAATTCACCAGTCTCTCATTTCCATCTTCCATCAAACGTCAAAAAAGTACATCATATATACAGATTCATAAAGTTCTTTGCAATTATCAATCCAAAATAGCCATGAATCATTCCATTGCATCAGATATCCTCCAGCTTAAGCGTCGCCTGAAGGCATAAGGAGGATTGGCTGTACTGTTCTTTATTCTGCTTTTTGATTGGTCCTTTCAAGTGAACTCATAATCTAGATCTTAAACCCTCCAGTTTACCTCTCTGTTTCTTCTATGTGTGCCCACTTCATCTTTTTGACATCAGGTTTGTTGGTTCTGCACTGATGAAGGGAATCCAGGGTATCCTCAAAACAGCTGTATGCTGCAATATTGTCTTATTTGTGCTAAAATACACGTCTCAAGTTTTCCTTACATATATAAAAATCCACATTCAAGAAATATTTGAACGGTTTAGCTTCCCTGCTTTGTATTATGTTTGTCATATATGTGGGTCATAATTAAATTTGTTATTTAGAATGTTACCAATATTTATTTATTTACTATTATTTACTATAATAATAGTGTTATTTATAAATTTATCTAGAATATGAATGCATTTTGCATTTCAGAGGTAAAAAAAAAATCAACAAAACAAGTACCAAATTTTGAATATTATTTTTAGATTTCTAAAAGCGATCTATGCTTATTATTTCATATGAGTTCAGGAGAAAATTATTTCACATGTAGTAACAACTTCATCTCTTTTGAAACTTTAAATGGCACATGAGCACTTGCTGACATTTAAAGGAACTAATAAACTCAAAAAAAAAAAAAAAAAAATTATACGATCGACCTCTTTTAAATTTGTACATCTTTTTTATAGCTTTAGCACAAGACATTTTTATCATTTTAATCCCTTAAAAGTAGTAGTGTAATTGTGATCAACTCAAAATATTAAATTTATTTTAACATATAAAATTTCATTTAAAACAATTGTGCCAAGCCCTGCATGTTTTATTATTTGTTTGTTTTCCATTTTTAAAACTTAATAAATGTGAGGACATTTTTAAGAGATATATTTTTGCATGTTCATCTCACTTATGTGCATGTTGTATAATTTTTAGAAAACTTGGCGCATATTTTTGATATCACTCATTTTCTAACTAACACTATGTGTTTTTAAATCATAATCTTTGAAAAGAGATCGCATAATATACAGGCAAACATACAGACTTCTTGGCTTTTAATAGTATGGAGTACTTAAAAATATATACTATATTGAATTATAAAGCATTGTTTTATTCAATATATATATATATTATGCAAAATTGGTTTTCTAATATTAATTCTATCAAATGTATGCTATTGTCTTAAAAACTGTTGGTGTTAACAGCCTGACTTACAGCCAAGTAGTTATGAACTGCTTAAATTAAGCCAATACACAGTTAAGTTTACTGGGCAATAATCCGATCTTCCACTCAGACATTGTTAATAGACTTAACATACTAGATTTCCATAGCTTCCTATATCATGTTATAAGTAACATATGAGTTACAATAAAATATGTCATAAGTTAAAATGTCACAGTATATCCTAGAAGTTATTTGTGAAAAGCATATCTCTCTCCCTTGGTAGTATGGTTACATCTGGCACCATAATAAATGTGTCTATTCCTTTTGTGTTAAGAACTCAAAATATAACATCCCATTTTGAAATGTCTTAACGATTACCAAACTTGAATAAAAGTAGGTTAATAAAAAGTGCATAATTTAAAATATTAAGATATGCAATCTTGATACAAATTTTATCTTCTGTTTTTCAGGCTGATATTGTTGATGTTAACCATATTTTCAAAGATTTAGCGACTTTGGTTCATGAACAAGGAGAAGTTATAGGTAAGAATATATTTTTATACCACATATTTATTGTAAAATAATCGCATCAGGATTTTTGCAGTATTGATGCTTAAAACAGTAAAATCAAATTAAAATGGTGATAATTCTTATTATTATTTAAAGGAAACTAAACTGTTACTACTATATATCAAGGTTGCATCCTACTAAAAACAGGGAAAATCTGAAAGTTTGAAAAATGTTTAATATTGCTGACATTTTTTAAACATATTTATACATTAAGAAATTTTAGAAGTTTAACCAGAATTTTTAAAGTTATAATATTCTTTTGGTATGTTGCTCTCTGTTATATTATATACTGTATGACCTAGTTATAATGAGCATCGTGGGGGCCCACTGATTTACTTGTTAAATTTGAACACAGCATAGTGAACACCAATTTATTTTCGCTTCCGCCAAATAACACCATTTGCACACAAAGCCCCTCATCCAAGAAAGAAATTTTGGTTCAAACTTATGGTTAAAGTAACATATTCTAGGAACTCTCTTTTAAACTTTCTTATGTAAAAATGTTTTCTTTGGGAACATGGCTCCTATTTCTTTTCCCAAGATCATTCACTGAAATTCTCCCCAAAACCATAAAATAAATACCTCTTTTACATCTGGACCGAAACGTTTATCTGTTATCTGGGAATAATTAAATAGTAAAAATTAACACCTCCAACACCTCAAATATATTTTTTTCCCTTTTAATTAAAAATGCAAAATAACTCAACATCCTCTGAATTAGCTGAAAAAACTCAAAAAGTGTTTTGTTATGCTGTAATACAAAGCTGTTTTATAACCCTATTCATGACTCAATGAGTTGATGATCCATTCATGCTAAATTACGCATTAATTTAATTACTAACAGACATAGAACGTTTTAGGCATAAATCTATAAAATCTGTTTGTTTCATTATCACGGGAAAACTATTGCACTGAATTTCCTGAAATTTTGATGGGTAGCCTTGGTATAGTTCTACTTAAAATTTAGATGTCTTTCTGACTGTTTTAAATTCCATTTGTTGGCATAGTAGTTACAGTAAACTATTTTTTTATTATTATGTTTTGAGTGAATTTATTTATAGTTTTTGATTCCATTGTGGTAACCATGGTAACGAGTTACATTTCAAGTACCAAAATCGTGTGTTTACTATTCTTTTAATAAACAATTAAAAAATAAAATGTTATAATTAATTGACTATTAAATAAATGTCTGAAAATTTTGAAAATAAAGCAACATATCTTAAATGGAATATTGTTTTATAAACCAAAATTTCAGTGTTACCCTCTGCAGATGGCAAATACAGCAGCTGCGAAACTACATTCAAAGACGATACTCATGTATTCTCTAAAAACCATCAACACAAATACACATTTTCATATGGAACATTTTTATTTGAATACTAGATGGTGCTGGATGTCCATTCTAACATTTCCAATGTGTTTTGCTAATACTTGATCTTGGTATAGGGAGGGTTCCAATGAATCATCACTTCATCTAGAGCTGTGAAATGTGACTTTGAAATATAAACATACAGATCATTTCTTACAGACTCAGCTATGGTATTGGTTCTTGCTTTGATTTTAGCTCAATAATTGTGTAGGTGAATTATTGGAATGTCAGAGGTATTTCCTTTCAAGTTTGGGTGTTAGAGAGGGATATGGTGGTAGTGAATTTATTAGGTTATTTCAGTTAAAAGAATGGCTGGATCAAGATGCTTTCTTTCTATGGAAGAATATTCTCACATGGTAATCTAGCCAGACAGTAATGAAAGTAATGCAGATTCGTGGAACTTTGGTATTTCTGATGAGCACATCTCTGTTTTTATGAATGCTAAGATTGCAATGTTGGTTTGTGCATGTATCCATGTTTTGAAATATATCATATGTAAAGGGCATATTAGTTAGTGAAAATAACAATGCTATTTTCTTGTAAAAAATTGTATATAATTTCTATTAGCTATATAGAGTTTTGAGTACAATCATTCAGATATTTTTCCTGCATAACAGATAACTATTTTAATTAAGTAATCATTTTTAATCATTTAAATTTTTATTTTGATAAAAGATAATTTACGTGGAACGTATGCTTCAAATAGAAAATAAGTATTTCCTTTGTTCCTGAAAAAAGTATAATGGGTGAGTTTTAGTTGATAAGTGGGTGATTTTAGTTAATGAATTTAGTGTTGAATGGGTGATTTTTAGTGAATTTTTCTTTTCAGTTAGGCTTTGCGCAAAAAATGTGCTGTCTTTCAAGAACAGTTCAGAAGTAAAACATGCCGTCCTTTAGGCCATTGCAGTTCCTGAATGCCACTGTTTACAAAGAATTAACAGAACTATAAAATATGCACAATTTTTATACTTAAATTTCAAACAGCTTTTGATATTCAGAATTTTTTTGTATGCAGGTGTTGCAATCAATGAACTCTTATCTATATAAATAAAATTGAAAATCAATCTGTCTCCTGTACTGAATTTCATGAAATTTAGATGTAGCTTTGTTAGGGTTACTTAAAATTTAGGTGGTCATCTGTCCTTCTGTCTTTTGAGCATGACCCAATCATTATATAAGCCTTCAAACAAAAGAGACCCAGTCATTACTGGAGTCTCTAAACAAACATGACCTGTTTCTTTAGCCTCTTTGCAATAAATGCAATTCAACATCTAATAACCTGGCCTGATTGTTGTTTATACCTCTATTTGTAAAGTTATGGTAGCTTTATGAATTAATGAAATAAAAAATAAACCTTTTGATCTCATAGGTCAACGAAATATCTTTTACTTATATTTTTGCCCCTAATAAGAAGACCAGTAGAGTACTTTACAAAGATGCTATTATTTAATTACAAAATTGTTATCTTTATAAATAAAATTGTAAGTTGTACTTTTGTCTGTTTATCTCATCATGGGAGAACTCACTTTTTACCCATTTCTGAGAATTATTATAGAATTTCATAAAGAAAAACTCTAAATATCAAAAGTTCACTGTAAATTGTGAAAAAGTGCACGATTTGCAGAATATGTAAGTAATTTAGAACTTTGCATTATATATTTTGTACAAAGTACAGTGCATACTGCTAATGTATATGTAATGTATAATGCATATTGTAAAGTATGGTAATAAAGCAGGTTAAATAATTTCCTTATTATCAAGAAATGATTTTGGCAATTTTATGATAAAATATATGGCTACAGTTTTGTTTCTCTTAAAATATTTGCAGATAGTATTGAAGCTAATGTTGAACAAGCCCACATCCAAGTCTCTGAGGGTACTCAACAGTTGGCAAAAGCCAGACGTCATCAGGTGATTTAAATAATTTTGAGTTATTTACTTCTCATCAGTGTAGTACAGTATAAAATTTGTCTTAAATTACAAGTACAATAGAACTTGATTAATTCAAATTTAACATTATTCTTGAAATTTACATTCACATTCCCATGGTAAAAATTACACTTAATTTCAATATATAAATTTTTGATAATTTGAAGTTAGAATATCCTTTTATTTTTCAGGACTTCTTGAAAACTTATCAGTGGTTTTAAACTGTGTTAGAGCCATTCCATGTCAAATCAACACAATTTTTAGTAAAAATTGGATTTGACTTCTCAGATTTTGATGATTTTTAGCACACTTGCAGGTTTCATGGAGATATGAAAAAACGTCAATTTTTAGTGGTCTCTCTTTATCGGTTCAAATGTTATTAATTAATAAAGTTTACATTTTTTATGAGAAATTGCTACATATGGCTGTTTTAAAATGGCTGTAAAACAGTAACCAATTGAGGTACAGACCTGAGCTTAGGCTCATTTTAAAGCTCTTTTCCAGGGCTTTCACATGATTTGCGACATGATAGGGTTTATAAAAAAAAAACAATTTTTTAAAATCCATCTGAAATTTTAAAATTTGAATTTCTCAAAATTAGTTTATACCATCATCTAACAGCAGCCAAAATCTTAATTTGGGATCTCTATGGGATTCTGAGATAAGAAGTATAATGTCTGCATAATTAGAGGGAAAATGAATCATACACAGAGCGTACTAGTTTAGAAGCATGGAAGTAGCATAGACATGTACACAGATTGCATCATCATTTCTGGCAGGCCATGAATTCTTGCACAATTTCCTCAACCTTTTTAACCTCATTGCATTGTAAACTGTATGTTCGACCAGTGGATGTGATGGGGTTCACCTTGCAAACCACAATTGAAGAGGGAATCCACAGTATATCAAATCTTGTAGGGTATGAAAATGAAGGAGATGGTCCTTGAGGATAGAGAAATGTTACTTTTACTTCGTTTACATGTTCATTTTTGGCTAAAACATAGCTTAGGTACCATTTGCCACTATAGACTACAACCACATATCCACTTACGTCACTGAAGCCCAACCTTTTTGCATAAGTTGCTACAGGAAAGATGGTTGATGTGGGTGCAGAAGAAAATGATTTAACAGTTACTTTTGTTCTACACTTTGTTGGAACGAATGCATGAAACTATTGTGTTCCTAGGATAGCTACAGTTTTGCTGTACCAGTGTGCTAATTGTTCTTCAGTTTGAATGTGCTATTCATGGTTTAAATATATGAAGTCTATGTTGAAAATATTCTACTTTGCTCATTCAAAGAGTTGTCTTGGAGCCTGTATTTTGTTTTCACAAGGTCTCTGCAGGCTTGCTCTGGCTGCCAGCCTTTTTACTGTGCCCTTCACCCCATCGCGTAGACCCTTTCCATGTACTGTGATTGAAAAATGCCATTCGGCTTCGACCCCAAAATCTATTGTGAAGGCACAGGTTTAAAAAGTTCTTTTTATTCTTGTATTGGGCTGCTGACCCATCTGAAAAATATATATTTTGGGGGGGGGGGGGGGTAATGTTTCAAACTTTGATTTGAGATACTGCATCAGCTTTGTCTGAAACAGATAGACTGCAGTAGTGTTGTACTCAAAGCAATCCAAAATTATTGCGAAGCTGAAGTGCTTGATTTTTTCTTCTTTTTCAAAATACACTACAAATGGATGCACTGTTGCCTGGTTGCTTGTCCAGTGGTAAGATTGTGCTTCATCCTGTAATACGAATGCATAATTCTAAAAAAAGTTACAATATACCCCCACCTCAGAATCTAAGAGATTTTCCTTAGTTTCATTCATAAAAGAATTTTGCTGTTTTGCTATGAAGTCATGGCAAATCAGAATAGAAAGCTTCTCACAAAAAAGTTCAACAAAGTCATATACCGATTATTGGATTGTTTCTAAGTTACAATGATCCACAGAGATCCACTGGCGGAAAGTAATGATCTCGATTTCATTTTCTTCAAACCCTCTTTCCAGAATCGTCCAGATTCCTTCCATTCCTGAGCATGACACATAATTAGAAAAGAAACAGTTAATTGATGGTGAGTTACAGTCCTGGTATGTTTTTACCTGGTAAGTTTAATATTTTGGTGAGTGATACACACCCAAACTGAGTGGGTGCCACTCTGACCAGCCAGAATACAGTGTTTGGGGCGTAATTCTGCAAATTTAGAGAATCCAACCTTAATGTCTGGAAACTTTTCCTGGAAGCATTTATATACTTCCTTTAAATTACTCAGCATTAGCCTTTTGTAAACTTTTACTTTAGCAACTGTGCTGTCTTTCACTGAAATACAGTCCTTAATCCCAGGCATCTGCCTATAAACTTAATCAGTTTCATAAAACCCTTTGACAATATCGACAGTTTCTAATGGCAAATTTTTCCCAGGTTTTAGTTCTGGAGTAGACAAGAGCCCTTTCAGTTTCAGAAGTTTCTTGGCTTGCCTTGCTAAACAATTGGGAATCTTAAAGTCCTTAGTTACTTTTCTGATGCTCCAACTTTCAGGCCGAAGAGTCAGTATCATAACTTTCTGGTTTCAACTAATGCAGCTTTCATATACATGTTTTAAAATATCACCTTCTGAATAACTGTCTTCATCAGAAGAACCTGCATTAACAAGAAGTTTCCTCTTGACTAATCCTTTTAGACAACACTTGAACCAGCCCTCTACCAACAGTTCTGGTGCCAGACTGACTGTAAATGAGTATAAGTATGAAGCAACATGATGTAATCAGGCATACATGTTTCATAATTAGCCAGCAATTTTGAAAGATTGTTGTAAACAGTATCTTTTAAGCTAGGGAAGCATTTTTAAAAGTCTGTTCCACATTTTTTTAATCATTTTTTAGTAGTGTAAAAGAGATAAAATTAAGAATTAAATTATAATAAAATTATAAGTATTTAATTATATATAATTATAAATGTAATTATATTTATATATAATTTAATTACATATTGCTATGTAATTGCATAATTAGAAATATTACTATAATTATATTACATTAATATTTATTTGTATATAATTCTATAATATGGTAGATTTGGCATTTTTCCTCTAATCATACGTACGTTATACCTTCTATATCTCAGGATCCAATAGATCCCAAAATATGATTTTGGGATCTCTAAAGTTAGATGATGGTATAAACTTATCTTGAGAATTTTTTCAAAATTTTAAAATTGCCACTTTTTGAGAAATTCAAAATTTAAAATTTCAAATAGGTTTAAAAAAATTGTGTTTTTATAAACCCTGTCGTGTTATATAGCATGTGAAAGCTCTGGAAAAGAGCTTTAAAATGAGCCTAAAATCAGGTCCATATCTCCACTGGTTACTGTTTTACAGCCATTTTAAAACAGCCATGTGTGGCAATTTTTCATAAAAATGTAAGCTTTATTAATTAATAATATTTGAACTGTTAAAGTGAGACCACTAAAAATTGACGTTTTTTTTTTCATATCTCCATGAAACCTGCAATTGTGCCAAAATTAATCAAAATCTAAGGGGGTCAGTCCTGATCACTGTGTTGATTTGACATGGAATGACCGACCCGTTAGTTTGTTATTTATTTTTTAATATAGTATTTTGCTAAATGAAATTATTGTATTTGCTAATGGCCAGACACTTGATACATTCAATCATTTTAAATCGGGGCCGTCATAAGATATTGCCCCCACACATCAATAGGTGCGGAACACACTACTTCTGACAACACAACATCCATGCCCGCAGGTGAGCTTCGAACCCACAACCCGGCAGTCAAGTGAGCATGAAGAAATGCTCGTCTTATCTGCTCAGCCAATGTGTTAGCAAATGAAATAAAATAGAGTCAAAGTTAAAGGCAAAATAGAATAAAATAGAGTGAAAAAGAAAAACAAAATAGAATGAAATAGAATAAAATACAATGGAAGGAAATATAATAAATTAAAATTAGCTAAAACATTTTCTACATTTTTAGCTAAAAAGCAAATAAGCTTTTTAGCTAAAAAGCTTTTAATACAAATTAAAAAGATTTTAGCTGAGACTTCACCATGATTTGTAACTAGAATTTTATAATTGAAACATTTTTAATTAGTGACAGTAAGTGTAAAAAACAATGTTTACCCAAAAGAATTGAAGGAGAAGAAAAGAAAAAAAAATTGTGAATTAAATATTTTTAACCAAGATTCCTTCATACTTTAGTGTACAATATACAATAATTTATTACAATATGATTTTTTTTAGACTTATTTATTTTATACTTAAAGTGCCATCTTTCAAATTTTTTTTTAACTAAAAATAACCTAAAAATGCTATAATGTTAGTTATTTTAACATTTTAGCTAAAATCTATATTTTACCAGTTGAAACCAACCAAATACAATATCAAACGTTGAATTTCATAGTAATACTAGTTAGAATTATTGCCATGCCCAGTAAGTTGATAGTATTTTTAAGATTGTTCTGTTGCTATGGGATAAAATTAGGGTTATTTAAATTTTCAACTTTTTAAGTATATGTTTTGTTTTGAAAATAATTTTTAAAATAATATATTTTCTGATTGTTACACCTAGCTAAAATAAATAGTGCAAGAGAGTATATTTAAAAAAAAAAAAAATAACTTACACTTTGCAATATTGTTCCCATATAAATATATCAGCAATGTGATTTTACTCTGTGTAAGCCCTGGTTGGGCACATATTTAAGTTAAACTGTAATGCAAATGAATGCAATTATTATAATTTGAAAATGCAGAATTAATTAGTATCATAACTTTAAGCCCCTATTCTCACAATTTTGGCTCATTTGCAAAAGACGTTCACTATCTGACATAATAAAAGATGTCTGTTGATCACATAGTGGAAAATCTAAACGACCCACAGCTACAAAATTCAGTAGAGTGATAGTTCAATTCAGGTCCCAAGACACCTCCAAGTGATTTTTTGAGAATTTGTTGCGAGTTGTTCCTATATAATTTTAATCAGAGGTTTGTATCGTAAATCTTGGTTATTCTTTCTGGCCTGTGCATATATGGATTATGAATTTTCCATGGGAAAAAAAATGTAAGCAACCTATGTGCAACACATTAATCTTAATAAACAAAGTAGGACTGATGCTATACTGTTTATTTTTTGATTGACCATTTTTAATAAAGATAACAATAAATTAGCATTGTTTTTCTATATTTTTAGGCTGCTGCTAGACGTAAAGCTTGTTTCTTGGTCATTGTTTTGGTATTGGTTGCAGCTGTTATTGGTTTAATAATATATCTCTCCAACTAATTCAACATTCCATATCCTTGAATTTATTTAAAATGCTCTGCTTTTACCTAGCAATCTAGAACTTTTATTATGGGTATTAACATTAGTTTAAATTATCCATATATTTATTGTGAATAAGATTATATAATTGTGAATAAGTTGTTAAAATGTAATAAACATGACAATTGTTTCTGTAGACTTTTTCTTAATGCATAATATATTCACTACACAGAAGCTTTGTTAATTTTTTTATTGTTTTAACATATTTGCATCTCCAAAATGTAATATATGCAATATATCCTGTAATTAAAAATAGGTGTTTACAATTTGGTTGGACATTTATCATTTCACTTTTAATGAAGTTAATTAAAAGTTTGTATATATTTTATGCTTGAATGATTCAGATGAAAAGATTTATTAATAATTTTGCATCCATGAAAATAGGTATTTTTCAAATTTATCCTAAAAATGTATGCATCTGAAATATCTTGCTTTTCTAATCATATGATCTGTACTGTTCCTATTTTTATTCAATTAAGCTTTCTGTCCACCTTAGTAGTTGTGCTCTGATATCCATGCCATTTTTACAGATCAGTTAATTGATTTGTTGCATTAAAAACTTCTAGACTGTTTCATGTTTGTAATAAACCCATTTGGATACAGAAGTTCCAACCCTTTAACGTTAAATTATTTGTAGCTATAAAAATAATTAAAAAAAAAAAAAATATTGTAATATATCAACATTTTTAATCAATTTATATAATTTTAAACCTTAAAATTTAAATTTTAAACTCACTTTTAGAAATATGTAACTTTTTTCATTTCATTCTAAATTTTATAAATCTTACGTGAATTCAGAAATATAAAATTGTATTCAATGTAGCTGTAAGTTTTAATGTAATCAGTTTAAAATTTTATATTTTCACAGGTTTAAAAATTTATAAATTAAGATTGGAAAAAAAAATAATTGCTCCTTATTTTGGTAAGTTAGTAGCTATATTAATGATTTTACCTCTTATTTTGTTTGCCAACTTAAATTTGAATGTTGGACCTCTTTTGTTTCAGGAATAGAAGTATTTTGAGCCTTCTCATTTATTCCTTTTTCCAATTCGATTTTTAATTAAGATTTCTCAGTTTTCCCTTGTTTCTCAAAGTCCAAAAGCATCCTTTTAACTATATCCCATCCTTTAATTCTCTTGTTAATTTTATTCCTTCAATTGATAAAGCTGCAAATGAAAGAAAATATTGATACTGACTTCCTATCCATCACTGAAATGTGTTATGTTCATGATATCTGTTAGGAATGATGCTCTTATGCACTGTCGACTTCATCGCTAAGAGAATCTATTGCCAATTGGGCAATTCTACGATATTTGGAACTCAAGTCTGTCTGCCAGTCCAATAACCCACTATTTTGCCTAATTATCATCTTGACTATTCACTCCCCAGTCCTTGCTTGTCTGGCTGATTTTGAAGCTTATTTCTCAACATGATGAGTGGGGGTTCTAACAACCATTCAAAACAGGTATTCTTTTAATCTAAGTGAGAGGCAAGCATCATGACAAATGTACTCTACTATGCTGGAAATGAGGAAGGTAAAGCTTCATCTTGAAGCAATGGCTCCTGCCGAAGTGTTTACATTCCAGGACTGTTCATTTACTCCTCTCCATAATCAAAATTGTTCCCAGCTAGATCCTTAGTATAAATATAATAAGTATATTTTCTCCACTGGTATTCTTTAAATTCCATTCATTTTATCACAAAACTAAAGGAATAAACCATGGAATAAAATTAATAAGGGAATTGAGGCAAAAAGGATTAGATATTAGTTTAAAAAATATTTCTAGATTTGGGGAGAACCAGGGGTAAATTATGATATGAGTATAAATAGAATCAGACATATGAAAATGGAAAATAATTTTGAATAAATGAAAGAATTAAAATATGTTAAAGTTAAGCATACACTGAAATAAACTGCCAATTACAGCAGAGGAAAGAGGTCAAAACATTTAAATTTAGGCTAATAAGTAAAAAATATTAAGAGGTAAAAGATCTGCTTCACTTCAAAGATACATGTGTATATATATATATATAATATAAAAAAAAAGCAGATAAATATCAGTAATTTTGCAAAATGTTTATTAAAAAAAGAATTTATTTCTCAATTTATCAGTAAGTGTACAAAAACATTTCAAAATGCTAGTTGATTTGAGTCTGCTACAAAGATATTATTTACAATTGCAAACATATTACTTTATACGAATTAATGGTGGATCCAAATTATCAACAGGTAACCATCTTGAATTGTCAAGAGCTGTGTAGAGTTCCTAAGGGGAAAAAGAATTATATTCAGTAAATTTTTTCATATATTCATTCGCATACTTTGTTTTCATGAATTATTTTAAAATTTTAATAAGTTCACTGTTCTGGACTGATAAAACAGACATTACCTAATGAATTGAACAATTAGTAACATGAGAAACAATTTTGCACTTTATGCTAGTAACAAAAAAATATTTTTAATCAACCAATAAGGTTTAAATAAAAATTTTATGAGCACGAATACTCATTAATTGCACTAGCAGCAAGAAAATCATTTGTACTGAAGTTTTGTGAACATATCTTAAAGTCTAATGTATTATGCAACTGGCATTGCATTTATAAAAAATTCAGCTTCAACTGCACAAGGTTCATAATGACAAAACCTGCTAACAGAAAAGCATTTCAAAGCTTATGGAATCATGCTCTCAGTGCAGTTCAGAATAAGCTTTAGTATGCTTATCAGTAAATCTTATTTAGTTATGAGCCTCTAGTCATGTCTCTAAATTCCAAACCCAATCCATATAAATAAAATTGAAAATCTGTCCATGGGTATATGTATGTGTTTGTTTCACCACAGAAGAATAGTTGCACCAAATTTCATAAAATTTTGTGGGTAGCCTTGGAATATTCCTACTTGAAATTAAGTCCATGTTTGGAATTTCTATGACCAGGGCTCAAGATATTAATAAAAATGAACCTTCCATAGAAATAGCATTATGCAGACACTATTTTTTTCTGCAAATTTATTTGAAGAAAAATATATGTTGCTTAGCAACAGAATTAAATCTGAAGTGTTTATATGGCAGCCATTAAGTATTTTCGGATTTAAATAAAGAAATGTATATAAAAATAAGCTACAAATATTTTTGGGGAACAATAGTCTTCACACCATCTTACTTGACCAAAATATTTTAAATTTTTAATGTTTTGGGGCAAAACATAACCACTCTTCCTCTTAATGACTGCATAAGTCATTTTTTAATTTACTGAAGTCAACACTGACAATGTTTGAAAACATTTCATGGAAACAGCGTTAAGTTTTTGATCATTATATGTATCTAAAATCTGTACATACTGACTCGAAAAAATAATGTCAGCAACATATACTGCATATACAGATTTAATTTTACTTTCATTTAGGCATAGTTAATTTGAATACTGTGAAGCTTTATTATAAGGTTATCAAAATGCCACATACAAATTTTTAAATCATATAATATACCGAGAAATTAAAATATATATATTTTTTAGTTAGGTGGCACTAATATACTCGGAAAAATCATCTCTTTTTGATATGTCAGCCGCTCATTATAAAACTCTTTTCTGCATATTCATCGAAGAACATGGCATTCTACCAGAGTAAAATAATTTTTATTTTATAGCAGTATTTCTTTATTCTTATTACAAGAGTGTCATGGGAGAATTTCCACAGCAGTCCCATTTCAAACAGTTTATAAAATGGAAGGGCTGCCTATAAACTGTTTCGTCTGCAACAGATCTAGTTTCTTGAAATACTTCACTAACCTCAAATGTTTAATTGTCAGGAGTTTTAGAGTATGGGTATTTCTTCTGAAACTTTTTAATGACACTCTGAAAGAATGGATATTGCTTTAAGAAAAAAAACCTGTCACTGGAAATGTTCGTCGCCACATTCTTTGATTGATAAAAGAGTGGTCTATAATTATTGTCTGGCATATTAACAGCAGACTATATTTTTAAGGTATTTTTGAGGGTAGATTAGTGCCAGCTAATTGAAAAAAATTCTATTTCAATTTCTCGATGCATTATGATTTTAAAATTTTGATGTGCATAACATGATTATTTAATCTGTTAAACAATTTCTACAAGAATTAAATTGTTAATAAATAATAACTAATCCTGTCTACAGAGATATTCCTGAATAGGATACAATTACAATTAAGAACTTTTCAGAATAGTTTAGAAATTACAAAAATACCAATTATTCATAACCAGGGCCCAGACTTCAATGACTTGCATTTTGGGGCTTTTTTACTCTTAGGTCATTTTTCGAGGTTTGGGGGCATTTATTTATATTTTTGGAATATTTACTTTAGGTCATTTTTTGCCATTTTTTATTAAAAAGTAAAACGTTCATAATAATTATGCTTTTAAGTTGTGACACTCAGAAACAGAATTGCCAAATGAATAAAACAAAAACCTTCAAAAGCTTTCATTCTGGCAACTCAGTTCAAGGCACTGTTTAGTGCTATAAGGAACGAGAATCCCTGTTGTCCCCTTTTGAAAGAGACTGTGAAGAGGGTAGTAAACAAAATATCTCAAATGCAAAGTTTCTGATTTTGCACTGTTGCTGACATTCAAAACTCTTTATGTACTATCTGACTGAATAGGTTACAACTGATTCTGGCATTTTAGGTGCAATCTTCCCCCCTGGACACCTGTGGGAACTTTTGGCGAAATATAATAAAGTAATATTTGTTCATTTTTTAAAGGACGGCTTACCTGCCAAATTTTGCCACTTGTAAAAATTAACTACAGAATGTTAAAAAAAATGTCTAATTTTTCAGTGTAATTCTGATGTACTTGCAAGTAGAGTACAGATCAATAAAAATCATTTCTAATAAGTATTTACTGACTTTTTTCTTTTCTTTATATTATAAAGAAAATTATATTATTTTATAAACAGACAAAATTATTTTCTATAAACTGTCTAAAATTAAATTTATTTAATGCATAATTTTGAAAAAATATAATACAAATTGCTTTGGGATGTTTTGTTCAAATCTTGAACACATTTTTAAAGAGCAGTTTTTATCATTTTAAGGATATTTTCTAGGATTCATTTTTTACGTAGACCACATTTGGGCTATATTCATAACATTTATGCAGTTAATACCACCAAGTTATAAATTATATTATAAGCTAACATTTGATAACAGTGAGTACAGCATTTCTTAATTCTGAGAAACATTAAGTCAGTCAAAATAAAACATGCAAAATTAACTATGAATGTTACCTCATTTCTTTGCATCAAATCTTGATTTATTTGGTCTATATCCAAAGGCACATCATGCTCTACAAAAATAAATAAATTAATTCTATTGATATTTTAGCTTGATTAAAAAAATTACATTCTACATAAAGAAAATCTCATGGAAGACATTCCCATTGCAAATAACATCCATGGCTCCATTTTGCATTAAATATGTACTTATCAGCATAGAATAACCATTACCTGCAATGGCAGCCAGAAAACTTGCTATATACTGCAATTTTGCAAACTTCTATGAAAACTAATAATTTCAGATCTAAGTAGCTCCAATAACAAAATATTTCTGGCTGATCTATGACAGAGATTGAGGGTTTAAAAAATTATCTGCAGCTTGCACATTGAGTTTAGTGTCTGAATTTCATAGGTTGTTTCTGAAATAGGTTAATTTCATGTGTTCTTTTTACATACTTTATTATTTTAATGACTATTTAAATTACATTTATTAAAATGAAAAGTAAATTAGTATAAATTAAGTATAGATTGACATATATCAATTTTTAATTTATACTTCTGAAATGAATATATTTTGAAATACTTCTCCTTGTTTTAATTACATTATTAAGAAAATAACCCTTTATTCCATCCATAATATGCAAGAAAAAGTTTGAAATATCAAGAGACTCAAAAGATTCGTAACGAAATACAAAACATTACTTTTTCTGAAAATAATGCAAGCAAAAATACACAGAAATATTTATATTTTTATAGAACAATATTATTAACATGCATTTGTAATTTTTTCTAATTTTTGGTATTGATTAAATTTTTAAAACTTATTTCTGGTGTTTTTCTGAATTTTTTGCAATTTAAAGTTTATTTTTTTCATTGTCAACTTCTCCATTTTTCCTATTTCTTAAAAGTTTTCCAAATTTACAGATTTCTTTATTATCAGTTCATTTTCTGAAAACACTTATGATCAGTAATTATTTTCCAACCTTGTTTAAACTATACCAATGTTTTTTATTATAGAACTTTTCATATTTGTTTTCCATGACATGTTAAAGGATTTTATTTACTATGTAGCATTTTAATACTTTTGAGGGCAATTTTAAACCAGATTTTTCAAGCAACAATTTAAGATTTTTGAAGATTTTATCTTTTAGCAAAATTATTGATTATTTCTGATATTGCTTGACCTTTTTTTTTGTTTCTAAGTTTCCTCATTTTAATATTTTTTTTCTTTACTTTCCTAATTGAAGGACTAAACTAATTGTAATATTTATTGTTTTTTCTTTTTTATAGTTACGAAGGCTAGCCACAAATATTTGTTTAAATTTAGATTTATTGCTAATAATTCTCAATTTTTTATTAATTTATATTCTTGTTTTTATTTTTTAATCACTTACTCCATAATTTTTCAATCATTGTAATCATGATATTTCGATCATTTTCTCCATCCCTCACCCATATTTTAATCAATAGTGAAATTCTTGTAATAGCTTTAATTGATAGTAAATATAATCGGGAAAGTAGTCTTCAAAACACTATTTTAGCTAAGGTCATGCTCTGTTTTTCCGTATGTTCTTTCTTAAACAGTACATGTAGGTCAAAGGGAAACAGCAATACATAACATAGTGATCAAAATTACGTAGCGATATTGGCACTTCAGCTCCGAAAAGTTTGATTTTACAGTCCCCCTCCCCTCTTTGCAATGAGCATGATGCTTTCTTGAATACACTGCGAGTTCTCTTACGCCAAACTCGCAAAGCATTTGAGAAACTCTCATTATTTTTACTTTCCCTGAAATACATTGTAATGTATAGGGAAAGTATTGGAATCATGCCAAAAATTGTAAGTATTGGAATCATGCCAAAAATTGTAACGAGTTTTCGATGGATCTACATATTTTGAGACCTCTAGCATACAAAAAATCTATTTTTAGTGTGACATCTGTGTGTGTGTGTCTGTGCAATGTATGTATCCACTCTAACTGAAAAACTAATTGGTCAAATTTCATAAAATTTGGTAGGTAAGTTACTTGTGCGTGACCCCGGTGCTGATTAGATTTTGGTATGATTTAGGATAAATGAACCCACCTTTTTTTTTTGCGAAATGGCCTGCAAAAATCTCATGTATCTGCTTGCTCTAGCTAAAAAACTAATTGACCAAATTTTACAAAACTTAGTAGATATGTCACTTGTAAGATACTCTAGTACTGATTAGATTTTGGTATGATTCGGAAAAGAACATGCTTTATTTAATGAAATGGCCCCAAAAATTTGTCAAATCCTAAAATAAGACTACATATGCTCAAACATGTCAATTAAACGCTTGTTTTATACATAATTTTTGATGAGGAAAAGAATAAGACTAACCCTATTACTACGGCTAACCGTTCACAAGATATTTGAGTTTTTTTTTTTTTTTGTCTTTCGCTTTCCTTGCCTTTAAAAAAAAATGTCCAGCTACCAAATAAAAACAAAATTGAATTAAAAATGCACAGTCAGTGTTATTTTGTGCAATTAAAATCAATTTAAAAATTATAGAAATAAAGAGAAAATGAGTTTTGAGTCTGCAGGGAAAGTCATGTGCTGTCCAAAAATAATTTGGCAAACTGAAAATTTTTTTGTGTGATATAAATTCCATTTGTGCAAATGCTCACATAATTGGCAACCTTGGTCCAGTATTAAAATGTCTGTAATGAGTTTCTATAATGATTTTTTTTAATCCAATTTCTTTGAATGTAAATCAAACAAGATACTTTTTTCCATTTGTGCAGCTATGTCGTTTGCAATCAATGTGCATCTGCACGTTTATCAATCTGTGAACTTCATTGGTTTCTGACAATACTTTAATTGAAGACTATGAATTTTTTGATGAAATCAAAGATTATAGGTGCTAAAGAAATTCCACCATGAAGAATCTGTTCATGCCACGTCTTTAACTATAGGACAAAGGAATACATATTAGGGGAGGGATACAAAGGAATCCATGACAAAGGTTGCAATAGTTTAATATTTGTTTTGCAGATTATCTGGGGTGAATTAGGGGATAGTCATTTGTTATGCAATAGTTTTTTCTTTAATCACCAGCTAAACATTTATCCGCAAAGCATGGTTCATATGTTTGTAAAAGTTATTGAAAAATGCTTGGGAAAAAAAAAGTTCATTTTCAAGTGCTTGAAAGTCATTGAATTTGTTAAAAAGTAAAAATAATTCTTGGAAAAAAATTTTTTTTTGAAAAATGATAAAGTGCGTAATTTTTTTGAAAACTTATAACATATGCAAATTTTTAAAAAGCCGCAATTCAACCTATATTTCCCTGTACAATACACAGGGTTCTAACTATGGATTGTCATTGCTCCAAATCATGATAAAATGTTTCATTTGGTGAGTATACAAACAATCAAAACGAAATTGCGAATTCAGAAATATTTACAAAAACAAAAGCAGATATTAAAAAAAAAAAAAAAAAGAGATCGATTATTCTGAAATAAAGATATTGAAGAAGAAAAAATGTTTGAAAATAAGATATCCACGCATTGACAAAATCTACTGATGCATTAGCACTAAAGACTAAAAAAAAACAAAGATATTACTTTCATTTCAAATAGTTTGCGACAAACCATTAAAGAAAAGCAAGAAAATTTGTTAGAAATAAGTTTAATGATACAAGCAGTTGTTTGTGTGGTGGGGAATCTAGAACCATCATAGCATTGTTATTGCTACACCTAAGTCTTAAAATAGTCCTTAAACAATGCTTGAATTTTTTGACAAGACGGTATAAACCATGCAAAGGCTAAAATTCAATATCTGACATACATTGCCCGTCCCCCTACTTTTTGCTGTGGAACACTCACATAGCTGACATCAGATGCTTATACAATTTAGCTCAGGCTACACAGCTTCTAAGTTTTGGAAATGCATCTTATAGGTGGGATCTGTGATTTTAAAGTTGGCCTTAAAGCTTAGCCTGAGCTAAATTGCATAAGGATTTAATGCTGGCTATTTGAGACTGAAATTGTCTGTTTCCAAAGAAGTTTGCAAAACTGAGGCATTTCAAAGAAATCTTAATTGAGGCTCCATTTGGGTTTTCTCATGCATCAATATTTCATATTGTACAGATTTAAGAATATAATTAATCATATGATATAAGGCAAAATAGCTGATAATTGTCAATTTTTAGGTTCCAAAAAGCATTTTAAACTTTATAGTTTCTAAAAACTTTTGCTTGGAAATAAGTTCTGGAAAATGTCAAAGTTTTGAATGGATGACAGAGAGTGTTTAACATGATTAAAGGAACTTTAATGCATATTTATTACATTCCCATGCCAGAAATGACATGTGAGTTTGTTTATGTTTCATATCAAAATTAAAACTAACATTAGGGAACAAAATATTCACTATGCATAACTTGTTTTATGCACTAATAGGAGGCACCATATTTTAAAATTTTCATTCATAATTATCACTATACAGGGGTTGCTCCGGACTGTTTATTACTGTCACCAACCTATTCGCTAAATGAAATTTTCTTTCGCTAAATAGTTTTTATTCGCCTAATTTTATTTTGACACTCCATTTGAAAAATTTGTTTTGATTTATAAATTCTCAAATTCCAAAGATATTTGTTTTTTTAAAAAGACAAATAGTATAGTAGCACACATTATGATTAATATACCATGATTTTTTATTTTGATTCATATTCGTCAACATTTTTGCTAAATCATTATTTCAATCATACTGAATTCTTTTTCACAAAATGCAACAATGGCGATCAGCAGCACGACCCCTGCTATATATGTATCAGGAATCATAGGTAATAAATACAGGGCATCCCAAAATAAGGGATAAGTGGGCAATGTAAATTGCAAAAATGTTGAAAGTAAGGTAGGAAATAAGACTACGTTAATGGAATAGTCTTCCCAGTGAAAATAGGGATCATAAATAAATTGACGATGGAAATTGTTTAGATAAAAAAAAGTACTTAATTATTGAAAAAGTACTTAGTTATTGAAAAGTACTTAAGAATTCGTGATTGTATCGTGAGTCTATGCAGAATTCGCAAAAATGTCTCCTATGTATTATCATCCAGTTTTATCTTTTTGGTGATATGTCACAAATTTACATTTCTAATTTGATATATGGTCCCCTTTCACAATGTTCAATTAAATATAACTTGCTCAATTTTAAAGATACAGATATGCGTTGTTGTTTTTTACTGATCTTGTTGCATTAAAAATAAAAATGGGGGGGGGGGGGGGGGGGGGGGGGGTCGTATAAAAATTTAAAAAGTGTAACTTTTGAATTTTCCTACAATTTCAGTCAAATTTTAGCACAATACTCAATTATAATATAATACCAAATTAAAAATATTAGGACATCTTTTAAATTTGCAAGGTTAGAAAACCTTGGGAAACACACTATAATGTCAACAGTAGTCAAAACTCAAAGGGTCCTTAAATCAGCGGAGACGTGCTATGAAGACTACAAAATTTAAAGACATCGTTAAATTAAAAAATTATAACTAATTAGTAGTTGGGTTTATGAAAAAATAAATTTCTGGAGTGGTCACAGATATTTTAAACAACTAAAGAATATGAACAATGGATAGAGCATCAATTTTAATATATCGTAATATAAAATTTGGAGAAGTTTAAAATGCACAAAAAGCATATAATTTTTAAAACGTCATTAAAATTTATCTATTCATTGTATGGATTTCATTCAAAGTTCAGTGTGATAATATTTTAGGTCGCTAAGGAATCAATTTGTGCAAACATATGCCTAAATTGGGGTGAAACATAAAATAACTAAAAAACTAATTCAAAATTAAAAAAAATAATGGCAAGGAGCACCTATTTATGTCCTGAAGAAACTGTGTACCAAATTTGATGGAAGTATGGTTAAGATTTCCTGCTACAGGCTGCACACACATACACACAGATGTCCTCCTTTATTATGTAAGATAAGAACTGTTGAAAATATATCAGAACATACTTTTCAATGAAACTATATCCAGTAATCATAAATTGAGACTTACCTTCAATTGTATTTTCAGGTGCTTCATAAGTAGTCTGTGTCGGCTGCAATAGAAACATTATTTTAATGTGTAATCAAGTTATTTTTAAAACAGAAAAGTTTATATTGTAAACACTAAGTAACATATCAATCACAAAACCCGCCTCTAAGGGACATTTAAAAAAGTTTAGAAGACACCCCCATTCTAGATACCAGTATCTATTTACCGGTTTTGCACTTATTATACGAGGCGCTGCACTTATTATACCAAAACATTAAATAATTTCAAAGCGCACCAATAGATGGCAGTAGGTACTTGTTTTGTGAGCTTGTGTGCGAAATTTCATCGTGAATGAAGCAGTTCTCGCTAGTATAGACGCCATTTTGTTTGAAGTTGTTTACACTGCATTGCATTGCGATTTTTATAATGGATGCAAAAAAAGAACAGCATGTTTGCATTAAATTTTGTGCAAATCTTGCTAAAAGTGCAACAGAAACTGTGGAAATGATTCAACAAGTGTTTGGTAAACAATCACTTAGTCGACCCCAAATTTTTGAATGGCATAAGTGTTTTAAAGCAGGTCGAACATCAGTTGATGATGATGAACACACAGGAAAATCTTCGACGAGCACAACACCGAAAAACATTGACAAAATTCGACAGTTCATTCATGAAGATCGACATCAGACCATTCCAGATCTCTGTGATAAAGTTAGAATTGGATATGAAATATGTCAGAGAATTCTCACTGAAGAATTGGGAATGCATCGCATCACCGCCAAATTTGTTCCCAGGCTGTTGACAAAGGATCAAAAGCAACACCGAATTGAGCTTCGGCAGCTCGTTTTGGATAATGAATCCTTCATGTCCAGAGTAATTACTGGCGATGAGAGTTGGATTTATGGGTATGATCCCGAAACTAGCAACAATCTTCACAATGGAAAAGCCCAAGTTCACCAAGGTCAAAAAAAAAATGCAGACAAGTGAGAAGCAATGTGAAAAGCATGTTGAATGTGTTTTTTGACATTAAGGGAATTGTGCATAAAGAATGCATGTTACTACTGCATTTCTATGAATGCAGTTTTACTGTGATGTTCTGAGACGCCTTCGTGAAGATGTCAGAAGGAAACGGCCGGAATTGTGGCGAGCAAGACACTGGGTTCTTCTTCACGATAACGTGTCCGTTCATTCAACACACAATTTTTGACCATGAATTCGATGACCATCATCCCCCACCCACCTTACCCACCAGACTTAGTCCCCTGTGACTTCTTTTTATTCCCAAAAATGAAATTTAAACTAAAAGGCCTACATTTTGATACCATTGAAGAAATTCAAACAGAATCGCAGGCGGTGCTTGATATGCTTATAAGAAAAAGATTTCCAGAAAGCCTTAAAGCAATGGCAAAAGCGCTGGGACCAATGTATCGCTGCAGGAGGAAGCTATTTTGAAGGTGACAGTGAACATTAACTGATATGGTTAGTTTTCAAATTTTCACAGCGCCAATCTGGGAAAGTTTGGATGGAGCCTCGTACACTTGCTGTCATAGCAGATAACAACTATTCCATGCTGATGAGCGCATAAACACAAAACCAATCTATGGATGCTGGTATCTGTAATGGGAGTGTCTTCCAAACTAAGTAAAATGATAGCATGCATATATATTTTATGATAAACATGCACTGTAAGATAATCAAATTGTTACAGAAACTCTGTCGCAGATATAAGCAATACTAACAACTAAGTAACCAATGCAGATTTGGCTAGATTTCTGGTCAGCAAGATTTAAAATGAAAATGAGTCATGAAAACCACATTATTAGGAGATATTCCAGAATGATGCCATCAAGGTAGTCAATGACATCAGTGAACTGACTTCACTCTTGTAGAGCTTATGAGCATTTAATAGTAGTTACCACATTGGCAGCAAATGCTATATGTCACATTTTTTGTAAACCTCTGTAGCAACTAGCATTGAATTTATTTTTTGCATAATAATTTTGTTTATTGCTCCGAGTACAAGATAGATCAAGGTCACACTCCTAAGTATCCAAATTATTGTTTTAAAAACTGATTTCAAAACTGAAAAATATTTTCAGAATAAAATAAAATATTCTGAAGATTATATACAAACTAGCGGGTACCCCTGAGAAATCAGGGAAAACTTGTGCGTTGTATCCATGGGATTATAATACCTCATTATAGTAGCTCAATGGTTGTATCCCGAGGACTGAAGTCTGAGCCCAAGTTTTTATTAATTATTTAATTAATTATAAAAAGTTATAGCTTTTTATTTTACTTCCCCTTAAGTACAATAATTAAATAAGTGTAAATACTCCTCACCTACTGTGTTGGGTAGAAAAAAACATTATGATATACTAAAATATATTAAATCATTCAAAACATTCTGAAATATTTGAATGCAATAAAAACTTGTAAGTTCCTGAAATCTGAAAATCATCTAAAATAAACTGAAGTGAACCTATTGACCAGTTATTTCTAAATGCATAAAAATATGCTAACCTGTAAAACATTAAAATGGCATTTTCCTAAAAATAGAACACATTAAAGTAAAAAGAAAGAACAAACACAGAGTAAGTTTTCAAAAATCTAACATTTATTAAAATTTTACTTCACATTTAGAAAACCATAAAAATTTACATCTCATTAACAAACTAAATTAAACATCATAAATAAATTAAATAAATAAATTGAATTTATAAAGTGGCCGGTTGTAAAGTGGTAGTAAAAACGTTAGAATACTAAAAGTTAAAGAAAACAGCTTTTAATGTTTAAATTATAATAAATTATACAATTATTTGCCAAACTAGAATTTAGAGTAAAAAGAGAACATCAGTTAGACAAAAGGAAATTTAGAACATAATAAAAATTTCAACTAAAAGGTTAAAACCCAAAGAAAAATTACCTAACAATAATCCAGGATTCAGAGCTTAAAATATATAAGGGGTCCTATTCGCGCCAATTTAATTTAACTTTAAACTAATGTAAAACTGACAGAAACAATTAAATTTAGAATAAAAACTTATTTTACTAATAAGGAATAGAATTATAAAAGGTTTCACCAAATACTCCAAGGGAAAAATAGCAGAGCTCTGCATCAGGCAGTATCACCAGAAAATTGCGCCAGACGTGCCGCAGATCCAGAGAACAAGCAGAGGAAATCCATGTCATGGGATCAAATTTATGTCCAGTAGAATTCTGGAAAAAACGACCATTCCACGAGATCCAACTCCAAGGGGGTTCTCCACATCAGCCGGATGTGCAGTAATAAAAATCATTTCTCCGAACTGCTGTACCGGACTACTGACATCAAAATGGAAAACTAAGCATATGTCCGTCTATTCGGCTAAGGAAATGACAATTCCATTCTTCATAAATAGAGTTCACAGCTTGTCAGGATAAACAAATTCTTAATTGCCTGGTAAAACTTTTTAGGCCGACATCGCAAACAGCTCGGAACACTGTGGATTACTAATTAACAACAACTCTTCATTCTGTGTGTCTAGACTCAACAAACGCCTGGCTCTCACAGCTTCCAAACTAAAACAACATCAGAGAGCACGGGAAAAGGATTCAAATAAAATGACGCAAAGGACTGCTGGTCATAAACTAAACACAACCGCTTCCATCTTAGGAAAAACACATCACAGACTTAGCTGGAGATAATAGAACTTTTCGTGCCGAATTCGAACTTCGACTCGGCTCACGCCGAAGTGCTAAAAATAACAACTTTATACAATTACATTCCAAGTTCTAATCCAAAGGGGAAAAGCAAAAGAAGAGAAGAGCGCGAGTCTACTTATATATTGCCAAACATTGTTGCCACACATTGTAAGCAGAACTATCGATGAACGATAAAAGAATTAATGACAGACGATTTTAATATTACAGTAAACCAATCAAAAACTTGAAATTTTAAAGAAGAGAACAGGAATTTTTAAGAAGACAAAATTAAAGAGAAATGAAGTGAAACAATTTGGAATATATGAATTCGGTGATAATTTAAATATGTACGATTCTGAAAAATTTAAAACACTAAAAATAGAATAAAACTGAAAAATCACGATAAATCAACGAATTTTTAACCAAGAATAACAAATTTAGAATCAAATCAAAGGGAATAAAAATGGCAATAAATGGAATTACAAATTAGCCAATTTAAATAAATTTATATTGCTATAACCTAAAAAGAAAGAACTTTTGTCATTTTTAACACAAAACCTATGGAATAGAACCCATTTGGAACAGAAGAATATCAAAAACCTAAACAATTGGAAAATGGATAACTAAAAAGAGAATATTATGTAAATAAGACCCCTGAACACGCTTAAATTAAAAACAAACTTCCTAAAATTATTAAATAGCCAAAAGTAACCGAACAACTGCACATCTTTATTTAAGAAAACAAGCATTTGAACATGTTCTGGCCTGCTGCCCTTTTTTTTATCATAAATTAAACCAGAGGTGCTAAAGAGCTGCCCTTATAAAACTTGACATTAGCATGATCAAATAACTTCATAGATCATTTCTTCACGCAAGAGCATACACTGTTCTTTTTCCAGTAGTCGTAGATGTTTTCATTTTGTAGAAACAAACTTTCTTCTAGGTGCTTTTGAATTTCTTCTAATGGAGTATGCTAACTTTTTATTCCAGAACATGCTGTTGATTTTCAAGGTATTCGAATTTCTCCTAGAGACATTATATTTGAGATCTTGAATACTTCCTAATATTTAAGATATTCTTGTATTTTAATCTTAATGTTTTTAAAAGTGTTAAATTAAGCAAAGCAATGTACTAAATTACTTTAAGTAATATTTATAGAATATTATGAGATTCTAAAATTCTTTGTTGAGATTTTTACATTTATTTTCATACCTGTTTTTATTTTTCTATTTCATCATGTATGGTTTATGTTTGAGGGTGGCCGATTAAGTACAATTTTGAATTTTCAGCAGCACATTTATTTTAGGTTACACTCTTAGAAGAGTAAATTTAAGTAGCCTCAACTTTTCATAACATCTAAAATTTGACCTTCAAATTTTAATGTGTTTTGCATACCTGTTCCTAAATCATTTTTGATAGGCCTCCACAGGCCTATCTTTTTAACAAATTGAACAATTCAAATTAAATTTAATATTATTTTAACCTGTAAACAAGAAGTGTATTGATTTTCAGCGAGATTACACTAGATAAAATCCACAGTAAAATTCATACTTGAGCAGCAGCTTGTTGAGTTGCAGCGGTTGGTGTTGTACTACCAGCAGCAGCTGCTGCTTGTGTAGGATCAGCATAATACTGTTGGGGATATTGGTATGCCCCATAAGCTGCATATCGCTGGTCATAATTGTAGTACGCACTCTGCTGCTGATAATTTTGCCATGCTGCGTAATAACTGGAGTAATCGTAGCCAGGATACTGTTGTTGCCATGCCTGTTCATCCTGCCCAGGTACACTGGTCGTTGAAGAACTTGTTCTGGAACTACTGCTGCTGCTACTGAAATTAAAATTTATCCTAATAAACTCAGAGCTATAGTGAGGCATTTTTACAATTATACATACAATCAGGACTGATCTATATTTTTAGATAACTTAAGTAGCAAATAAAAAATGGCATAAAAATTCAAAGATTAGCATCCACAGTTAATATTTAATCTACACTTTTTAAATTATATAATATGGCTATTCTTAAACTTCATTTGCTAGCATTCTTGCCCATGTTTGGAATTTCTACCAAACTAGTGGTTGCCAAGATATTAAAGAAAAACAGCTCCTTTCCACAGAATACATATTTAAAAATTTAGACATGCTTTTATTTTATTTTATTTTTATTTTTTTTCTTTAAAAAAAAAATTGAATAGAAGCAAATGGTATGTTTGCAGCAGAAATAAATTATGGTAAAATTTCATTTTAACGAGTTTTAGCCATAATAAAAATTCTTTATTTTAAGAATGCGAAAATCTAAAATGTCAGATGTTAAAAAAATAAAAATCTTTTAAATTAATAATTTGGTGATATAAAATAGTTTAATAAAATTCAACCTACAATACATTACTCTTAATATAATTAAACTAAAAATATATGAAATTCAATAAACATTTTAAGATTATTTTCATGCTTAATGTTCAAATTTCTTTTTTCTTTTAAAAAAGATGTATTTGCGTTTTAGAACATATTAAACAAATATACCTGAAACTGAAAGTTATATTTCATAATGTTATGCAGTAAAATAAACATTTACTATTTTACAAAAAATCAGAGATTTTCCTTTGACAGATAGTAAAACATTTCTATTAATGAAGCCTTGAAAAAGTACAGAAATATGTCACTGAATGGCCATTCATCATGATCACTGTTATCATCTTCATCCTACTTTGTTGTTTCGTAGTTGGAACTATCGAGACTGTTTAAAATTTCACTCGTTAAATCACAGCTTGTTAAAATTTCATCACATTCAATGTAATCATTAGGAATAGTTATTACATTGGATGTGATAAGGATACACAATTTTCCACTTACACAGAATCATATTTTAGTGATATTATAGGCAGACAACAAAGTTCTGATGTTTCAGACCACAAATAATCTAGAAAATCGATCACTGTAAAAGCATCAGCTTTATCACTTTCTAATGGACCATCTCCAGACATTTTCATGAGTTTTAGATTGTAGACTCCGATATGTTTTGCCAAGTAACAGATATCATTTCAACACTTAAACATTAATTGCGGTAGCAAATTTAGAAGCTTCGCCATTTAAGTTTGTAAATGTTCTTACAGCAAGTTACAGGGGAGCATGTAATATTTTTAAATAATGAGGCTTAGGAGGTTTTTTGATGACTAGAAGAGTTAATTTCTCTGTATCAGTTGTGTTACAATGAAAGAGAACCAAGACATGAACATTTGACTTTTTACCATCTTAATGTGACTCGCCTTCATTGCCATTATATGATTAGATAAAAGCTGGTAGAAAAAAATAGTCTCATCAAAAATTAAATATATTTTCAATTTTTTCTTTCTTTCCATTCACATGCAGTAGATCTTTTTTTTTTCACCAAACACTTGCTTCAGTGTTATACTGCATCTAGCTCAGAAATGGAACAACCATCCAGAGATAGCTTCAAATTTTTCCATTTTCATAGCCTCTGCAAATTTCTTTGCTTTAGCCCATAGCATTGGACAAGAAGTAGGAACATTTTTAGATATTACACTTTTAAACAACGTGCAAACAGTTTAATTAATTGTTTGGTAATTTCCCAGGTACAGCATTTTCCTTCCGAGACACCAATTGAAGAGTTTTAAAAGTGATTTTAAAAGAAGTTTCTTTTAAAATCATATCTAAAATACAAGGAGTGATTTCCTACTGTTTTACCATATTCTCTGATTTTCTTTTCTACATTGAACTGCTTCTAAAATTTCAAATTTTTCTTTCAGAGAAACTTGTTAGTTAATCATGCATACCATGTTGTATGCATGATAAGGATTTACACTACTGTTTGCTTTTCTCAAATTAACTACAGTGGAAGCCGCTTTAATTAAATCATGTTTGTGCCATAGAGACTTGATTCAATAAAGTGGCTGATTCCAATAGATAATGACAATACAATTTTGGTTTTCTTTTAATTAGCCTACATGAGAAAATTCTCACATTTTGAATTCATGCATAAAATTACAAATTTAAAAAAGAGCCTAACAAAATTTATTATATGTTGGTGGTTATGATACATCATTTTCTATTTCTTAATTATGTACTTCTTCAGTTTTTTAGATTTATGAATTGACAAAACATGTCTTCTTTTATTTATTCTACTAATGTTAGTTGTTTTCATCAATGTTGAACCAATTCTAAAATACTTCATTATTCTGTTGGTTTTCTTGCTCCTGTGAATTGTTTGTTCTCAGTTTAAGATGTTGATTGGTTCAGTTTGCAAAGTCCCCATTTTTTAAATAATTGAAAATTGTTATTGGAATAACATTTCCCCATGCATTTACTAATATGTGAAAGATGTCAAGGAGACTAACTGATTTCATTATATTGTTAGCAGTAGACTCTATTGTATCATCGATTGCCTCAGCAATGTTCATTCTTAAGTGTAAAATAGAGAATGCAAACAATAAAAAGCAAAAATTAAATAGTGAATTTTCAAAAGTAGAAAAATCTTATTCATTTACCCAGTGGATCTGATTCAAATAAGCGGCAGATTTTCTATGCAAAAGTGGGATTCTGTTCAGTTTTCCATGATTTGATTTATAAAAGTGGTTGATTCAATTAATCAGTGATTCAAAAAACTAGCAGATACTGTATTAATACTTCAATAAATTTGCCTTGGAACTAATCATATGTTACTGTTGGAACTAATCATGTGTTACTGTACATTTCTGAGTTGGTGTATCTGAAGAGTATGTGTCCGTCATCCGATGCATGACATTAAGGGAATAGGAAGAGGGTACGACATTAAGAGTTTCTCAGCTGGGATAAAATAAATAAATAAAAGTAATAATAATAAAAAAAAGGCATTTTGGGCATCACTAAGCATCTTTGATTTCTGTCTTCATAAAACTCGAAAAGAAATGCTTTTACAGTTTATTGGGAAATAATTTTGCTTAAGTAAACTGTAATGTAAAACAGGAACTGTGAACTACAGGGTTGATAAAATAAAACTAGCCTGGAAAAGTGTTCTAATGATCTTCTTGCTGTTTAGATTACATTTTCACAAAATTCCAAAAAAACTTTTCTGGGCCAGTTTTATTTTGGCAACCTTGTATATATAAATGAGACCTGCCAACCTCTCAGAGACAAAAAGCGTAACACAACGCACACGATAATGTACACGCGGTATATTTCAGCGATGTAAATTCTTGATAATCAGCTGTAGGGATTTTTTTTCCCTACATCAAAATTTTATTGAGAAACCAATTAAATTATTACAATCCACAGCAAACATTTTTATGTTGTTAATTTTTAAATTAAACATTTAAAATTAAATAAAAATATTAATTCTTTAGTAAAATGCATCAATATAAAACAATTAGAAAACTATAATGCACATCATGGATTTTTGATTTTTATTAAAAAGAAAGGTAAGGACAGAATTTTCGCACATTACAACAACATTAATAAATCTAACTTTTATTTAAACCAACATATGTGGCTGACTTTGCCTTTTTAAAAAAAATAATAAGAGAAATCCCCCATTAAATCGAAACGGAAATTTTATAAGTTAATCAAGCTAAACAAGCATATAAATATTTCCTCAAAACTTTAATAAAATATTAAAAAATTCAGTAAACTTCCGTTAATACGGCGTGAAATTCCATGAGTTTTCCCTGCTGTCTGTATCAAAATTCTAGGTACTGCATACTGCTATTTTTAATGCCAATTTTTACTTGGTTTTTAATGCCAGTTTTATTTTATCAACCCTGTATAACTGTACTAGATATCTGGTATATAGAAAATGAGATGGAAGGGTATGAGGTGTAAAAGCATGTATACATACTTGCCAACCTGGAAAAATTGGAATGTGTAAAATTTTACATGAATAACATTTATAATGATTTTTTTTAAACTACACACGCAAACGACATTTCTAATGAATTTAACTATGTACAAGGACCACTTTTAACCAAAATATATGCATATATTTGCAATAATAAATGCATATACTTTTGAACATTTTTAGATTTCACATTAAATTCATAAAAGTATTTACTTACAAAAATTTACTTCAAACTAGTTATATAGTACAGTTCACAGATGCAGCTGTAGCCTCTTTTGCTTTGCTTAGCATGTCTTCACTGAAAACATGCTGATAACATGGTTTGGAGTTTGGAGTCTTTAGAATAAGCAGACTTTCTAAAGTTTCATTGATTGCTTAATCTTGATCTAAACTCAGTCCTATTTTTCTTAACAACGCTAAATATTCGCTCAGTCAGCATTACTGTGAGGAATAAGTAAAATAAATAAAATTACATTTGATAGTTCTTTATATTTTGGAAGTTCATTGGCTCTGACAATTTTTCCAATTGCAACCCACTGAGCATCAATACGCTGCTGACTGTTTAAAACAGCAGAAAGATCTTCAATCTGCAGAGAACAAAACTGGTTTTCAAGTTCATCAATGGCTTCAATGAATTGACCAGGTTTTGGTTTCAGGAGACAAGGAAACAACTTTACGAAAAAGGTTATACTGGAAAATTTCGAATTTTAAATTTTTGTTAAGTCTGCCATTTCAACATGTTTTAAAATTTTGTCATTAACAAGATATTTATTGATAATGTAGTCACAAGAAGCTATGTAATATTTCAAGATGTTGCAAAAGAAAGCTTTCTTACTTTCGTCACATAATTTTGAAATTTCTTCGATAGTTGAACTTCCAGCACTGATGTCTTAATTCCCTTTGAATTTCTTTTGTGTGGTAATTAATCTTTAATAGATTTTTATTTATGACAACAGAAGGTTTTAAGAACTGACAAATTAGTGCTTTTAATAATTCACGATAAATCACTCTTAGCTTGTGTATAAGTGGAAATGCACACTGTAATAATGTGTTTATTTTTTCAAATGTTGGTATGACGTTTAACAAGAATAGGCAGTAAGCTTTGTTTTCTGTCGAAGATAGAAACATAAATATATGTTCTTCCCTACTTAGAACTTTTGATACATTTTGCATCCTTTTTTTACACCCTTCTCCCGTGGATTGCCTTTTTGATGGATTTTCAATGTCAGCACTGGTGATATCTATTTTCCTTTTAGAAGATGTAGAAGCATATTTTACAGTATTTATTTTCGAAGAATCATTTGAATTTTGTTTTCGGAATCTGATAAATTGACAAGCCAAAAGATACTCTACATGCTTGAGCTTTGGCTATATCTTTAAAAAAACTTAATAACAGATCCCACTGATAAACGAGACGAGTCAAACTTCGACCAAGAGAAAGCCAACGAGTACAGATGTTTCAGAATTTTTTGAGCCTTCTTGTCATGCAACGCCTGGAAATGTTTGAAAGTTTCCTTTCTTTTTGCACTTTTATTCAAGTAATAATAAATGTCAACAAGAAATTCATCTACTTTAACTGGTAAAGCAGCAGCACCTTTTTCAGATGCAAGATTCACTAAGTGGCAAGAACAGCCCATTGCTATTAAATTTTTGTGTTTATGTTTTAAAAATGCAACAACTTCCTTTTTATTGCCTTGCATAATAAACATTATCCACCATGAATGCTATGCAATTCTCAGGAGGCACCTTTACTCTTTGAAATTCATTTAAAATTAATATACTTATGTTTTCCCCAGTTGCATCTCTATTTAAATTCGGTACTAAAAGGAGATTATTTTTAATTAAACCTTCAACTGGGTTAAAAAAACTTACAACAATAGGGTATAACTTATTGCCAATATCATTGCCACCATCACAGGCTGCAGAAAATGGGCCAAGTTGCATCTGCTTTATTACACCTTCAATTTTGATTTGATGCCATTTCTTTGCAGTCGTCTTTGTTCTTGCGGATTCATACTGCTTGGCAATATCACACTTGGGAAACATTCTCCGGAATAGTGAACCGGCATGATCGGCAGCAGCAAGAGACATGTTATGTTCCACTAGAAAAGCAGTAAAGAGCAATTCTGCTCGAATAAAGTTACACTGAGTGTCATTTTTAAAAAAAATTATCAAGTTTGACGTTGTTGTTACTACATTTAACAGAGTTTAAATGTTTTTCCGATTTTACATGGCGAGAAATGTCATACTAGCATGTGAAGTCACACCGACATAATTCACAAAAGGCAAATTTTTTGCTTTTTCTTGATGCCTTTTACGAAAGGAAAATCTTCAGAATAACTTTCCTTGAATGATTGAAAATATGTTTTACCTTTACTAAGAGACATTCCAAACAAGAGTTTCATGAAAAAGACTTTAAACAGGCAAAAATGATACGAAACACGCACAACCACGTGTGAAAAACTTTCCGAGACAAGGCGAGCAAGCGAGGTATGATTAACTTGACAAAAGGTTGAAAAAATGCCAACTGCTTGCCCTTGTATGGTAACAGAAGTTTACTTAGATCGCCAAACTAGCAAGATGATGATTCATGAAGAACTGAACGAAATCTGTGCTGTCAGTTTTGCAGTCGTATTTCTCACTAGTGTTGCCAACTGAACTCATAAGACAAGGGATGAAATAAGGAAACCACTAGTGTTGACAACAGTGTTTCCCACTTCTGAGAAGGGGAATTCTCCTTGCCGAATTAACATTCCATCGATTAGTGGCGCCATCCGTTAGATTGATTTCCTAGTAATGTTAATTCAAATAAATGCAGAAATGCATAAAATATAGCAATATATGAGTAAAAGCGTAAAGAGCAGTTAAAATGTGTAAATTTTATGCATAATGATTAACAGTTGGCAGGTATGTGTATATGTAGAAGGATGTTTATTGCCATATGACAAAAAGTATTTTTATTTTATTATGTAACCTTAGCTAGGTGTCAATTTATGCTAATAAATACTATTTACTCTCTTCATGTGATCTGAATAAGTGGCATTAAAAAAAGAAGCTACACAGTTTAAATAAATTCATTTGAAGTTTTTGAAGTTGAAATTTGTAAAATGAAGATAACTTATTAAAATAAAAATTTCTTTTAAAAAGTTAATTTGGAAATTTGTTAAAATGACATTTATTGAAACTAGATTACAATGCATTTTTATTTTGTTACAAAATGTTCAAATAAATTAGTCAAATCTGACATTTAAGACTTATGTGTAAGACTTGGCCTCTCCCAAACATTGTCATATGACAAAAAGTTTTTCATTTTATTATGTAATCTTAGATAGGAGTCTTAATTTATGCTAATAAATACTTTATTTACTCTTTTCATGTGGTCTGAATAAGTGGCATTCACAAAAACAGTTTAAATAAATTCATTTGAAATTTTTTGAAGTTGAAATTTGTTAAAATCAAAATATTTTAAGTTAGTTTGAAAAATGTGTTAAAATGGCATTCATTGAAACTAGATTCCAATAATTTTTATTTTGTTAAAAAATGTTCAAATAAAGCAGTCAAATTTGACATTTAAGACTTAAGATTTAGCCTTTCCCAAACACATATTCACTTGCATCAGCTGCCCCTTAGAACATTTTATCCATTATCTGCAGATGGTTCTTGAGAGGCTAAGAACAAATGGGTTAATGTACTTAGTGTAATTTTTTGGATTGTGTTCTACCTATAGTTACAATGGGATAAAATAAAACAGGATTACTTGATACTGATAAAAACTTATCTATATGTGCCATTTTAGCAAACATAATATCTGAACTAAAACTTTTGGATTGCTTTATTAGTTGTGTTAAATTCTAGCATAATAAGGGAAACTTCAAAATTTTAGTAAGTTTGCAAGAAATGTGAATAAGAATATTCCATTTCTAAGACTTGCACTGGCACTAAATTGACTATGAACTCATATATCCTTTATTATTTTTCATAGGGTAAAGGAGTTTTTAAAATGAAAATATGACTTTGAATGCTTGAAAAACTTTTATATTATTTAAATCATGAGTCATAATAATAGGTCTCTAACAAAATCAAAAAATAAAATATTTTTCTCTGATTTAGAAATATCAGAAAAGTTCATATGAAATTAAAAATTACATATAATTGCTATATAAAATAAATTAAAAAAATTATATATACAGAAACAGTTAAAGGAATGTATAAAAACCAAATAACTTTCAAAGAAATGGTGGAACAGAAGAAATATTAAAACAAGTTAGAACAGTCTACTAATTATTATAAATATCTAAACACTAAACAAATTAAATAAAAAATTATATATAACAGAATAGGTTATGGAAAAATGTCTGGATAAACCTTTTTACACATGTACACAAAGGGTTAAGATAAATTATGATTTTTTACTATGCATGTTATATCAGCCCAAATAAACAAAAAAGAGTAAAATTTCAAGTTAAATTTTGCTGCTAATATTGATCATGGATATTTTATCTTAAATCTATAAAAAATACATTTAAAATTTTGAATTAATTTTTTACTATAAAATAAGAAAAACATAACAAGAGGAATTACTATAAAATAAATCAGTTGAATTTACCTTTTACTATGAAATAAGAATAACATTTTACTGCTAATGTGATCATGGATATTTTATCTTAAATATATGAAAAATATATGAAAAATTGTGTGAATTTTTTTACAAAATACGAACAACAGTACCAGGATTTTGGAAGGAGGAAGTTACAACCAAGTGTGTGTGTGTGTGTGTGTGTGTGGGGGGGGGGGGGGGGGTTATAGTGCAGGATTTTGTTTTCCATTGTGGACCCTACAAAGAACAAATGTAATAATTTTTTCACTATGGAGGAATATGACGCCCACCCCCTCCCTGTCTATAATAATGTATGCTTTGAAATATATACAGTATGACCTCGAAAATCCGGACTTGTCTGGACTTTGCCAATTCCGGATTATAGAGTTTGAATAAAATTCAAACCTAATATTAACTAAATACACTATAATGCAGTATTTTTAGTAAAAATAATGACAAAAGTTACGTTAATCAATTAAAACATATTATTTAATACAAAAAATGGGGCAAAAGAAATTTCGAAGAAAAATATACACAATAATCTAGAATGTATGAATGAAACGAAATGATAAAATTACATTTTATCATTTCGTTTAAATACTTGAATTAGCATTTGCTGTTTCATTAATTTTGGGTTATGAGAAAGCAGTTTTTTTTATCCTGTATATGGACATTATTTCTGCTTGGTTATAAAGCTTCTTTGTTCAAGAACTTTAATTGCATGATCGATTGTTTGCAAAAGATTATAGGGTATTTTTTTCTTCTCCACATTTATTGTCACTACTTTGCTCTTTTTTTATTTAATATCATATCATGAATTTCCCCATCACTCAATTTATTTACGACTGGCGCATCATAATCACAGTGCAGAACTTCCGTTATATCGGCTTTGTCGAGATTTAATGAAGAGTCGGAAGAATTTAATGTGTAGAGCAGAGATTTAATAAAGCACGAGGATTAGCACTTTTGCCGATATATTTAAAGGTGTAAATGTGTTTAAGCCGTCTTTGCTATTAACGAAAAGAAAAATAAGAACTCAAAAATTTTATTTATTTTCTAGCATCTATATAATGTTATGTTTAAAAAGACTGATGATTCTGAAAAAAGGAAAAACTTTATTAGTAATAGTCAAATATGTAAAAAATATCGCAGTAGATAAAATAAATATCTTTTTTAAAAAAGAAAATATCTCTCTTCTCAATGATTTTTCTAAACTACGATGAATCATTACTAAGTTGCTGCAGTAACGGGATGTGGTGGGGCAGGGAAAGCAAAGAAAGGAATTTGCTTAGTTCGTAATCGTAAATTCAGCTGAGCTGTTTGAAAGGTCAGTGTGTTAATGACCTTGTCACTCGGTTCTGTGCAATACGACATTATTTAGTTATTTATTCGCTATTTCTAGTATGTAAATATGACTTTCTAAACAAAAGGCAAAATATACAGCCGATTTCAAGCTGACAGGAGAGTTCAATTGACGAGAACGAAAAACTCGATATTCAGAGGGGGAAGGGATTCTGGAGACAAAACAGAATACATTAAAGAATGGGATTCGTACTACAAAGCGAACAAAATAAGTTTCCGTGAGAATTAATATGAATTCTCGGGATTTTTAGATTTAATTGAACAAACAATCTGTGATAAAATGTTACAATATTGTTTTAAAGTGTTTAAAATTAAAAATTACATTGTTTCAGAAAAATGTCTATTTCAATAATGAGAAAAGGAACTTTTGATAATAAAAAATCAGTATTTAAATAAAGGTGTATATTTTAAGCAAAATAATTCATCAGGAATCGTGACTTGGGGAGGGGAGGTGTTAAAGCTAACAACGTAATTCACGCTCCAACCACGAGCTTCTATCTACAGTCGTCCATATTTATATCCGGTCTAAAGTTTCGTCTCATTTCGGGGTTCAGAAAGTCGGCCGAAAAATATCGTATTTGTTTATAAAATATAATTCCATATAAATAATCTTACCCTGTTAAATTAAATCCACGACTTTGTCAGTCAGATAATAGTAGTCAGTAGTAAAGTTTCTCTTTTACATTTTAGTGACTTTTCTACGAGCCTAAATTGTAGATTGAATAACTCATCAAAAACAAACAGACAGCATGACTTATTTTTTCATAGATTAAAGAATCATTTAGAACTACAGACAAATGGGGATAATGGTTCTAAATGAAAATTTATAATAAATATTCCAACATGTATCATGATCATGAATACCAGTAACAAAGGGTTAATGAGGAAGTGTAAAAACAATTTTTATATATATTACCTTTTTTGTTGAGCTGTGCTGACACGGACAGCTTTTGAACCAATATGAGTGTTCTGCATTTCTATAAGAGCAGCGTCGTATTCAGATTTATTGCAGAAATGTACAAATCCGTACCCCTTGCTCACACCAAAATTGTCGTAAATAACTAAAAACATACAAGCATGGAATTCAGAACAAAATAGAATATATTATGCATAATGTAAGAATAGTGAATTTTTAATAGGCAAAATTAAAAGTATCTGTTCTGTATGCAAATTCAGTTTTGATTGAAATATTTTTGATTTTGTATGATTATTTTTTACCACATACATGTTTCAAGTTTTGATGTCCAGGGTCACTCCCAAATATAATAATAGGTAAAAAAAATTAATCTTGTTGTAGAAATAACATTCAGCAAATTATATTTTTATAAAATCATATTTTGTTGCTTGTTGTGTTTTTTAAAACATTTGATTGCTTTGTTTAAGTTGTGGAAAGGTTTCAAGCTTTGGTGAGAGTTCACACCAACCTCTTATGTCCAGGAAAATTACACTTGAAGAACAATAAAAAACCGTTTCAAATTTTTGAAAAGGCTAGCCAGTTATAATCTTCAAGCCATTTGTACTGGAAAATACGTTTGAAGTTTTTTCATGTTTTGAAAGGAAAGTGGTACTTCAATGGGGGGGGGGGGGGGGTCCACAATCATTTAAATGTTTCCACTTTTGAGTTAGTAACCTCAGCTCCAAGCAGCAAAATGTCATTTACAAAGTTCATATTGGTTGATTATTGCTCTTTGATAGACCCATTCTTAACTATTTCATTGTTTCTTGGTCTTTCACCGTTTCCTGCAGTACAAGTCTCCTTGCAAGTTGTCAATTCTATAGAAGTTTCAACACTGTTTAAAGAGGAAATAACTGCCACATCAGGCAATTTCTGTTTTTTAACAGTTGCAAAACAAAAACAATACATCTCTTCACCTCAAAAATTAGGAGAAAAAAAGTTAACTCTCACAAGTAGTGGCAAAATGTGTAACTACCTAATAAACTGTCTGGAACTCACATAGGTTGTGGTGTTCTTCAGATACTAAAATTCGAAATGTGTACCTCGGCAACCAGTACCATCATGTTCCTTTGGCTGATTTTAAGCATACCATGTAAATGTACCATGTACTGAGGAGTAAACCGTGATTATACATGTCTGTGTCTGTGGGGGAGAAGGCAGATTAGAATTTCGTGCACCTGCTTAGGCATATCACATGACTTGTTGAAGAGGGGCATAGTCCATTCCAAGGGAAATGTAATAATACATGGACACCCATTCGTTAATTTTGTTTAAAAAAACATAAGTACACATTTTTTAAGATAATTTGAATGATCTATATGTTAAAATGTACTATGGAGAAAAAAATAAATAAAATTTACTTAGAATTCAATTTGATAAATTATCCTATTTGTGAAATACCACTGAGACATTATGAGATTCATCATTTCCTCACTAGTTGAAAGAGAGTATCTTCAAAAGCATCTATTTACCCTTCCTGGCAAGCATGCTTCATGTTTGTTGTTGAAAGAGTTGGCTTACTAGAATAGGTGAAAAATACATACATGCATCATTTTTGATGGCAGCTAACACTGCATGGCATCAATTACTATGGTGAATGAACATGAGGAAAAAATCTTTTCTAAGTATACTTACTGTCCATCACTTGTTATTTTAAGTATACTATCCATCATTTTATGACAAATTCAAATGTAAATGAAACACTTTAAAGAATGTACATGTAAAAAAATCCATTGAAACTTCCGTTAGCTAATTCCTATTTATTTCTTTTACAATTTTTTTTAGGGGGGGGGGGAAAGGCTGCAGTCCTATTAGCCCCCTCCCCTTGTGTACACAGTCGCTGACATTTACAGGCTAAATGTATCATAGCTGTCAGTCAACCCAGTAAAATAAAAAAAACTTGTGAAGAACCCAGTCGTTTTCGAGCATTTTCCATAGCATTCAGAGTAAGATATGTGTGTGTGGCAGAGGTCATAGACCTCGGGACTACCTGCATCGGCAGCTTTGTCGAAAACAAGGCCATGAAATCTGTCATCACAGCCAGGGAGTGATGCGAAATTATGGAGAAATGGAGCCATTTCAGCCATCATCAGAGCGAGGATAGAGAAATCCAGAAAAAGATGCGAGGGAGGTCTGAGACTGGAAAAATTCCAAAGGGGCTTATGACAGGGTGGTCTTGAATGGGGAAACGGGAATATATATGCAAAAAGGACATGCAGAAGTGAGACGCTCGACGATTTTCAAGGAGTTAGGTTGTACGTAATGAGCTCGAGAGCCGTACGATGCGAAGGGAACTCACATTGCCTCGACCAGCCGAGGGTTCTTTGTAACACTTTGTATGCAACGAATGATGATGAATAAAGTTTGTCGTTAATATGCAAACTTTGCCTGGTTTATCCAAACATATTGAGTTTCATCTTCTTTAGCAGCCTGAAAATATTTTTAATGCATATTACCCAAATCAGCTTGATTTAGTGTTCATGAAATACATGTACATAGTCACTTAAATATCTTAAATTATTTAAATTCCTTATTCTTTTTAGCATATATAACGTTTAAAATTTATTTGACATTAAAATACTTCCTTAATAAAAACATAAACAGTTAGTTAAAAGTATAAACCAATTTTGGAGGCAAAATACAACCTCTTTCTTTAGGATAAAAAGACGGCAAACATTCAAACAAAGGCAAGAAGGCATCTGACAATAAATATTTGCATCACATGATATGAAAAAATATGAAAAGAAAAACCAATGAGGGACTAAAAATAACAGTAGAATTCAAATCATTTGAGTGAATAAAACTATGAATGTAAATGCAGTATGATGAAATAAAGAATTAAACAACCAGTTTAGGAAACTATATAAGCAACAAATAAGATTAACTTTAGACAGAAGGGTCTTTTATTAAAACTTCTTATAAGACGTACAAAGTAAAAAATGCTAGTGCGCTTTCGAGCATTAATACGCTCTTCATCAGTGACTACATGAAAAGTAAATAGGATCGTTCATATATAAAACAATAACATAGCAAATTTGCATAAATAAATATATATAAAATTAGTAAATAAACAGACAATTATCCAAGAAATATACACAAAAAATATAAAATATATTTTAAACAGATTCAAAATGCAAGCATATCACGAGAAAAGTACAATTATAAAATATTTTATTACAGGAAAAATGTAAATTCGAAAGGACAGTCAAGTCCGATCTTTGTGAGAATGACATCAAAGATAACTATAAAGAGACTTGAATTGCACAGAGTCGAGAATGAATCAATAAGCATAACTTAAAACTTGAACGGGGTCAAAATTACAAATCGACGCACGGTAAATATAAATAAAAAGGGATTCATGAAGGAGAATATTACATGGGTTATTACAACACATTAAAAGGAAAGTTTTTCAAAAACGGGCAGAAAATTGTCATTAACAACATACTGAGCAAGAGCCGTAGAAAGTTTACCACTTTTGACATCACGAGCGTGTTCTGCTAAACGGATACCAACATTACATTTAGTACTACCAATATAAAATTTATAGTCACCATCGGGAGACAACAGGGGAACCGCATACACCCCAGCATAGCTTTTAATGTCATCAATATTCCCAAGTTTATCAGAACGAATATGGTTAAATAAAGTGATGATGACTATAAATTTTAGATTGGTAGTACCAAACATAATGTTGGCATCCATTTAGCAGAACACGCTCATGATGTCAAAAGTGGTAAACTTTCTACGGCTCTTGCTCAATATGTTGTTAATTATAATTTTCTACCAAGTTTTGAAAAAACTTTCCTTTTAATGCGTTGTAATAACCCATGTAATATTCTCCTTTATGAATCCCTTTTTATTTATATCTACCATGTGTCGATTTGTAATTTTGACCCTGTTCAAATTTTAAGTTATGCTTGGCGAATCATTCTCGACTCTGTGCAATTCAAGTCTCTTCATAGTTATCTTTGACGTCATTCTCAAAAATCGGGCTTGACTGTCCTTTCGAATTTGCATTTTTCCTATAATAAAATAATATTTTATAATTATACTTTTCTCGTGATATACTTGCATTTTGAATCTGTTTAAAATATATTTTACATTTTTTGTGTATATTTCTTGGATAATCGTCTGTTCATTTACTAATTTTATATTTATTTATGCAAATTTGCTATGTTATTGGTCTATATATGAACGATCCTATTTAATTTCCATGTAGCCACTGAAGAAGAGCGTATTAACGCTCGAAAGCGGTCTGGCATTTTTTACTTTGTACTTCTTATAAGAAGTTTAAAGATCTTCTGTCTAAAGTTGTGTCCTTAATCTTATTTATTGAAATCAGACATACCAACTTATTTATTTATATAAGCAACATCAACTAATTTAATAATAAAAAGAGTGCTTTAATTATTGTATAATATTTGCAAATAAGAATATGAAATTATACAGTATATAACAATATAAAGGAAACAAGTTGTTTTGGAAACTAAATGAGTTTTCATTAAAAACAAATCTTGGAAAACATTCATTCAAATTACTGTAAAAATTGTTTATCAAAGACTATGAAAATTTAAAAAAAGGGGGGTGGGGGACAATAAGTTTTGAGAAAACTGCATGAATTACAACTAAATTCAAATAACATTTTATCCAGTTACTTTAAAAATACGAATGAAACTGAACATGTTGTTACTAACAAAGCATTATAATTTTAGTTAATTTTTGACAGCAGTTTGAGCAAATTTTTATATTTATAATTTATATTGTGTCAAGTCAAAGCAATGTGAAGAATTTGTTGCATTAAAAATGGCTAGTAATGAGCAAAAATTGGCTAGCAAGAAAGGGTTGAGCAGTCAGTGGTTATTAAACTATAGAATCATAGTGTGAGCTATAACACAATCATAAGTCAGTGGAGAAAAATACCTTTTGCTAACTTTACAGTCTTGTATCTATTTGCAAATGCATCAAACAATGCAAGATCGTCCACTTCAGGTCCAAGATCACCAACAAATAGAGAGTACTCTTTCCTGTTTAGATGAAAATACTTATTTTCAAATTTAGAGATAAAAAATGTAACCAAGAAAAAAAAAGCTTCTTTAGTATCAACTTTTCTAATCCTGCCACAAAAGATGCTATTTTAATAAAGAAACAATATGTAAAAAATAAGAACATTTTAGAATACTGAAACAAAAGGACTACAATTCAAAATGCAGTAGTGTGATGTTAGTTTATCCATTTATATTTATAGATTCAAAAGTGTTGTTTGAATGCTGTTGCTGACATTTATAAAAGAAGTTAATGAGATAAAAAATACATCTAACAATTTTTAATAAGGTTGCCTGAGATTAATATGCTGCCAAGGAAGAAAAAAAAAATGGATACCTTTCATGGAATGCTTTGAAGAGAAAACTGTGTTGTATGATGGTAAATATGAAAAATCTTCATCAGATGTAATTTGAGCTTAGACGATTGAATTGCACCCCGAAATCCAACCATTTAAATCACATTTACATTTAATTCAATTTTTATTTGGAGCGTTGCAAGGTTTGTGTATAAAAGTTTTGTATTTCATTAAGCCATATCCTAGTCAATACAGGCATTTCTATAAATGTGTATTATACTGATTTGATTCATTAAAGCTGCTAACAGATATTTATTGTGGAGTGATATGTACCCTGCATGTGGTATCCTCTGTGGTGGGATAATTATCAGCAGTTCTGTTCAAAAGACACATTGATCTCCTTTCAAAAACGTTTCCACTTTAAAAAAAAAAAACAGTTTTCACTCCACAAAATATTTCTAGAAACTTTAAATAGCCTCAGTATTATGAAACAGAATAAAAAAATCCTTTTTAATTTCAGAAAAATGCAATTTATAGAGGGAACACTTGATAGGAACTTTACCGAGGATGGCTATTTCCCGTTTCTGTTGCACACAATAGTATCACTGAATGTTACACAAAATTATAATTTTTGATATCAAATATGTTCAAATTTTGTTCAATGATATTTATTCTATAATTATAGTCTTAGTTTGGTACAAAATTATGAACATGGAAATGAAAAAAAAAATGCTTTTACTTAGACCTCATTTTTTAAAATATATTTCTTCTAATTCAATATCAATTTTACAAAATTAATATTAAGATTTCTTTTTACATAACAAGAAAAGTTTTATGAAATTGGAACTTTTTGACAAAAATGGTACATTTTGAAAAAAGATCCTCATCATACCATGCCAAATTAAATTATAGAATGAGCCCTAAAAAAGGAAATTGAAAAAAAAAAATGGATTTCATGGAATTAAAACATGGAAAATGAGTTTAAAATGTTTATACTTACACTATACCTGTACCGTCTTTGGAATAGTTTGTGTGATTTAACTTGAAACGTTTTGACTGCAAAGAGTAAAAAAAAATTATCAATACCGGAAGACAATATTTTAATTCTGCCAAATAATCTGGCAGCTAAAATTGCAATGAATTCAAATCGAAGTGTCAAACGCTCTTGACAGGTAAAGCTAAATTATCAATTAATAACTAAACCTTTATTACACATCCTTCTTCATTCACTTTTGACCAACTCTGGCTACAACAGCAACTTTCGCTGCAAGTTCAAAAAAGAAAAAGACAGAAAGTAAATTTCAGCAACTTGTAAGGTAGGCGACTTCAGAAGCCTAAACCAATCCCAATGTATACTGAAAATTATATAAATAATTATAATCTAACTTACACTAGAGTTAGGGAAAGGTTTTCCGTTATATTTATGTAGAACACGTTGGGCACTATCTTCGTCTGGAAATTCTAAAAATCCATAGCACATAGAACTAAAATAAAAAATATATAATTTTAGAAAGTGAAAGACAATTTAGTTTGAACATTTGAAAGTAAATCAATACAGTCAAAGCAGTTGATAACAGTGAATTTATGGAAATAACAAAAAGTAAATAAAAATCTCCATCACTAAGAAACTTATACGCTGAGTATTTTTATGTGCAGCTTTAGTGACATTTTCTCATACGTCTTTTTAATTTTTGTTATAATTAGGCTAAACTGTATTCATATACAACAAATAATTTAGGAAATCTAAAAATTAAAGATAATAATAAAAATCTTAAAGTCAGACGCACAAGCAAAGCACACACACTAATTAAACCTACCTAAAATTGGCTAACTTGAATATTTTCATAATTTTGATAAAACTATTGATGTTTATTTCTTTCTAATCCTGACAAAAATATTTATTATGGTGATTTTCAAACTGACCACATGTTAGATATTCTAATCTTTGAACCCATATTTCATGCTAATAAAATTATTTCTTATACTTTTAGAACATATATTGGTATATTAGTTTATAATTAATAAAATGTACACATTAAAGTGTTTATGTTTTAAAAATATTAGCTATTTTCTATTATTTTCAGTTTTCAAGTAATAGAAATGAGCATTGCCCAACTCAAAACACCACACTTAAGGGAATCTCTTTTTATGCTTTCAAACTAGATTAGCTTTCGTACATGAATTAAAAAATATGGTTTTACATTTTAATTAACAAAAGTGCAAGTGATTCTTTTAAAATATAATTATTAATATTTTAAATTTAATGTGTCCCCTGTACATCTCTTGAATGTTATCTCAGGAGTGTTACTACTATTAATTTAAATAGATTTTGATATCTGCAGTTGGTAACAAAGCTAAAGGAAACCATATTGTTCCTTCTTATCTAGTATAAAAATATATATTTTTCATTTCATTATTTAAGTATAAAGATTTTTAATTTAAAAATAGTATATTTTTTGTTAAAGAATGAATAGGTGTAACTTTATTATCTTAAGAATGATTACATTTTTTATGAGTTAAAATTCCTTCAGAAATCTCATGAGTGTTACTTTTTACAAGTAACACTCATGAGAAGAAAGCAGCACTGATGAGTTAAAAGCAATCAATTAATAATTAAACTTACATTTATAGAAATTGGTATAGAATCAGAATCAAGCTAATCTTAATGTGTGTTTTGAGGATACTTTTTGTATAAAAATGGGCATGACACAAAATTCTAACTTTAAGTTTTTTTTTTTTTAGATAATATTCATGGTAAAAACAACTTTTCACAGTCTTTAAAGTACAAAGTTTTTTTTATGAAAGATAAATTATTGCTAAATAGCCATTTTATCCAAACAACTCAACTTTTAATCCTAAATTTTACAAGCTATTGTTGCAATAAAATATAATTTATTCTCTTTTATTTTTTAGGTAAAATTAACAGCAGCTGAGAAACAGCGACAATAACAGGAAAGGAGAAAGCTTGATGCTGCTCGTGAGGCAGCTTATAAAGAAAGTCACAAGCAGAAAATGCTAAAAGAACAACAGAAACTTTAACATAAAAAAAAATTAAAAAAACAGAAACATTTCTTAAATGCATCAATGAAAATCTTATACAAAAAATTTCTTTGTGAACATGGTTTTGCAAACATTTGTTACCCAACCCTCACTAGATATAATCCATTTTGGATTCTTAAACAAACTTATGTTGAGCGCAACACCTGCTTGTACACATAGGAAACATGAACATACTGAATTCAAGGTAAAAAAATTGAAACAAATCCATTTCCTATCTTATGATAATCCTCACAACTTGTGCAAATTTATAGCTTATGATAAGAGCTCAGCAAATTGCACGTTGTTGTTGTTGAGATCCAGACCGTCCGACCTACCAGAAAGGTGTAAGGTAACTGTTTGGACGGCCAGGAAGTGCCACCAAATTTAGACCGGAACCCAGTGGGGGAGGCATCCACAGGGACCATATCCTCCTTCCCCTACCACCAACCTCTTGGAAGGACTTACGGACCCACATGTTTAACGTGATCATACTCCGCATGAACACGGCGGCAGTTGTGGCAGCGTGCAAACCGCGCCCGAAATGTGCCAACAGCACGCGGTGTTCCCAGGTGATCACCCACCCAAGTACTAACCGCGCCCGATGCTGCCTGACTTCGGTGATCAAACGAGAACCGGTGTTTTCAACACGGTATGGCCGTTGGCCCAAATTGCATGTATAAGCAAATTGCACGTTGTTGTTGTTGAAACCCAGACCGTCCGACCTACCAGAAAGGTGTAAGGTAACGGTGTAAAGGTGTAAGCAAATTGCATGTATAAGTGTTCTGAATAGAAAAATAAAATAATGCTCATATGTAGCAATGATGTCGATACAGAAGCAAAAATGAATTGGAAAGCTTTGTAAATAGTTAAAAAAATAAAGAAAAAATAAAAAGAGGAGAAAGTACAAAGTTTGAAAAAAAAAACAGAAGTGTCGGGTACAATTAGAAAACTTCAAGATATGAAAAAATTTAAAAAGCATGTGCTTAATATCAAGCATCAGAACAAGGCATTCAGTGATTGCAAAGGAAATTTGAAGGTAGGCGAAGCAACAATTCTCATAGACTTTTCAGAAAACTATTCTTGCAAGTCATCAAGAGAAGTTTAATCTTTTCACTTTGGTGCCTTCTGTAATCAAACAACTATTCACACCAGAGTTCTTTATGTAACTGGTAAGAAAGTTTTATTTGCTTCTATCTCAGATTCTCCAGATGCCATCTTGGAGTGAAAACAGAAAACCTTTTTATAGAAAAGTGTAAGAAGAGTAGTAGATTAGGAATGAAACAGATATATAGTTCAGGCAGTGAATAAATTGAAGTCATAATTTCTGCTGAAACTGATGCAGAGGATGCGGAAAATATACTTAGCAATACTGAAAAAGAAATTAATCTTGAAATTTCTTCTGTAATTGACATCAAAAGCGGCACATTTGTGCTTGTTGAATTTGTAGGTGGATCCAGAAAAGAAAACAAAGTTCCAATATGTTGGAGTATGCCAGTCACCACTTGATAAAAACGAGGAAATAAAAGTGATGTTTTTAAATATTTTTGGAGGACACAATACTTTATTCAGATTAAATGACAATGATATTGCCTAAGTGAAGATTGAACAAATTATTGCCATAATTCTACAGCCTACTTTGAAAACAAAAGGAGATCATACTGTCTATAAGTTTGCAGGAAAAATTTATGTATTTGCAAGCACATAATGCAAAGCACATAATGCAAATCACATAATGCAAAGCACATAATGCAAGCACATAATGCAAAGCACATAAAAGTGAGAGCATTGGAGGATGTTTTATAGAAATATTTGTATAGATACAAATATTGCTTTGTCAATGTTTTTGACTGTAATCACCTAAAATGTGTTCAAAACTTTTTTCAACATCTCGCTCTTTTTTTTTTTTTTAAACGAACAGTAAGTTGTTACCTTTGTGCTAACCACTACTTTTATTTTGTACTTATTAATGTTCCATTAAATTCTTAATTGTGCTATTTCTCTTTTTATAAATCTTTTTTACATATTTCAATATCATACATATACATACATATACATATTTCAATATTTGCTCCAAGTCCTAGGACGAGCCGGATGGTCTGGGCTTTCGACATATTTCAATATCATGAGTGTTACTGCATCTTATGAGTAGCTAAAAGTCAGCTTTACAATAATACATTTGCTAGTAGATGTAAATAAATTGTGCTGACTTTAAACTCTCCAATTATTCATAGTAACTACAGTGACATAAAAATCACTAATGCAGTGACATAAAAATCTTAAACTTTGACATAAAAATCACTATTTTTTTTTTTTATTAGAAGTTAACCCTCGTATTTAAGAAACAAAGTAACACTCATGAGAGAAAATGCTAATAAAAAACTTGAAAATATTAAAATAAATAAATTATAACACCATTATAATTTTAAATTAAGTGTTAAAGTTAAAATAATAATTTATTTCATTAATTATTGACACAAAAAATATTATAGAATATTAAAAAAAAAAGTAACACTCATGAGAAAAATTGAGACTTGTCAAACATTTTTTTTTTTTAACTTTTCAAATATTAAAAAAGAAACTCATAAACGGACACCTATTTACAGTGCTGCAGATTACAAAAAATTAATAACAGAGTATAATTTTATTTTTAATCTAAGTCAAATTTTTATGTGATTTAAAGCTTAAAAAGGCAATTCATTTGAAAATCACCCATGAAATGATTTCTTCACAATTCCAGTGATGTAAAATTTAGCATTTGCTTACCAGAGTTAGGAAAAATACATAATTATGATTGTAGTATGCAATAAAATACATGTTTATATTTTGAAATTTTAGTTAAAATGCATTTTAAGATTTTTAGTACTAAAACGCAATTTTTATATTAAGCAAAGCTTTAATCTTTTTTAAAATACTCCTTATTTTCAAAAATTACTTATTAAATTTAAAAAGAACATAAATACAAAAAAATCTGGAACAATACTGGGAACTTGTGTGTGTTGAAACCCAGACCGTCCGACCTACCAGAAAGGTGTAAGGTAACTGTTTGGATGGTCGGGAAGTGCCACCCAATTTAGACCGGAACCCAGTGGGGGAGGCATCCACAGGGGCCGTACCCTCCTTCCCCTACCACCAACCTCTCGGAAGGACTTTCGGACCCCCATGTTTAACGTGATCGTACTCCGCATGAACACAGCGGCAGTTTTGGCAGTGGCTGGAATCGAACCCGGGCCTACCGAGTGCAACTCCAGCGCGCTAACCAATGGGCTACCGCGCCCTGGGAACTTGTGTGTGTCGATGTCGAAGGCCCAGACCACACAGCCAACCCTAGGGCTTACGGCAGTTTAAGAACTTGTGTGTGTGCAACTCAAGTTCATACAATCATTCTGATAAAAATAACTGAAAGTTCTGTAAATTTCTAAGTAATTCTGTGAATGCCGATCTTAGAAAATGTACACTACTACAAAAAATATAAAGTCCAACTAGCCAAAATATTTATCCAGACATTTGTATAATATATAATACACAGGGTGTCCAGTGCTATTGGTGGCCAATGGCTATTTCTTCAACCGTTAGTCACAGAGATATACTTCAAATTGCAAAAATGCTTTAAATTTTAAAATCTATTATCTTAGAAACAATTTAAATCAATAAATGCATTTCTGAAAGAAATATGAAATATAAATTTTTATACGGTCTCCTGGTCCTACCAGTTATATTTAGGAAAATCATCCTCATACAATTTCATGCAATAAAAAAAATTCCATTGTTGTATGACCAAAATTGAGACTTACAGCTGCTTAAAGTTGGAGCATGTTTTGTGCTGAGAAATGGGGGGTTATACACAAAATAATTAGACAAATATTTCGCAGCAATTTCAATTTTGCTTCAGCTTATTCAGATACACTCTACGAATCTGTTATTTTTTAGGTGTTATATGCCTTTATTATTTCAGATTTAATGTGCGTAATTTTTTATTTTCGTCTGCAATTAAGCTGCAACTGGTCTCATTGCTGGTCTATTAACATATAAAAATTTAAATTTCGTAATTTTTAGAAATGCATTTATTGACTTAAACGACTTTTGCGATAATGTGTTACCTCATTTACAAGATTTTAGAAAGACCCCCAGAAGATCTTAGTCGAGTCCTGACTATAATATGCTTCTAAACAAATTACTATTTGATAAACAGCTTTGCTTTATTTTCAACATTATGTCAGCAAATGCAATCGAAATATAATACTTTGATTAAGGAATTTCAATATTTCTATGGTCCCTTACAGGTTGCCTGAAATGGGACATTTTTATGTGCGGAAAAGTGACGTAAGTCATAAAGTTTAGTGTTTCATAACTCGGTGAATTTTGATCATAAAAGATGATATTTATTTATTTTGCATGAAATTGTATGAGGATGATTTTCCTAAATATAACTGGTAGGACCGGGTTAATGTATACTAATTTACATTTCGTATTTCTTTCAGAAATGCATTTATTGATTTAAACTGTTTCTAAGATAATAGATTTTAAAATTTAAAACATTTTTACAATTGGAAGTATATCTCTGTGACTAACGGTTGACGAAATGGTCATTGGCCACCGACAGCACTGGACACCCTGTATATAAATAGAATATAGTACGTATATTTGTATATAGTATATAATAATTTGTATAGTATATTGTATAATATATAATAACCTGATATGACATTACAACATTTGATGCCGATGCTACACATTAATTTTAGTGAAAGTACATGGAATAGGTACATGTTAGACAGGATATAGGCATATTCTTAAACATAATTTTTCATGTTATCAAAACACAAATTATCCATGATAGCACTCATTATATAAATATTTTCTATCTATATTATATATTCAAAAGGGATATTTTATTTTATTTAACAGTGGATCATGTAATTTTTCTTATTATACAGAAGGTCATTCACACTTTATGGAAGCGATTTTGCATTTATGTTTCTCATTAGCATTTTGAGAAAAAGATTTGGCATTTTCAATATAATCGTCTGCTACTGTTTTGTTTTGATTGGAATGTAAAATAAAAGATTTATTTTGAAAATGGCTCCTGAAATTGATAGATGGCTCGAAGGTTACGTAAATGCGCTTCCCGAGGAAAAATATTCATATCAACAAATTGTAAAACAGTGTAAAAATCGAGGTTATTGCATTTCAAAAAAGGTATTTTTAATACATTAAATTTGAAAGGGAAAAAGAATCTAGCTGAAAGTGAAAATGAAAAAATGGCTGCAAAATCGCATCCTAAAACTGTTCAAATGCGGGTAAACATCAAGAAAGTGAAGTAAGTTTCTGATCCTAAAAGAAAATCCACCAACTCAAAGATCCATTACATCGAAACTGGGAATGCCTTCTGGCACTGTAAGTAAAATCATTCATAAAGATTTGAAGTTAAAAAAGATGTTTAAATCTAAAGTTCATCTGCTTTTGTTAAAGCATATTGCGTAAAGAAAAACAAATTGTAGAAAATTATATGAAAAACACCTAGCTGCTGATAAATAGAAATTTGTGGTAACACTTGATGAGGCATGGGTGTATTTAAGTGACTGTAATAAAAAAAGAGCAATTTTCTATTGCTCAACTGACTGTACGAAATGGCTTCGTCAATGTCCAGAAAAGTTCTCAAAAGGATATAGTTGCAGGATTTTGTTAAACGGTAAATTAAAACTCAAAAAAGTCTCAAGCTAAAAAGCATTCACTCTACTATCAGCAGAATATTTTAGAACCAATTTTTGAAGAAGAAATTCCAGTATTATATGGAAAGGACATCAATAAAGTTGAGCTTCATATGGACAAAGCCTCTAGTCACACGTCAAGTCAACTGTCGCATATTTAGCACAGAAAGAATCAGAAAAAGGAATAAAATGTACCCCATTTAATGAAATACCTGTAAAATCACCTGACGCTTCGCTATGGACTTTTGTGCTTTCGGTTTGTTAAAACGAGCCTCAGGAAAACAACATCAAAGAACACTGAACGGACTTTGGAAACACAATCCAAGAGGAGTGGGATAAAATTGAAATGACGGTGCTAAGAAAAAGTTTACTTTCATGGAAAATTCGACCTAGAGCTATAGTCAAGGCTATCAGATAGTAGCAAATCGCCACAAGAAATATGCCCTTTATGCATAAAAATTAATTATCAAAATCGTTTCCATAAAGTGCAAATGGCCTTCTGTATTCTAACAAATTTATTTTCCTACAAAAAGTAAACTATGAATTAACATTTAAAATTCTTACTCAGAGCTTTTTCTGATAATTTTTACACTACACAGACGTTCACCTAAAATTGTAAAGGTCTGGACTAAAAAATCTTCATCTGTATCTTTATCTAACTGAAAGAAAATATATTTTTAAAAAAATTGTCAGATGAATGTAAGCTTAAAAGTTAATGCAGGGCGATTCAAAACTCTCTACAAACTTTAATGGGAGATAGGAAACACTAAAACAAACCATTTTTGTTAATGAATATGTATATACAGGGTGTCCTGAAAACATTGACCTCGGCTTTTATTCCTTAAATATTGATCTTAGACATATATAATAAATTACAAAGTTGCGTAAAAGAAGGTACAGAATTTTATAAAATCTTAAAATTTTTGGGGGAATTAAATTTTAAGAAATACAAAATTTAAATTTTTATATGGCCCTGTACAAAAACATTCCCAATGAGTAAAATGTGCTCCATACACTAATAAGGTGATATACAAAATTTCAGCATTTTATCATAAAAAGTCCCAGAGATATGAAAAAACAAAAATGCTGACTTCACTTTCGATGCATTGACATGGGTTCTCAGAGGGGAAAAATCATGTCAGAAGATGGCGTTCAGGGGTCATACACAAATTCGGAAAGAAAACAATGATTACATAAATAAATAATAATTTTGCTATTTATTGGTACAAAAGTATCTTCACTGTGTAGAAATAATAACTTTACCCAAAGATTACAAAGCTTGGTCAAAATGTTTTCCATCCATGCCAAAGATCCATTAAAGAGAAGAGGCAGATATCATTTACCTATGATGAATTTCTGCGTTGAGTCATTTGCACTCTTGCTGTAAACATTTACATTTTAATTTGTGATTAAGCCTTCACCAATTTTGTTTAAACATATCTCTGGGACTTTTTATGATAAAATGCTGAAAATTTGTACATCACCTTATTAGTGTATGGGGGCACATTTTACTTATTGGAAATGTTTTTGTACAGGGGCCGTATAAAAATTTAAATTTTGTACATCTTCAAATTTAATCCTTTGAAAATTTTTATCAATTTCATAAAATTATGTACCTTTTTTTACGCAACTTTGTAATTTATTATATATGTCTAAGATCAATATTTAAGGAATAAAAGCCAAGGTCTATGTTTTTGGGACACCCTGTATACCCCACAGACATTACTCTTTGTGCTAGATGGTGCTATTGGTACATAAATGGAAGGTTGAAAGTCTGAACAGTTTTAGAGCATTATTACAGTTTTATAGTAAAGTTTCAAATGGTTGCTGATGCAAATACACATATTTTTGGGACTCTGCACACATCTGTTAGGGTGCTGTAGAATCTTACAGCAGCTTTTTTGATTCTATTAGCAGCCCCATACACTAAATGCAAGTTATCCATCTCAGCATTTGTGAAATGCTCCATGTCACATAAAGTCTATGCTATGAATGATGATGGCAAAAAGCAACCAATTGCTGCACACTACATCTGTGTAAATAAATTGAAAATGTGTAAATAAATTGTCTGATGCACCCTACATCTGTGTCGAAAGCCCAGACCACACGGCCAACCCAAAGGTTTATGGCAACAAGATGTGTGGCCGGACCCTACATATTTACCCTACATCTGTGTAAATAAATTGAAAAAAATAAAGTGCAGATAATGTTTTACTTTTTCTCGTACCTTCATTAATGAAAAAAGTTTGTTTTAGTATACCTTATCTCCCATTAAAGTTTGTAACAGAGTTTTAAATCACCCTGCATATATGAAACCAACAAATTTATGATCTCAAAAAACAAAAATAATCAAGTCAGTTATGGGGAGGTGGGAAACATATTAGGCAAAGTTCAGACATTGTCACAAAATAAACAAGGGTCGAATTTTATCAAAGTACTACCTATAAAATTCATTGAGATAAGAATACAACAGGCTCTAAAAATTGGTTTTGCGGCATTTAGCTTCAATCTCTTTATCTAATGAAAGAAGTAACTTTCTTTTTTAATGAGACGAGGTTTAAAATAACAGTCAAGTTCAAGAAAGAGAGTAACACCCATCCATCACTTATTCAGTGTTAGAGTGTGTGAAGAACTGAAAAGAGTGCCAGGTGAGATGCAACAATGCAGCGGAGAGGAGTGAAAAAAAAAATGTGGCACTTTCTTTTTGCCTTTCTTAGAGCATGCAAAGGACTACAGAAATTAGGAGGTTAAGAGCATAAGATGAGAATAAATCAGGTTTATCTTATATGGAAGACCCAGGCCACCCGACTCACCCTAGGGTATGAGCAGCAGGATGAGTGGCCGGTGGTTTATCTTATGTCAAAAACCCGGACCACTTCACTGATCCGAGAGCTTACAGTAGCTGTTTGAGTGGCCAGGAACAATGGGGGTTTATCTTATGTGAAACAATTGTTTATTTATGGTTAAAAAGTGATCAACATCATCATAAGTCTTACCTTTTATATAGTATGAATTAGACAGAAAAATCCATCATAAGATGGGATAAAGTTTCAAAAGGTTTGTATACGACCCCCAAACTATTAGCAATTTATTATCCCTTAAAAATGATCTACAATTTGTTTAAGAAGCTCAAACAACTCAATTTATAGATGACCCCCAGTAAATTCACAAGTTCACAAGTAAATTAAACCCTATTTGTCCTTAGTATATATTCTTATTACAGAATCAAAATTTAGTTGAATTTCTGATCAGCAAGATAAGGTAAAAACAACAAAAAGGTAACGTTTATTAAAAGAATTACTATGCCTATTACATTTTTTAAGCTATAAACTGTACTTTCTAATGTTACATGTACGGTGAAAAAATCTATATAAAGTGAAGTAACCAGTATCAAATGTGGCTAGCATTTTTAATAGCTAATAATTTTTCAACACTTTTTTTTTTCATGTTACAGTAGCCAATGGCAGGCTAGCAAGACAAAATTTTAAATATAGATCACAAAAATGAAGTTTGGATTGAAAAATAGATTACAAACAATCTTTACACAATGGCTGATTCGATTAAAAAGGTAAATAAAAGATGTTAAAATAAAAATGCATACATTTTTGAATGTTTTTATCAAAAATTTCTGTTCAACAAAATTTCTTTACAAATTTACTAGAATATTTAATTATAAATGAATCATGGATATAACACTAAGTTAAATAATAATGTATTATTCAATAAGATATGTCAATGATAAACTAATAGATTACAGATGCAGATGTTCTATTTAATAATTAAGAAAGTGTTCTCTGTTCTATCTCATTTACAGAAAATGGCTGAATTTTAAAAATTTGTAAACTAAACAAAATGTGAAAAAATAAACATTCACATTCCTCATTTAAAATATACCATTCAACACTTACATCCCCTATCCATACAGTAGATCTTCTATTCATAGCGCATTGAGACAGCTATCTGAAACATAGAAAAGTATGACTTGGGAAGAGCTTAATTTTTTTAGCTAAGAAAATATAAAATATTTCTTTTATATTATAAATGGAGTCTATTTGTGAGATAATGTACATAAACTGTATTGTGAGAAACAAACTAATGATAATATATGAAGATTCTATCTAGATTTAGAATTTGATATATGTTAGAGCAGATATTTGTATAGTCTATACAAGCTACATTTTTCTCAAAATGATTTAAACTAGGCAAGAAAAGTTATGGGAAGGTGGGAAACATATTAGGCAAAGGACAGACATTGTCACATCAAATAAGCAAGGGTTGAATTTTATCAAAGTACTACTTATAAAATTCATTGAGATAAGAATACAACAAGCTCTAAAAATTGGCTTTTCAACGTTTAGCTTCAATCTCTTTATCTAATGAAGGAGGCAACAACTTTCTTTTTTGATGAGATGAGGTTTAAAATAACAGTCAAGTTCACAAAAGAGAGTAGCACTCATCCTTCCCTTATTCAGCATTAGAGTGTGTGAAGGACTGAGAAGAGTGTCAGGTGAGATGCAACAATGCAGCGGAGGAGTGAAAAGAAATGTGGAACTTACTTTTTACCTTTCTTAGAGCATGCAAAGGACTACAGAAATTAGGGGGTTAAGTGCATAAGACAAGAATAAATCACGTTTATCTTATGTTGTTGTTGCGACCCAGACCATCTGACCTACCAGAAAGGTGTAGAAGACCCAGACCGTCCGACTCATCCTGAGGACTTGAGTATCTAATTGGACGGCCGGGAAAAGAGTTAGCGGAAGCCAACTCCCGGGGCGGCCAACGTCCGACGGTCTGGGGCAAAGTTTATTTAAGTTTCAAAAAATATACATTGAGGTTACAAGGAGTTGTACAAAGAGGTGATGATGAGTTAACATTTTGATGATTAGATGACCTGATTAAATATAGATGACATGATATTTAGCAAGATGACATGATATAAAACATAACAGTCCCGTTAACCATATGGTCCATTTGTCCTTCTGAGAGGTTGGTGGTAGGGGAAGGAGGGAAGGTCCCTGTGTATGCCCCCCTCCCCCGCTGGGTTCTGGTCTAAATTGGGTGGCTCTTCCCAGCTATACAAACAGTTACCTTACACTTTTCTGGTAGGTCAGACGGTCTGGGTCTCAACAACATCATGGCAAGTCTTGCTTTTTATATAGTTTATATAGTAAGATGATTCTTTTGTATTGTTTGCATAATTGTGAATCTGCAAGAATGTAAAACTAGCTACAATCCACCAGATAATTATCATAATTTCTAGAAAAATATTGTAATTGCCACAGTTAAGAAAAAGCACCAGAAAAAAAATTATAAAGACAATAAATAGAAAGATCACAACAAAACTAAACCCTATTTGTCCTTAGTGTACATTTTAATTATAGAACCAAAATTTAATTGAATTTCTGATCAGCAAGTAGAGGTAAAAACAACAAAAAGGTAACGTTTATTAAAAGAATTATTATGCCTATTACATTTTTTAAGCTATAAACTGTACTTTCTAATGTTACATGTGCGGTGAAAAAATCTATATAAAGTGAAGTGACCAGCAGCAAATGTGGCTAACATTTTTAATAGCTAATAATTTTTCATCAATATTTATTTCTGTTCAACAAAATTTCTTTAAAAATTTACCAGAATATTTAATTACAAATGGATTTAACACTAAGTCAAATAATAATGTATTTGCCAATAAAATATGTCAATGATAAACTAATAGGTTACAGATGAAGATGTTTCATTTAATAATTAAGAAAGTGTTCTTTCTTCTATCTCATTTACAGAAAATGGCTGAATCTTAAAAATTATTTGTATACTAGACAAAATGTGACAAAATAAGCATTCACATTCCTCATTTAAAATATACCATTTAACACTTACATTCCCTATCCATACAGTAGATCTTCTATTCACAGCACACTGAGACAGCTATCTGAAACATAGAAAAGTATGACTTGGAAAGAATTTAATTTTTTTAGTTAAGAGAATATAAAATATTTCTTTTATATTGTAAATGGAGTCTATTTGTGAGATAATGTGTACAAACAAACTGTATTGCAAGAAACAAACTTATGTTCAGAATTTGACATATGTTAAGAGCAGATATTTGCATAGTTTGTAAAAGCTACATTTTTCTCAAAAAGATTCAAACTAGGCAAGAAAAGTTATGGGAAGGTGGGAAACATATTAGGCAAAGGACAGACATTGTCATATCAAATAAGCAAGGGTTAAATTTTATCAAAGTACTACTTATAAAATTCATTAAGATAAGAATAAATACAACAGGCTCTAAAAATTGGGTTTTCAACGTTTAGCTTCAATCTCTTTGTCTAATGAATAAGGTAACTTTCGTTTTTGATGAGATGAGGTTTAAAATAACAGTCAAGTTCACGAAAGAGGGTAACACTTGTCCTTCCCTTTTTCAGCATTAGTGTAAATGAAGGACTGAAAAGAGTGTCAGGTGAGATGCAACAATGCAGCGGAGAGGAGTGAAAGAAATGTGGCACTTACTTTTTACCTTTCTTAGAGCATGAAAAGTACTACAGAAATTAGGGAGTTAAGTACATAAGATGGGAATAAATCGGGTTTATCTTATGCGAAACAATTGTTTATAATTATGGCTGCTTTGTTTTAGAGGTTAATTTAAAGTTTAATTTATCTATTAAAATTTATGATTTTCATGTTATGTCCGTGCAGTTGTCACGCACAAATAGCCATGTGAGACTGTCTCACGTGGCTGTTAAAGTACAATCATTTTTCTAAGTATCATTTTTTTTTTAAATAGTAGTAATTTTTCTTTTGGTCCTTAAAATCTGCAAAATCCTGAAATCTGCACAAATGTCTGGTCTCAGCAGTGCGGATATGAGGTCACCCACTGTACTAGCAAAATATTCAAAGGTTAATTTTATACACCTTTCAAAATAAAGCGAGAAACCTAAATATTAGAAATAAAAAAATAAAAAATTATGCAGTAATGGATTAATTATCTTCCAGATAATTATCTATTAGATCTTATGCAGTAACGGATTACCTAATTATCTATTAACAGATAATCTAAATTACCTATCTGGAAGATAATTATCTATTATATCTTATGCAGTAACTGATTAATTATCCAGAAAAATGTGAACTAGTTTTTCTTTTTGTGTGTGTGTGTCTTCAATGAAAGTTGCCGATTTCCTTTAAACAGGGTTAAAAACGAAATACTTTTTCTTTTCAAATGCATATAGTGGTTTCATGATAAAATATTACATGTTAATTTTAAACAAATACAACCTCAAAAATTTGGATGTTTTCAAATTTTCCAGTTTTTTAACAATCAGATTGCAAACATCGCAGATTGAAAACAAAAAGGTCAGATTATTTATATTGAATTATATTTAATAAACAAATATAATGTTTTCCGGTGCAGACTAAAATTTAGGTATTGACTTACACACAGGATATAAAAATGCCCATACGTAGAGCACAAATCATGTTAACATTAACTCTTTTCTTATAGAATTTTATTTCATTTTGGGCTAATCCGGAGATTAGGTCACCTTGGTTAAATCGGAGAAGACACCATGCACTTTGTGAGCGCTTTATGTTGCAATCTGGTAACCTCTTGTATGGGATGTTTTCGGCGGAAATTGTGTAAAATCCAATAAGAATACGTTTTTGTGTTTGCTACAGTTTTTTGATATAAAAGAACATTTCTATCAATATTTTTGGCCATTGTTGTGCGTGTTTGCTTATTCCTTCATTATTTGATTTATTTTGTAATAATTATTCATCTTAGTTTTAGTTTTGCGGATTTGCTTTTGTCGTCAATCATATTTCCCTTATGACTTCTGCTATGCGCGAGCAAATGGAAGGTGAATGTAGTTTTGTAAAGCGTGGTAGAATGGATGTTGGTATGAATGAATCTAGAATAAAATTTTACTATGATTTGGAGAATAAAGGTTTGAAAGAAGTGATTAATTAGTGTGTTATGAAAGGGATTATGAGTGATAAATATGTTTGTCCTAAGTGTGGAGATGAAATGAAGTTATGTGAGACAAATAGGAGGATTGATGGATTCGAATGGAGGTGCCGAAAGAGATCTGGAATGAATCAACATGATGTCAGTAGGAGTGTAAGGAGGGGTACATGGTTTGAGAAAAGTAAGTTGAGTTTGATTGATATTTTAATTATGACTTTGTTGTGGTTTAATGATTGTGAGTGCAAGTTTATTATGAATCAGTTAAATATTTCCGAGAAAACTGTTACTGATTGGAAACAGTTTTGCCGGGATATTTGTGCGAGTGTTTTTTTGAATGAAAAGATTAAGATTGGTGGTAATGGTGTGATTGTTGAAATAGATGAAAGTAAGTTTGGTAAGAATAAGTATGGAAGAGGAAAGCCTGTAGTTGGACAGTGGGTGTTTGGAGGAATTGAAAGAGGAACGAATAAATATTTTTTTGCTAAGGTGCCTAATAGATCGCGTGAATGTTTGCTGGAAGTGATTGAAAGGTATATTGAGAAGGGGACCTTAATAATTTCGGACTGTTGGAAGGCGTATGATTGCCTTAAGCATAAAGGCTTCAAGCACCTTCAAGTGAATCACAGTTACGAATTTAAGGATCCCGAGACAGGCGCGCATACTAATTCGATTGAGGGAACGTGGTCGGCGATTAAAAGAAAAAGCAAATCCCGCAAAGTAAAAGACCAATTTGATTCATATTTGTATGCGTATATGTTTAAAAGAAGGCTTGGACATGAGGTTGGGGAGGAAGCATGGAATATATTTATAAAAGGAATCATTTCCATCTTTCCTCCCCATACAAATGATGATGACCTTATAAAGCAGCAGCCGGAAGAAAGATTTCAGCATTGTTCCGACTCTGAGTCCTGAAGGTTAGTGTTTTTTGTTTAATTTATCCTGTGTTTTGAAACTCTGTTTATATTTTCAGTGTTTAGAAAATTGCTCCCTCCTTTGAAAGTTCTTAATCTTTTTAGTTAGAGTAGAAACTTTTTATAAGTATCAATTTTTAAACATTTTTAGAGTGCAAATTTCTTTCTAAGTTTTGTTCTTTTTTTTAATTTTAAAATGAACGACATTTAGGTGCCCCTACACGGACTACTTATACATTCGTTCCACAGATGTCGATCTTTAGGTCGAACCCCTGTCCATACACGATCACTGGTACATACGCACCACTGGTACATCTGTTCCATAAATTTCGACCTTTGGGTCGAACCCCTGCCCCTACACGGACCACTGGTACATCCGTTCCACAAATTTCGGCCTTTAGGTCGAACCCCTGCCTTTGTACGGATCCTCGGTTGCATGGAGAAAGTGATTTTGCTACGTGCGATATGCACAGATAAAATTGTAGCATATTCTGTGTCTGGGCGCCGCAGGCGACCGTTCCTAATAAACCGGAGATCACTGGGGGCCCCGTTCCGGTGTAGAACGACCTTTAGGTCGAACCCCTGGTACATACGGACCACTGATACATCCATTCCACAATTTTCGATCTTTAGATTGAATCCCTGCCCTTACATGGACCTGTAGGTCGAACCCCTTCCTTTATATGGATCCTCAGTTAGATGGAGAAAGCGATCTTGATACGTGCGATATGCACAGATAAAATTGTAGCATAAAAATTTTAAATTTTACAAAAATCTGATTTTGGAACATTTACATGAGTATTACTAATTTTTTTATTCTGCAGTTTTATAAAGTTATTTAATTTTCTTAAAATACACAAAATCCTGATTTTGTAACGTTTTTTTGAGTATTATTCACTGTTATTTAAGTTAAATTAAATTATCATTTATATTAGAAAATCTTGTTTAGAACAAACACAATAGTCTGTCTTTAGAAATAGGGTTCTTCTACCAAAACATCATTTTGGTAGGAGGAGCCTATTTCTAATGACGGTAAATGACATCACTGAGGATGGGTGGAGCCAATTTCAAAACACGGAAGAAAGCGGCAACCACAGGCCAACTTGGCCCGATTTTGTACTTGGAAAAAAATTTGCGGTGACCTGATCTCCGGATTTACCTCATTTTATTCACTTCACTATAACATGGATACCATTTTTCAATGAATTCTGTTTCGCCTGCAGCATCCTCCCCCCCCCCTCCCCCAATATCTTTGCAGGTTTTAAACTCAAATCAAACTTCGAAAACCATGCAGTTGTAATTTTCATTTGTGAAAGTATCAATTTGATGAACCGTATATTTTACTCTTTGTTTTGAAAGTAATATTTACTGCAAATAACTAAAGATCCTCATGAAGCATTAAGGTCATTAATACACTGACCTCTCATGGTTATCAGCTGCTTTCAAAAATCGAGCATATGACTTTTTCTTTGCGTTGATTCAATACTCCACTCCCTCCCAATGTCATTGCTCAAAAATAACTCATATTTTAGGAAAATCATTGAGGAGTGGTTGTTTTATCTATTGCAGTATTTTTCACATATTTGACTTTAATAAGGTTTTACCATTTTACAGAGCCATCAACATTTTAAAATATGATATATAGATGTTAGAAAATAAATAAAATATTTATAAGTTGAAATATATAGTTTTATAGTATAGTGTAATACGGAAATTAGACATTGACTTCAAATTAACGCAATACCCTATTTAGCGGCCACTTTTGCAATGGATCAGAAATTCAGAAAGCCATCAGTCTAGAAGATCCTGGATAATTGGTCTGTTACTGTATGATTAAAACTGCACTCTTAAAATTTCCAATTGACAAGAACTTTTCAACAATTCAGTTGAAATGAGAATCTTTTGGACACCTACACACACTTTCTTTTTGGACACCTACACACACCTTTTCCCGGCCGACCAAATAGCTGCTCATGTCCTTGCTGACGAGTCGGTCGGTCTGGGTCTTCAACACACCTTACACCTTTCTGGTAGGTCGGACGGTCTGGGTCTCAACAACAACAACACACCTTCTTTTGACATCACACAGATTGCCTTTCAAAGGTCAAAGGAGAATAACTGTGGTAGGAATTAAGAAAAGAATGCTGAAACCGATTCTCGCAATATGGAGCTGCTTGAGGCCAGTGACACATAAGTGTGAAGAGTGCAGGATGTTTCTTCCACTGGAAATGCACGTTCATTCTTGTGTGATGAGTTCTCTAGGCATTCTTTTACCCCTAGCATGCAGAGTTTCCAACCCAAATGAAAGACAACGCTTGTGTGTTATAGCCCTGGAATGCAGGATGAGGAATGCAAAAAAACTCGCAAATTTTTTATCAACTCTAAACTCAAAAAATTCTTAGAAAATGAAATTCAAAGTCTTTCCAAACTCATTTTTCAGAAATACCCATCTATTTTTTTAGGATATTCAAGGACTTGTGAAAAAATTTGAAAATTCAAGAACTTTCCTGGTTTTAAAGGCCATGTGCGCACCCTGACTTTAGTTTTGATTATTGTATATACGCACACATATATTTTTTCATTTTACATTGCACTGCTAAAGGATGTCACTGAAGTACAAATAATGTTTATATAATTAAAAGAAAAAATATGCCACAAGGTCCTTCCTACCTCTTTCTACGATGAGCTGTAACTGGTTATAATACGTGCCGACTGCTTAATTTTGAAATTTACTGCTTAATTTTGATTATTACTGCTTAATTTTGAAATTTTGAGATTTAATATAAAAAATAATAAAAGTAGTAGGTAGTAATAAATTTAACTAGAACAATGAATAATAAATTAACAATGAATATCATTGATCCACTTCCCCATATTCCACAAAAATTCTACTAGTATACTCTGCAAAAATCACAACATCTGCAATTTACTATATGCATTGTGCGTTTCTAACTTTTTTTTTTTTAGTAAGATTTTTTTTTTACAAATTATTTCAAACAATTTTCATAATTTAATAACAGGTACATGAACACCTAATAAGTAAATATCGCAATAAAACAACATTGATAAAAAATTTGCTAAATTATTTCATATGCAGTTCAAGTTTTCTCACACTTTGGTTTAACCCGGCTTCCCGGCCGTCCAACTAGTTACTCTAAGTCCTCTGGACGAGTCGGACGGTCTGGGTCTTCAACACTTTGGTTTAACCCCGGCCGTCCAAACAGTTACCTTACACCTTTCTGGTAGGTCGGACGGTCTGGGTAACAACAACAACACTTTGGTTTAAAACGTAAATGTAGTTAACTATTTCGATTACAGCAAAAATACTATAAACACGCAATAAATTATACAAAAGTCACTCGTTTAATTTCTATTAGATAAGACATGCATCCATTCAAATTAGTTAATTAATAGGAATACACTAATGAAACATCCGGAAAACTTGCGAAGGTAATTCTATTTTAGCCAAGATTTGTTTCTTGATTTCGAAAATACCTCTGTCTCAATTTCAAAATATTTAGTATAAATATTCTGAATTATTAACAGATTTTACCTGTAAGATTTTTCTTTCATCTACTCTTTTTAAATTGCAATGATATATAGATATCATAACTTTGCATATACGTACCGCAATCAAAAAAACTTCAAGCCAAATTTGCAGTTACTAATGCAGTTACGTTCGTAATACTGAGGTCGGAAAGTTTTACCGGTTAGGTGAATAGAAATAACCTGTGAGCTGTCAATTGTTATGGCGTGCAGGAAACTGTGACTTCCTGTGCAAATGTTTATCCTAAATTCGCGCTAGATTTCGTTACGCGTCTAACAACGCTGAGTTTTCACCAACATATATGTAATTGAATAAGAAAACTTGCTTCAATTCTCTCCGAGAAAGTTTGACATCCGTAGCAATTTCAATGATGACTAGTGTCGTTACAGGTCACGTGACTTTCTCGTCAGAGCCTGTCTTTCTAAGTTAGCCTTGACACTCTGTTCACCAAAAGTGCAAGCACGGAGGTCAAATCAACTGACCAATGGGGAGGCAAAGCGCGATCGAAAGTTCTCCTTGATACGGTGGTGCCGTCACCTTCGAGATCTAAAGAGGCCTCCGTCATGACGTCACTGAAAAGGGTGCTAGAAAATTGTGCTCTCTAATGTAAAGCTTATGGATATATATGAAGTGCTTGCGAAAAGAGGTTACTTTTCAATAATTCGTCACCCATAACAGGTATGTAAACTTTTCAATATGTATATTAATGTTTTTGGCAGTCGCTGCCAGTAAAACAAATTCATCTTTTTGATAATTGAACAATGAATCCCGTGGGGGTAACTTGCCCATCAAGGGGAGGGGGGTTACTGACGTCATGCACACAAAAATTGCATCACAACTATTTTTCAATACGATTGAAACTGTTAGGTTTTATGATCATTGAATCATAAACAACCTCTTTTATGCATAATTATGTTAAATTTTGTCCTATGCTACCAAAAACATATAAAATTTCACAGTTTTCACTTGATTTATAAAAGTTCTATCTAGTTCTAGATTTTTTGATAATAAACTACATATAAAGTACCGTGAAAATCCATTAGTATTTATGGAAGCTATCGTGTACACAGGAAATTGACCGCAGACAAAGAGACATCATTCTAAATATAGTCGAAACGTGTTCAAGAGGCACCAAAACACATATTGTCAAAATTTTTCATTAAAACAATATTTATACTATATTCTATGGAATTAAATACAATTGAAATAAAAATTAAATACTGTTATAGGGAAGGAGGTGCTTGAGGAGAATAAAGCGCTGTTCAGCGAAAGTACATGGAATGAAAATTCACTGAATTCATTGCAGGGTTAGGTTCGAATTTGTCACTTTCGAAACATGCATGACTGTATATGAGGAAAATGTAGTGTATGTTAAAATTCAAACCGTAACTTCTATTACTGAGATGTAAAGATACACAGAATGGTGCTGGACAAAATCATGATTTCATTGCAACATAACACATTTAAATCAACAAATTCTGTTACTTTTATTCTAAAACATGCAGTCGAAACTTCACATATCAGAGGAAAAACTCAATACTTTATCTAGTACAAGTGATTTTTAATGACATGCCAAACATCAAATAAATAGTCCATTATACATGCAATATATGACAATACTACATTTTTACATGCAATTAATTTGTTGTACTTTACAAAAACAGTTACTACTCTAGCTGATTTCCGAGATGCAGATATCTTTTAAGATTCCTAGCCAAAAAAACACTTAGAAAGTTCGCCGAGATATTATAAACAGCATAACTCATCTAGTGCTCATTTAGCCTTTTTGTGACATACAAATTCCTTTTAAAAGCATTATGTAAAATAAAAATGCAATTATGCACATATATATGAAGCTTAGATAACATAAAAATAAAGGAAACAGATCTTAAAAGTCAATGCATAACCAACAGTGATACGTTTTAGGCTTATGAAAAACCGGCAAGAAAGAGATATTTTAAGAAAAAAAATTGTTAAATGTTGTCAGATTAATGTTTAAGGTATAAGGTCAACATAATATGTAATTAAATAAGAAAACTTACTTCAATTCTCTCAGAAAAAGCTTCATTAGCATAGCAATCGATGCTATTTCAATGCAGGGATCTGCCGAACCGTGTCAGGTCATCTGACTTTCTCGTCACAATTTATGATTTAGCGCTCAAGCTTGGCTTTCTAGTCAGCCCTGATTTGGCGTTAAAGCGTCGTCATTCACCGTTTTCGCCAAGGATCACCTGGTGGTCATCCTGGGTTCTGTACGCACCACCGATTCTGAATACGCACACGCTCTCTTCCTATTTTTCCTCGAATTGAATTGAATTTCGGACCTATAGATTTAACGTGTTCATACTCCTCGCAGATATGAAAACAGTTTTGAATTTTCGGGAATCGAACCATCACCTTCTCTAATAGAGAACCGTGGTAAAGAAGAATCGAACTCGGATCTACAGTGTATCTCCCCTCCCTTCCGTAACTTGGATATATCGGTCCTTTTCTGTTCCTATTGACTGGTCGGTCTTGCACTTATCGCCTTTGATGAAAAAGAATCTGATGGACCCGAAATGGTTTTGCGTGAATAACACATTTTTTGCGGGTTTAGACCTTTAGACTCTTGCATTTGCTCTTGATATAACTCAGCAGTAGCAAATATTGCAATGGCAGCGAAAAAACGTAGTATGTAAGTCAGTGGATAAGCTCTCCATTGGATATAAAGGCAATTTTTTCATTAATGCCAACTCGCATGATCTCCTATAAAGCCAAATTTTAATGAATTTAAAAAACTAATAAGAAACTAACTAAAATCTTATTTTTCCAATAAAGTTGTAATTACTCATGCAGTAACTATTTCTGATATGGGAAGGAGGGAAATGGGATACACATGCTCAGCTATAGTCAAGGTTTTGAGTTTAACCCATTTAACAACCAATAAGGCTTTTAGCTGGCTATTTCAGAATACCACAGTCAGCCCAAGTATGTATATTTTCTTCTCCACTGTGAAACTATGGAAAATAATCCCTTTCTTCCAGAAAGTATTTGATACCATATTTACTAAAATTTTTCCCACTGAAGACAACACTTGCACTTGAAGGAAGTATTTAAAATAAGTGACAACACCTTCCTTTTGGGGATCACTGATCCCACAAGAACCCCCTCTTTGAGGGTGGAATCATATGCTACAGTTGTTGGCTGGCTGGCTGCCTGGAAAGTTGGAAGAACTAAAACGGTATTCAAAGGGTTAAGGGTCACCAGTATTATACCCCACATTTGTCAAAATTAATGACTCTGGGACTCATGACATTGGATTTTGCTCTATTGACGTAATAAGAAGCAATCCTCTATCCTTCCAGCCACACCAATCTCTATCCCTACTTTCACAAAACTCTTTGTTTTGTATCTCTTTTAAAATTTCCATTGGAGGATGGCATAGTCAAAAGGATAAACAAATTGACTTGAGTCCAGCTGGTAAAAACAATGAGGCAGAGTAGACCAATTCATTTTTAACACTTTCCAACATGTAGTTGAAAAGTGTTTATGACTTTGGTCATTCTGTGCGTTTGCATAACTGCAGTAGAAATGACTTTATCAAAAATAAATTTTAGTATGTTGCTGAGACAGTCTGTGGAATATTTGGAAATGAAAATGAATAATATCACCCAATTAATTTTGTATTTAACCTGGGTTGAAAAAATGAAATACATTGAACCCTATGGGGGCTACATTTTTAAAGCAAAGTTAAAATTCACAAATTGCTTCGAAAACTTTAGGAAATATTTAAATTATCGCATAAAATGTGTAAAAATTTTTTTTAGCAAAATATGTTCGGTATTTTTTACAATAAAAATTGAAATAATATAATTACACTTATGATATATGAAGAGATCATGTGACTAATTGCAAAATAAAATATGGCTTCCATTTTTCCAGCTGTTACCATAGATCTTTCTTCTTCTTCTTCATTGACCCAGATCGTCCAACCTACCAGAAAGGTATAAGGTATCTGTTTGGACGGCCAGGAAGTACCACCCAATTTAGATCGGTATCCAGTGGGGGAGGCATCCACAGGGACAGTACCCTCCTTCCTCTACCACCAACCTCTCGGAAGGATTTACAGACCCACATGTTTAGCTGTAGATATTTAAAGATCTCTTAAATTTATATTTAGTGTTGTATACGTCATAAAGCTACTTTATTTTTGCATATTATCTGTGTATCTAAATTCTATGCTAACGCAATTACAATATTTTTGATTTTAAATTATCACTAAACTTTGATTATTCCTACAAGAAAATTTAATATTATAGCATGCAGAATGTAAACAAATCAAATGATTGTTAGGTGAGTTGTATAAGAATTGCTGAATTTTTTTCATGTAAAATTATTTAGCTTTGGAGTCTGGAATATAAGTGATATGAATGAAATATTCATCAATTTTACATAGAGAGGCAGATAATTTATATTTTAATAATGTCATTTGGCTAAAGCTCATTTTGTATAACTGCATTGTTTTTTATGATGAAGTTTTAAGTTTTCAAGTATAATAAATTATTGTAGTACTGTAGTAATTTAAAAATATCAGTGTTGAATGTCTCACATTTTAGAGATGTTTAAATAAAATTGCATTTCAGTTGGAAAGTGTCTCATAGTCAATGCTTTATGTATGACTTTCTTGTTTAAATCTTTCGTCCGAGGTCATGCTGTAACATCCAAGTGACCACTGACTCCAATTGGAGTATACACACACATTATACTATTGTAGTCATCTCTCTCAATGTGGAGCTTCATTTAAAAGTAGTTGAATTTTGTCATCCTTCAGGTTTTAAAGTGATTTAAAGAGTTGTTTGCAGAATTTTTAAACACAATGGTGGCAAAGTGTAACTACCTTGTACTATAAATGCCAAGATTTGTAAGTACATTTTATTAAAGTACTAACAAAACTTTACACTTTCAATATCATTTATTACATAAAATAATTAATTTTTAAATTGCTCCTTTACAAATAACTTCAAAAAAGAGGTTCTTTGTTTTACATTAACCAAATTTAATAAATATACAGTCCTTCACATTACATTGAATGAGGCTTTCTATAAAAATTTTGTAAATCAGAATTTTAATTATCAATATATTGTTAAATCATTAATGATTTTATATAAATTAATTTTGACGATACATTAAATCAAAGACAACAAATCATAGAATAAAAGGTCATTTAATAAAAACCACCCTTTATGACATACAAATATTAAAAAAGGCCAGAGCACTTTCGGGTACATCATACCCTTCATCAGTGGCTATATAAAAATTACCATGCAAACAAGCTTATATACAGACTAAATTGGTAGACAAAATTTGAATCAATCAACTACGGAATGATGATAATTAAATTGTATTATAAATAGAATATTTAAGATTAAACGATTACAAAAATACATTAAATTGTATTATAAATAGGAAATTTTAAGATTAACCATTTAAGCATTGTTGACAAGTTCAACTCATTATGCATTGCATTACGGATAAATGTGATTGATGAGGTAGACTCGTCATGCTGTTTGAAAGCTGAGACGCCTGTGTGTTTGACGGAAATAACTCGTCATATGATTGTGTATGACATATTGTGTTTACAATCTTTTCCACTAGATGACAGTAGTAGTCCTACAAACTAGATTTTATCAAAGACAGTATTTTGTACAAGTTCTAGTTAGCTTTGTATTTCATATTACGATACAGTACGAAAATGGATGAAGCAAATTACCTTCAATGCTTTTATTCTATAGAGAAAAGTAATATTCAGAAATATAACACTTATTGACTTTAGAATTGAAATCATTGAGGAAATAATATAAAAATCCTATGATTCTACCAACATGGCTGTAAAATCAGAAAAGCAAAGTTATGAAAATCATCCTCTTTGTCTTACATGGAGACATTTTGATAAATATATACTTCCCACACCCTGCAAAATAGAGCCAACTAGGCAATGTGTTGTATGTCAGGCTACTAATAAAACTGGCAAAATGCTTGGGAAAGAAACCAGGATATGGTGTCCAGATTGTGAAATTGATCTTTGTTATACTATGTTTTAAAATTTATCATACCACGAGGAACTATTAAAAATTGGAATTGTATGTTTTTAACTTACTTATCTGTTATTATGTATGTTTATTTACTTAATACTTATCTCAGTAAAACACCTTCTTATTCAATGTGCAAGCAGTGGGGAAAACGGTATGGGAGAAAAACTCCTCACTGCAGTTCGCACGAAGGGAAATAAATGACAAGCTTAAAGGGTTAAATAAGTATTAAATACAAATACAAAAAATAGAAATGCCCCAAATTCTTAATATTAGTACGTCATAAAGGACGTTTTTTATTAAATGACCTTTTAATCTATGATTTGTTGTCTTTTATTTAATGCATTATTGAAGTTGACGTGTAACCACTTTAATTAATAATTAATTTTGATGAGTTTATTGAAGCACAGAAATAACATAATTAATTTTATTATAAGTTTGAATATCATTTTTTTAAACAACCTATTTCATTAGATTTCCTGTGAAAGTGTAAGAAATTTGTTGTTTTTGATTCAGATTTGTATTTGCATTTCTAGTGCAAAATTGCTTCAATTTTCTCCACTCCTATACTGCTCGTTTTATTATTTTAAAAACAAGTTATAACTTTTTAACTAGTGAGGAAGTGTTAAGAGTATTTTATGTCTTAACACTTTTAAGATGACAATGTGGAACTGGAAATATATATTCTACCCCCAGATTTTAATGAACTTGGTGATGATAAAAATATAGACGAATCTGTTACCAGGGTTGTTTGATTTAAATCGGCTTGATTTAAATCATGATTTAAATCATGATTTAAATCACTTGATTTTTTAAAAAAAATCATTGATTAAAATCATTTTTTAATTTTGTCATTTCTTGAAAGTTTTTTTTTTGTATTTTTATGCTAAAATAACCTGGAACAGAATAAATGTTTAAAATAGTAAAATTCCACATCAAGACATCTTTAGAGTATATAAAAAAAAAAAACTGAAATCCTTTCCTTAACTCTCGGTCAGTGGAGATAACACTATTCATTGCTTAGAGTATAAAAATCAAGTAACAATGACAACTGACCAGTGTTGCCAACCTATTTTCTAATTTTATAGCTAAAAATCACTCAAAATATATCTAGAATTATCTAGATTTTCTGTCAGTTATCTAAAAACATAGCTAGACAATATTTAACATTTTAATTGTGCTTGTTATGATTTATTGGGATCAGTGGTTGCGATACAGTTTTTACATGCATATTTCAAGCTACAAAAATTTTAAATACCTTTTAAAATGTTATTTATATGTGCTGTAATAATTTTTACCATAGAAATAAGAAAATTTGGTTCCTTTCTTTTTTTGTAATTTTTGCTGGCGCATACCAATATAGAAAACAATGTTGGGAATAGGATTGACCGGCCCTTAAGCAGATTGGGCTGCCCCACCAATCCCTACCCTCACCTATTTTTTAACGACTTAAAAAATCACTCTGAGGTCTCTTAGGATCATAGGGCCCCTGGGCATTATCCCCTTTGTCTCTCCCACTCTTCTAGTCCCCAACCCATACAGTACAAAAACTAAGGCTTTTTGGTACTTTTTGCTCTTGATCACAGTAGAAAAAAAAACTTTGAGAAAAATTGTAGCTCCACCTCTGATAAGAATATAAAACACTTTATTTCCACATTAACGAATCATAATCCTCATCTGTAAAATTTGAAGTGCCTGACTGAGAAACGATAAAACTTCATTTGCTATACATTTTTGATATTTAACCATAGCTTCTATGTCCTTCAAAATTGGGGAGGGGGGGGAGGGGGTTATAATGATAACATTTCTCATATGCATGTGTCCTAATTTAACTGTTAAAATGACAATCAGTAGCTTTATTTTCATTCTATACCGGAGCTTTGTTTTTATATAACTCATGCTAGTAAAAAACTGTTATGCTCCTTTTGAGATAATTATCAACACCATCTCAATTTTACACGAAAAATTATTTGATGTTAGTGAAATTTCATAAAATTATCTAGATTTTTAGGCATTATCTAGATGCCCATTTTCGTTAGATAGATGACGTCAAAATTATGTGGATATCTAGCTAAAAATTATCTGGATTGGCATCCCTGCAACTGACAAAGAAGTATTTCTCTCTGGACACTAATCCACCTGTAGCCCAATAAACCTGTTTTTCAACTATTTAGAAGGAATTCCCAGGACACTTCAGATTCTGTTGCAAACTTGACTCTAGAGGATAGCTAAACTTGTGTTGTATAATAGATATAGAAAGCAAATTAGTAGATTCATTTACTAAAATGGCAGGGAGGAAAAAAGATAGTATATGGCTTTTCTTCTCCAATAAAATAACCCAATTAAAAAAACCCTATTTATTTAAAAAGTCTTTGGTTTTTTTTAACCCCTGCATATATTTTTACATCTTATATTAATATATATTCAATTATTTTTTTTTTAAATTATACAGTACATTAATATGGTCTAACCTACCTTCTAATCTGAAAAATATAAAAAATTGATTTTGAAAATAGCTAATATAAATAAAAAAAATCCGATTTAAATCGAAAAAATCCGATTTTTTTGATTTTTTTAAAAAAATCATGATTTTTATCCACCCTGTCTGTTACCCTAAAACAGTGTTCTTCAACCTTTGTCATTTCGCGGAACCCTTTTTTTGAGATATTTTTTTTATGGAACCCTTCGTTCAGTAGCACACCCAGATTTGATTTTAGGGGGGATGTGTCATAGTACGTATTACATGTTATGAACAAGGTGCGTATCTGCCTTTGTTATAAAAACTTTATATAAGATATAAATTTGCATTAATTCAAACAAGAAGATAAATATTTCATATAAAGTATTTGTATTATACATATATATGTCATATGAAATTGAAAACAAAGAAAAACAAAACAAAAACAACGAATTGTAGTATCGACTCGCGGAACCCCTAAAGCGTTTGAGTGGAACCCTAGGGTTCCGCGGAACACAGGTTGAAGAACACTGCCCTAAAAGATAAACAAATACTGTGCAATGGTGTAATTTCTGATGAGATAAATGTATGGATGTAATGATGTGTATGGATCACACTAAAGTTCTTATTTAAATGTTTATATACATGTGTCAAATTCTTGCACGTATTATTTAAATGATATCACATGGTTCATGGCTGCATTATAAATTAAAATATTTGAAATAAAAACAAAATATTTAAAATGTAAATTATATTGGCATTCTTGTTCATCTACATAATTTGGTGTTTTACATTAGTGGAAGATAATAGCTGTCATATGATGCAAGTTTCATCCATGATAATTATAGGCATTTTTTAGCCATTTTAGGGGGAGGGGTCTGTAGCTTCTCCCTCGCAAACACTCCAAAAAGGGTAAGACCAATTTTCTACAAAGTTATGATTTTCTACATGCCTAAATGATCAAAGTGTATGCTTACGATCACTATGAGTTGCAGCAAAATGAGTGCTTTAACTATACAGGGTGTTTCACAAAAATTGGACAATGCAAAGTTTTTTGAACCATTGGTTGTAAATACATAGTTAAAATTTCAAAAATGCCTTAAATAGGATAGGAAGTAATGAAATAGTAATTTAAGTACTGTGTAACATATTTGTAAAAAAATAAATAAAAAATTAACTTTTTATATAGCCGCTCTAGTGAAAAAAGTTGAATTACAAAAGTGCTGTCAATACTTCCTTCAGTCAAACTAAAGAAACATTTGAATCTCAAAAGTTCGAGTTTAAAATGAAATTAATAGTCAAACTTCCTCTTTTCTAAAGAGTCTCTTGTAATCACTAAAATTCATAAATCCAGCAGTCGTTTACAAATTGAATTGATTCATAAAAACCATTTAGTAGGATTTTAAAATAATATTTTTCCATGGTTTGTTTTGAAACTATTAAAATCAAAAATTATTTTAACCCTTGAATAAGGTACATAATATAGATTAGTGTGATTCTATCGGTCTGTCAGATATTTTTCTAACAAAATATATCAAAAAGTGAGCATGCTCTTTAATTTTTGAAATCAACTTAGATCATTTAAAACCACTGTTTTTCAGTTGACTCAAGTTTCTAACATATTTTCGTAACTGCACTTTCGCCATCAGAATGAGAGCCCTTGTAGATGAATTAGTAAGGGCTCATAAATTCAGTACAGCAGATGGTGGGCTCTTTTCCATATATGAGGAGAAACCTCAAATACTTCTAGATGTTTGTAGTGGTTCTGATTTCACTTTAAACTACAGGTTCCGGTCTAATTATCCACAAGTTGAGGATAAAATGACCAAATAGTCACAAACTAAAATCTAGACTGACTATTTAATATGTTTTTTATTGTTTAAGTCATTTGACTTATACACCGGGTTTGACACTCAATTGAAATTGGTTTTAACATAGTTATATAGCTTATTGAGTAATAATTATGAGGAAGTTCAACTACTTTCTGTCATTGTTGAAAGTAAATTAGGCATAACTTTTAGTTGACCACCTCTACTACACTAGAGATAAACAAATTCAAAATGGTGTCAAATGTGGAGACCTGCATGCCTGACTATACAAGTTTGCACACTAGCAAAGCAACTGAACTCAGACCAGTCACAGTAATTTAATGTGTTAACATATGATTTACCCTAATGTTCAAAGTTACATATTGTTAAATTTAAGAACTGAAAGGCATTACCAGAGTCAGAGAATATAGACAAACGCAAGAATGCTGTTCGCAGAAAGTTTTTCGAATTGCAGAAATATTTGCTAAATATTTGCATAAAATTTAGCATAGCATTTAAATTACTATTTCATAACTTCCTACCTTATTTAAAGCATTTTTACAATTGGAACTATGGGTCTAACAACCAACAGTTCAAAAAATCTTCCACTGTTTACTTTTGTGAGACACTAAGCAGAGTTCTATACCATGAATACTATGAAACTGTGTGATTTTAGTGTACAACTATAAACTCAAAAGTATTTATTCCTAAATGTTTTTCTTTGATAACAAATTAATACAATTTGCTAAAAATAAACAAATTATAAGAAAAAAAATTCTAAACAAAGGAATAGTCATCCAATTTTATATCTTTGAGAATATAAATCCAAAGGAAAATGCATATAAGGCTTTAGTCAATACTTCTTCCATATGTTTTAAAGTATCCATCAAGTTTGGGAGGTTCAGCATAAAGGTCTTTCTTTGATCTTTCACCAGCTATATACTGTCTCATTCTTTCTCTTCTCATGGCAGTAACTCGGGCTATCTAAATAAATAAATAAATAAAAAACAGAATTTAAAAACATTACAATAATATATTTGTCTTTTTAACATCAAAGTAATTGGCTGTAAGCAAAAACATACATTTAACAAGTTATAATCATTTAATATTGTTTTAGAAAGGAAGAAAAAATTATATAGACAATATGCTTGTGGATACCACATTACAAAATTTCTAATAAGTAAGTTGATGTGTAGAAGAGATTTGATACGGGGTTTTTTCCACATTTTTTTTAATGTATAGTTTATTTAAATAATATTTATAGTCTAAATATTATTAATTAGAGTTCTAATTTTTCAAGCTATAACAGTTACAATGATCAACTGCAATCATATATTATCAAATCTCTCCCAATAGTAGGAAGCAGTTTTGAGTTTCTATATTTCATTATGGCACAAAAATATAACATAATGTTAAAACATACTTGTTTATCGTTCAACATGAAAATAATTGTAATATTACTATAATTTTGCAATTTACATATTCTACAGTAATAAATTAGTGCAGAGATTTATCATTTATAGATTAATTTATTGTATATGTACTATTTTGAGAAATGAGTTCAAAACAACTTTCAGAGATGAGTAGTTTATGAAACTGTTCAATTCGCATTTACCACATAATTTGATGAAGTCTTCTCAAAATGAATCAAATATCCATAATTTGATCAGGAATAAATTCACAGTTACTCATTCAAAACAATTGTTTGAGCATCACACTTAAAACTGAAGGAATCTAAAATGTCCATTCTTGATGAAAATTTAAAACGAAGAGTGAGATTATGATAAGAAAAATATTGGGTTTCAAGTATATTTAATGAACCATAAATGATTTAACTTGAATAATTATATGGTAAATGCTATCAATTTGTTATTAGTTAACATTAAAGTGTTGAAAAAATTGTTTTTTTATAGTTTAATTTATTGTTTTCTTTATAAAATTTTAAAATTACTTCTATGGTGTAAAATGTAAAATGCAAAAAGTTGCACATTTATCTTATAACACATTAAAAAAATACTGTTTGTCCTACTGCTTGTTAAAGTTCAATAGAGGAGGGATCATAAAAGTTTTACGCTTTTCTTTTAATAGAATGATTTCTTTTCTAGTTTGTAAACATGGAGTATAAATCTTCATGTTAATATTGAAATTAACAGTTTATTCATTTTTAATTTTGTCTTATCAACAATAATAAGTATATAACTTAGAGAGTCCTTACTTATAATATGTGCAAATTTCAAAACTTCTGTAATCATACTTTAAAACTTAGATTTGTTTAAATACATTCCATGAGATGCTACCTTTTATTATATATATATATATATATATATATATATATATATATATATATAATAATAATAAAAGTTTAAAGATTCAATGACAGAATAGAGAGAATTTTCAACTCAAAAAACCCCAACATTACAAAATGTCTTACAAATAAAAGTATCAAACAGAGAATCATCAATCAAGTGGAAAATATAAATGCAAACCTCTAGTCATCAATTTGAAGACAATAAAAAAATATCAATTGAAAGGAATCGATAAAATAATATCAAATAAAATCCAAGCATGAAAGCTTTACACATGGACAAGCCCTAGGCCTAATAATGAATTGTTCATTTTGATAAAACTCTTTATCAAGTCCAGGTATTTCATAAAAATGAACACAAAATGCTTGTTTCTGATATCAGTGATAGATTATATCTATAAACTTAGATAACCTGGATAACATGCTTGCATAAAGATTAAAAAATAATAAGAAACAAGAATACCTGAAAAAACACTGCACGCATCTGATCCATTGGTGCCTTGAATAAAGAGACCAATGTTGCCAATCTGCCAATCTCAAAAAATAAAAAGTTGAGAACTGCTGCTGCCAATCGTGAGAAATAAATAACAGTAATGCCAAAAGACAATAAAAGTGATATTCAATAGTAAGAGCTACAAAATAATGGGGCAGATGATAATAGAAAACATAGAGGCTAAATTATAAGGGGATGTAAATACATGGTAATGCTTATTCAAGAGAAAGTGGATGTCTGGTAAATATAAGATACTAAGGAGAGAATTAAAGTATATTCAACCATTCCAAAGTTTTTAACTATACCATTTACTAAATATACTGGATATTTATATAATTTGCTGGCAATTTTTAGCTTATTAACCCCTTGCCTGTGGAGGATATTTCAGGAAAGTGGGTCAAAAATGGAAAATTTTTTCACACTCTTTACAATAAACTCGGTTTATATCCCGCTTAATCAAGCTACTGATCCCGCTTACTTCCAAAAAAAATGTGGACAAGTATCGCCATCTGTTGGAAAAACAATGAACTATATTGTAAAGCATTTGGGAAGGCAAAACGAACTCAAATCGGGATCAACGGAATAGAAACACTCATTTTTCGCTTGCCCGAAGTCAGTTCGGGCATTCCAAATTTGGCGCAGAAGGGTTGCCCGAACTGGATTCGGGCAGCAGAGGCAAGGGGTTAATATGCATAGTATGAAACTTTTTATCTGATAATCTATAAATTCTAAAAAGTTGATTAAGAATAATATTTCTAAACAATTGAATCGAGTTACAGGAATTAAATGGTAATATTTTATTAATGTTAAAGTTAAAATAGTCTTTTTCATCATATATATTAGTAACTATCCTATTAGTAGGTTCAATAATAAGATTTAAATCCAAAAAATTAACGTTATTGCTAACAGTGGCTTCATATATATATATATATATATATATATATATATATATATATATATATATATATAGAAGAAAAGTATGTATGTATGATCCAACATCACGGGAGAACGGCTGAACCGAATTTGATGAAATTCGGTGGGTAGTCTTGAAATAATAGCCCCACTTAAAATTTAGTCCATGTTTCGAGTTTCTAACACAAGGGGTTGTCATGATATTAATGAAAAATAAAACTTTCGTTTGTCTTATCATCACAGGAGAACAGCTGCATCGAATTTAATGAAATTTTGTGGGTAGCTTTGAAATAGCCCCGAATAAACTTAGTCCAAATTTAGAGTTTCTAAGACCAGGGGTTGTCGAGATATTAATGGAAAATGAAACTTCTCCCTAGGAGTTCCACTCTCTAACTCCATGATTCCCAACGAAAAAGGTTGGAAATCGTTGGTTTAAAACATGACAGTCAATTAAATGAAGTTTTATGGGAGTTTATTGAACGTATTAGTCACTTTTGAAAATCGCATGTTTGAAATATGAATTTAAATGGAAACTCTGTCACTATGGTTTATTTTTTACATGCTTACTCAAACAATTTTATTAATTTGACTAATAAATAAATGAATATAAAAATATCTATCTATCTAGTATCTATATATATAAAGAAGGAAAGTATGTATGATCCAATGGATCTGATTGGCCAAAAAGTGGCCAATCAGATCCATTTTAGTTTCTAACAATGCAATGAATTTACTTCTTTCACGGTGAAAAACCAATGTATAAGATTCAAGGCCCTATATGTTCTGGTCGAAAGCCCAGACCAACCGACTCGTCCGAAGACTTAGAGTAACAAATTGGGAGGCCGGCTATATGTTCTGGTGTAATTTTTATCTGAGTTTTGTATCGTAAATCTCGAGCAATGCCAGGTAACCGCTGCTAGTATATATAAAAAACTTTTGAAAAATTAAACACACCATTTTAAATGGAATTCAGATTTCTCTATACCCAGTGTGAATTTATCACTTTCTGAAATAACTAATCATAATAATAAAAGGAAAATTGTTCATGTATTTGAAATACATTAAATATATAGAAATATAAAAATTTGTTAAAAAAATATCCATTTATAAATGAATGGTTGGTTGTCATGAGATAAAAGATACAATTTGGTGAAGCTTGAGTTCATATATGTGTGAAACATATATATTTAACTCAAGTATCTCCAAATTATAAACAAAACATTTTCCTTCAGCAGAATCATTTGCAAAAATATTCCATATCTTTATAAATTTTACAAAATTTAATGCTAAAAGAATTGCCTTCTAAAAATTTCAGCTGATTTATGTATTTATTTTTTGAGTAAAATATCACTTGTACTTTTTCCTTAAATAAAAAAAAAAGCCTTACCACCCTTTTCTCCCTCAAAATTAGAAAATTAATGATCAAAAACTTCCAAAGTTGCTTGTTTTCAAGAAGCAGTGTTGAAAAACTATTATATTTCATTTTTAAAATAATTAAAAAAAAAAAAAAAAAGTGGAAAATTTTCAGACTCACATCTCAACCTTTAATTATTATTAATACAAATAAAAATTTAAAAATAATGTGTCTCCTATTAGTGCATAAAATCAAGTTATGCATAGTAATACTTTGTTTCCTATGTTAGTTTCAATTTCTGTGCAGTACAAAAACAATATATCATTTCTGACATGGGAACATAATGAATATGCATTAAAATTTCTTTAATCATGTTAAATAGCCCTATCATCCATGGGAAATCTTAAACATTTCCAAGAACTTATTCCAAGCAAAAGTATGTAGAATTTGTAAAGCTAAGAAACATTTCTTTAGAACTTGAAAATTGGCAACTGATTTTCAGCCATATATCAAATGTAGAATATATATTCTATGTGGTCTACTCTGGCAGGCAGAAGCTATACATGTATTGGGGTGGTTTAATGCATTTTTAATTAAAAATAAAAAGAATAAAAGACAACTCATACATGTTCGAATTTCAAAGACATAGCACATTTAGCACTGTTTAGTTCTACACTGTAAAAAAAATTATAGAGAAAAGTGAAAATTTCCCTCGGTTCCTCAACATTGACGAAGACATAAATATTTCATATTGCCTAATGGACAATGGCATATTAAGCTTTTTTCAGACAGAACATATCGACACTGAAGATAACGGCACTGGAAAAGTCCCTTTTAAAAAAGAGATGTTGACAAAATAATATATTGTTTGAAACAATAACTTGCAATCCTCAATTTGTCGAAAAGATGATAGACCTAATAAGTGTGAACACTTTTATAATGAATCGTTATCACAATTTATTGTGCAGCAAGTTGTGTACAGTATTTTTTTCACAAATTTCAGGTGAATACTGTACAAATATGATGCTTTCTTAAGGTATGATCGAAACATTTTTTCTTACTAATTCTTCTATATGAACATAAGTTGTACCTGATGTGATTCATATGAATATGAAGTGAATTCACTTGTTATATATGAAAGAGAGTATATTGATTAGAAAATATGTTTTTAAATACAATACATATGTATAAAGAACATTATTTCTACATATCGAATTTTTTTTATGGAACCATTAATTTCGACATATGGAGGTCCAACAGTATATTCTTCTTATCTGGTGCTATGGCTTGCTGCAAGCCCCTATCACTCCAGTAATGTGTCCCTATCCAGAGTGGCAGTCTGTTAATTCTGTTAATCCTGGTCTCTAAGCATCTGTAGGCCCTTTACAACACTGTTCAACTATCTTGAGGGAGGTCTTCCTCAACTCCTAGATCCCTTTGGTTTGAGAAAAGGCTGGGATATGTTTGCTGGGCCATGTCTTGCAATCTCCATAAGTGTTCTCCCAGCTTTAATAACTAGTGATGCATTACGCTTTATAAATAAATCTTGTACAGCTTATGATTGAAACATATGCACCATATTCTATTTTTACATATTGGACCAAAGATATTTTTGAGGACATTCTTTTGAACATGTAGAAGTATACAAACTTTTATATGGAAGTTTGTTTACATTACATAAAATTTTGTCTACTTCCAGAAAAAAAAAAAAAAAAAATGGGGTGAAGAGTTTTATATAGTTTTAGATTAATTTTAAAATCTGATTTGATATGATGATCTGAATGGCTTTTTTTGTCTGTAGTGGAATCTGTTTGCCCTCATCAATCTCTTGGTAACTTCTGTTTTAAGGTTATTGTTATTAGTTAGTGATAAAAGTACCCAGATATTTAAACTAGGTAACCCCTTTAAAAGTGTATATTTGTTTACATACATAGTTGTGCTTGAAATTTCCAAATATTTAGTTACACTTTTATTAATGGTGAGTTCAATAAATGGTGAAGCAAATACTTTTTTGACTGCCTATTTAAATCTTACTTTACAGTAGGTTTCAGGAAATCGGCAAAATCTAACCCGTCCGCGAGATCGGCTATTGAAATTTTTTACCCGTCCTAAGAATTTTTTTTTCACTTTATATTCATTAATATATGTGCTTAAATACATCGCACAATAATAATAAATTAGAACCAACTGCCTCGCGATGAAGTGCGATAACTGCATATTCATACACCACCCCCACATCGCTTAACCGTCGTGATGAAAGTCGCCGACACGGAGTCTCCGATAAAGGATCGGACCGGCGGAATTCCGATCTATGGGTGGGGACAAAGGGGTAAGATATGTAAGGAATAGCTCCTTTTTTCAATGTTTGGTAACTTGAAGGTAAATAAATAATTGTATAAATCCTCTTGTCTCTAAACAGTTTAAAAAACCCTCAGTACTCTTAATTTCTACGGAATGTAGTCAATCAAGATTAAAATCTTCTTGGACTGAATAGATGTTTCATACTTTAACTTCAGCTGTCAAACAACTGGAACAAATGTCATGAATGAATTTTAAACGTCTTAGTTTTAAAGTTGAAACCGAAGTAGGGAAGGAAATAAACCACTTCTGGCTGAAACTAGAAGAATCCATTCCAAAAATTAAAACTTGTTACTTATTCCTGTCTATTACAGCAAATGAAAATTTTATAGTTTGGGTTTTAAAGAGTTAAATGGGGATTTGGGCTTAGGCCCAGGCTGGACTTGAGTTTTCTATTGTTTCGGGCAGGGTTGAGTCTTTTTTTTTTTTTAAACGTCCATTACGACCGGGCCGAACATATTTCTTTTGAAAATTTTTAAAATGGATTTAAATTGAATGCATGAACTTATTGCTTTTATTTTAGCTATGTAAAGATAAATGTTTAAGAAAACAAACTAAATTCTCCGTACAAAATTTTGACAAATTTATTTTTAACATATTTGAATACAAATCATTTCGGGCCTACTGAGACGCAGTTATCTTCAGGCCGAGTTCATTCTACATTTATAAATTTCTTCGTGCTTGGTCTAGATTTAAGCATTGGTATTGTCGGTCTTGTGAAAATCCGAAAATTCCGCACATGTAGACCTTGAAAAGGAGAACAAACAGAACATGTAATGTTACTTCGATCGTGAGTGCGCTATCGTATTTTTGTGCGGTCATTGGATTCACTGGGTGGAGGATGATGGGAGAAAAAATAACTAGCACCTGTGGTTACAATGCAGATCTGACGGATCGCCCAGAAAGAAAGCATTGATAATGCACACTAGCTAAGTTTATGGGGTGGGGGTGGGGGATTTGCAGCTGACGACATTTCAATTTTCATTCATGGCACAGGAAAGGGAGGCTTTCGCCACAATTTGTTATCTTTTTTTTAAACGGAATCTCTAATTTCAAGGCCGTCCGAAAATTGGTTGTCCTCGCAGAATTTTAACCCGGCGAGGACGAGAGGACGGGCGATTTCCGGAAGCCTGCTTTACAGTCAAAGTCATTTGTAAAAAGAGTTTCAATGACATTGAAAACTGTTCCCTTCCTTTGAATACAAGAGTCTCTGACTGCATTTTTTACTGTAACATTAACGAGCACATCCTCTTGTTTCAGACTTCTCTCTGTAATAGAGTAGTTTACTCTAGGTATATTTGATAATATATATATTTTTTTAATTTAAGGTAATGAAGTAAGGAAAAAAAGGTTCAAGAGTTGATAGTTAGTAATAAATCAACAACTGTATAATATAATTTAAATAAAATTATTAAATCCATAAAGGTGCCCTAGGCGCTGGCTCGCACTTGGCATCCTAGGAGTGTTACGTTCTATATATTTAATTCAACAAAGCACTCAAGTCAATAAACCAGTGAATTTAATAAGAAGTTGCCCAGTTCTTTATCTCAATCACATTTAAGATGCTTTATCACCACAAAATAACAACAATATTTTGGAGTTCAGCATTTAAATAACTTACTTGTTTCTTTTCGTAAATACATTCAACAAAATCATCATAAGGATCTTTACATTGCTTTAGCAATCCTTTATGCCCATACACATCTGTGCAGTCTACGACGTTCAGTTCAAGTTCTCGACATTTAGGAAGAAACTGGTTATTTCCAAAATATCCACCAAATATATCACCAAATGGAGACCGGAACATAGACTTATAAGGACCAACTCCAGCAGCCATGTTGTCTAGATAAATATTAAAAAATATATATGAATATACAATACAAAAATTTATGTAATTAATTTCCTTTTTGTACAATAGATTCTTACAAATAAGATTATGATGCTATATGAAACTACAACGTTTATTTTGAGATATAAAGTGATCTATTTTGTCTATTACTGGAATAACATAAATATATACAGGTAGGTTCAGCAAAAGTACAACAAATAACATAAAAGCATGAATATTCAATTAAAGTGATTCAAACTTTTTTTTTAATGTTTTGATGAAAAACATGACTAAAAAATGTCATTCATAAGCTTTCAAGAATTATATTTTTATCTCAAAAATATAATTCTTGTTGTAATGAACTATATGTTTGTAAACGAGTAAAACCAATTTACCGCTTTAAAGTAAAAATAAAATAAAATTGTGTTTACGACTTTAAGTAAATTAATACACAATTTAAAAATCTTCAAAATTTATAGTAATAGTTAACTGTTGCTAAGTCACACAAGTCACGGTTCACGATTAAAATATTTTGCAGTTAATGAGCTTGGACACGCCGTAGCATGGAGTTAGAAGTACTAACTAACTCCATGTGTTAGAAGTACTCCATATGTTAGAAGCACTTCTAACTCAATGCGCTGTAGTATGAAGACTAGTTTCAGCCTTCATGGTGGCAACAGTGTTGTAATTTATCGAAGAAGCGTTAGAGACAGTGGCAGTTCTGCTCGCGTAAGGGATTCTGGGATCGCTTGGCGAATGCGGCGAGAGTTAAGGTATGACAAAATTGGCATACTATCGCCTGTGTGGCGTGTAAAGTTTTATTGTAAAAGCTCAGATATGCACCGTCGGTCAAGTTCATTCGAAGACAAGGCTTCAAAGGTGGGAGAATGGGCGCATTTTCCCCTTGGCCATTCTTTTATAGTTCTGCAGTTTCAATTGACTGTGTTTCTGCGCTATCTGATAAGATTGTAATCATTTTCAAGAAAAATATTTGGACCTCCATTTACCATCTGCCGAGAATAAAATTAATTTTGAAGTCGGAATTTCAACGGATTATCTATTTACTTTTAAAAAAATCTAGTCGAGTCATTGTCCGTGCGAGTAGACTAGAAGTAGCTTTATACCGGATTTTGTCACTGCCAGAAGCTTCGATTTTCAACTGCAGACATCTTTTAGACAAGACTCATGCAGTGGTCGAGTTTGACAAAAGGAAAATATTGTTGACCCAATCCAGCAGCATCTCATGTTGTGTCATTCTGCTGTTTATAGTTTGTAATCTCTGTTTACGCATTTATCCAATTACTCCCATAAAAATTAATTGGAGTATGGCTCCGTTCGACTTTCTCATACGAGAATATATTTTTAGGTAACTTGTGTCTTTTATTTTTCAAATTTTATAAGAAAAATTTTGGAAAAGCTGTGTTGGCGATATTTTTCAAGCAACCCCATCTACAACAAAGGAAATGTCACATGACATCAGAAACGACCTTTGATTGGAGGGAGAGGCCACTCTCTCTACCGGCTCTAAATTTATCATTCTTATTTATGGTGTCGATTTTTGAGATTGTCGTCATTTAGGATTTACGAAGTAATAATTTTTCCTTCTCTTGTGTTTATTTTATTCTTCACTTATTGTTCTTTTTTAATTTATCCCACACAGTTAATTTCCAATATACAATTGGATTTTATGTAAATTATATTTTATTAAATTCTTTTTTTTTTTATCTCTCTTGAATAAAATTTTAGATTTTCACACTTCAGTGTAACTTTATGTATACAGTTTATCACAATCTTTTGCAAGGTTTACCTAGGGTCTCTAAGAAGGGAGATTGTATTGACAAATGTAATGTTCAAAGGATTAAAATCACTATAACTACGGTAACATCTACTGTAATCAGCCTGGTGCACGGATAAAATAAGATTGGCTGGGATTTTAAGCATGTACCCCTGCTAAGATACTATTGCTAACCAATGTATTGAGCCATAGTTCCCCACTTCCTGAGACCCATTTTGTACCAGTATTAATATGTAATGCAAAGGAATATTTGCAATGTTTATATTTTGAATTTTTTACCATGAAACTTGACACTCCTGAAATTGAACTCGGACTCTCTCACTTCCGAACTCAGACTCTACAGATATTTTTATAATACCCGTACAATCTTTTTTGTTATCAAAATGTATTTACAATGCTTCAAATGTCCATATTCAAAAAGTAAAAGAAAAATCTTATATGAAATGGTATTAAAATGTTTCTTTGTGTTAGTATTTCATATTGTATCAATTTACTTATGACATAATGGATCATATGTTCCTTAATACCAGTTTATACAGGTTTAACCAAAGTTTATACAGGTTAATAAATACTTAGAAATGTCAGGGAATAATGAATGTTTTCATAAAAAGCGGGAAATTTTCAGAGTTGACCTGGGAATTATCCCATATTTGTCTTTCAACCCGATATTTGTCTGCAGAACGAACCTTTATAACTGCAATTGTTTATTGTTCTTGGAACAGTTTGTCATACCAGCAATAATGGCGTCACCTATGTTCTTGACCTTCTCTGAGGTCACAGATAATTGAAAACTAATCTGATTATTTTTTAATTTGATGTAGCCTTTTCCAAAATACACACAGCAGACCTCAGTGACGATCCGGCGTAATTTTTGTGAGGGGGTGTCCGACTGAATATTGCAAACTGCAAATCAAAATTTTCTGACTCATTTTGCTAATAATTAGTATTACGCTAATTTTTTTCAACTAATACGTAAATAATAGGAAAAATTCATTATATTCTCAAATTTGTTATAAGAAAAGACAAGAGCAGATAGGCACGGTGTTTGCCCCCCTCTCAAATTTTGGCATATTCGTTTCTGGCAGTGGCTGCCAGCACATTTTTTTAAAAGGAGGAGCCAAGCATTCACCTTTGTTCCCCATAGAGCTAATGTTATTTTTTAATACAAAAGGAAGGCACCATGGGCCACCATTCTAAATCCCTGCCTGATTTCTGGTTGCAATTTCATGCTGAACAGGGAAAAAATTACCCCTAAAATAGATGTGCAGTTTTGTCATTGTAATTCGTCAAAATGCCAAATTTTAAATGCATTTTTCTTGAAAACAACAAGAAATGAGGAACAGTTGATGCAGTTAATGAGAAAATTTGACCTCATGTATAAAACGCTATACCAAATGCCCCACAATACTCCAAAGGTGGAGGTCTTAAGTACATGATCAGGGTTCTAAATGAGTTAATGTTTTAGCTTATCATAACCCTAAATAAACTTTATTATCGTACCAAGTTTGGAGAAAATTGGTTGGCCTTAAGTAGAGAAATCAGTATTTGTATATCTTGTATTATTATATAGTACTAACTACTAGCTTAACATTTGGAAGGCTCTCTCTAAAAGGTTACAAATGCTAAATGTTCTAAATATTTACTTTATTTCACATAAATTTCTTCGATGTTTCAGTGTTGCCCACCTTTTTACAACAGAATTGAGTTTAATGTTCTCAACAAAATATTTTTCACTATTCAGTAAGAGCATAGCATCTAATTTGCCATCAGACATTTTTAAAATGCAAATACGTTTTTATTATTTTTAGTTTACTGAAAAGTCTTTCACTTGAGGCCACTGTTACTGGAGCCGTAAGTGAAAATCTGCAAAAATATTTGCTAAAGGAAGTATGTGTTTGAATCCTTCGACCTTATCCATTATTGAAGTTAAGGAATCTATATCTTTACAGTGATCCGCAAGAATTTCCAACTCGGATTGTAGGGCTTGTAAATATGTGATGTGGTTGGTCTCTGCAACCTGGAGGAAATATCTAAGATACCTCTTCAATGTATGTAATGCTGCATGTTTCTCTTGACATTGGTGGACCAAATAAATTATATAATGGGCTTATTTCATCGAAACATTTCTTTAAATTTTCCTTTGTTAATGTTTCTAAAACAGCTGAAAATTCTCGCCAATAAAAGGAATGTAATGTAAAATCTGTCTCTGTGTCTCTAGTATCTATCTTGTTAGGCTTGATTCTTTTATGGTGATGTTTGCTAAAGGACTGCTCTGCATTGACATCTAATCCCTATTTATCCCTATTTATATCTTCTATAAATGTAATGAAACTTGTGATTGAAATTCTAGCATCAATTAAGTTTAAATTTTCTGCTTCTGAACTTTTGGTTAAATTCTTTTGCTTGTATATGAAAATTTGCTTGTACAAAGAAAAAAGAAATGACATAGATTATTATAGATTAACATACCACAGTTGGAGGGAGAGGGTTTATTTTATGTGCAGCTTCAAATGGATTTGATGGTGCTCCAATGTACTTCACTGGAATTTTATTTCCTCCATGTATGGTAATTTCATGTCTTCGTATAATTTCATGTAGTTATCATCGAAACAACTTCCACATTTAACACATTATAGCTTTTGCTTTTTTCTTTTCATACATGTTTTTTTAACGTTCATGATTCTAATCAGCAAAAACTAACTTATTCAAAGATGTAACATAATATATAAAATATTGTAAACCAGTTCAATATCGGATAGCATGAGAATGAGAATATGGGAACAGGAACATAGATGAATCAAGAAGAATATTTACTCAAAAACAATCGGGAGGGGTGGAGTCTGAATTTGGTCACCACGTGTTCCGTATTTTGCCGAACCGTTCATCATTCGGTGTTTTTTGTCCAGTGAAAAATACGATTAATTAGAAGTCCATGTGTTTCATAAAAAAACTAATAAAAATATTACTAAGAAAGTTGTGATCAGTAATTCATTACTGTTAATTACTGTGTGTTTTCATTTAAAAGTGTCCCCTCCCCACTCACTTGTTGAATAGAAAGATTTCATGTTTGGTATTTTTAAAATTGGATCTGGAAACCCTAGATCCGATGCATGCATTTCATTCTTGTGAAGGTTTGCACTTTATTTTGTCTTCAAATCTCATCTAATAAATATATATGAATTTTAGGATAAACTCATCTCCAATTTTACCTGGGTCCAAAGTTTTCACACAGCGACCATTTATTACTTTGTAATTCCTAATTACAAAGGTTGAATAGAATAGTATTCCTACATTCCCGAAGTACTGTTCTTGTTTCAATCTGTCATGATTGTAGTTTAATATTTGCATAGTTTTAGAATAATTGTCAGCTTTCTTTTTCTTTGCTAAGTGAATTGAAATGAAGCAAAAACATTGCATTTTTTTTCGTACATAAAATTGTTCCGCTCATCAAACAAAAGATCAAATATTGTTTTTAATGTGACGATTTGCCGACTCAGAAATTAGTGTAGGTGGGTGGGGTGGCCCCATAGGATCGTCCCTGTCAGACCTGTCAAGTGTGTTGAATTTTTCGTATTTAGTATGAATTTTATATCTCATTATAAAATTACGAGTCTTATCTTTAAAATTATGAATTTCCAAGATTTAAGTAAAAGTTCCCTATTTTTTTTTTACTTTATGAAATTTTTCATCTCCCCCCCCCCCCCTCCTGAAAAGTCTGTAGTCTCTCCGCTTTGCAGCGGTCGCCTGTCAATTGTGAAGAAAGAGAGGGGGAGATATTGAATGCAATGCACAAAGGAATTTCTAAGTAGTTACATCATGCATAAGTCAGTAAAAAATGCTGTAAAAAAGATAATAATAATACAGTATATGTCCCAAATCCAGATATAAAAAATCCGGACACTAGCACACTTTTTTTTGTTTTTATTTTTTTGTAAAGGACATCAGAAATGCAAAATTATCCGAAATCCGTACACTAGCATAAATTTCTTGTTTTTATTAACACTTTACAGTATAGTTGAAAAGTGTTTGACTTTGTTCATTCTGTCTGCCTGTTCATTAGCACGATAACTGCCGTAAAAATGACTTTATCAAAATGAAATTTTAGTATGTTGTTCAGACTGTCAGTGGGACCTATGGAAATATAAATGAATAATTTCACCCAATTACTTTCGGATTGAACCCGGGTTGAAAAAATGAAATACATTGAACTCTATGGGACTTTTGAGATCCATACTTTTTCAAAAATGATCTAAAATCTGGAAAAGTCCAAAATTCAGAATCACCAAGATGTGGAGGATTTCAGATTTGAGTTGTTGTACTGTAATATATAAATGACAAATATATGCTTAAAATAATAATCCTAATAATTCATTATAAAAGTAAGTGAAAAGAAAGTTCTATTATGCAGATTAATTTTAAATAGCAGGAACTTGAAAAAATTAAATGTTTTCATTTTTAAAAGTATTCAGAGTTTCACTTCAGATACACAAGTTGTCTCTTTCTCTTGTATATTGTATTTCCCGGGTAGCTTTCCTTGTGCAAAGAACTTGCTTAACTATGCAATAGTACAACATGGTGGCAGTGGTGGGATGTAGCTATGGATTTTAACTAAGCAACAGCTCACTGCTTTGAAAGTAAGTGAAGCAGTTGTATCATAGGGATCATCGGACAGTGAAACTGTAAGTACTGAATTTTGAATTGATTTTTATGGCTATATGGACATTGTCTTAAATCTCCTTTTAATTTGGTAACATAAAATTTTGAGGAAAATCTTTAGCCCTATCACTGTGAATGGTATGTGGTGTATTATATTATAACAAACAAAGAACTTTAGGAAATATTTGAACAGTCTAACATTATAGCTGTGATTAAAACTGAGAATTAGAAGGCTGGAGCATGTGAAGGGAATGGATGACAATAGTTGTGTAAAGATAAAGAAACTATTTAATGATAAGTGCAAACCTGGAGGTAGGAGATCAGCTGGAAGACCACAATAAAGGTGATTGCACTGAAAACTTTCCTGTGCTTCAAATTTTCAGTATTCCAATCTTCTCTGTTGATTCTTAAAGGCCATTCTTTGCTTCTTTTAACAGACAAATCCTTGATTTTATTCCCTTTATTTTCAATTATTCGAGGGAATCTAAAAAATGATACAATTAATTACGGCACAAATCGCCATTATCAAATTCAATTGCTTTATCTTAAAGAAATTATGATTATATATATCAGCTGGATATAGTTTTAATAAAACGATTTTTTAAAAAAATTTCACACCAAAACGTATCTTTTACATATAAACCTAATGTAAGTTCAACGTTTTTTTGTACAAAGAGAACTTAGGATTTTCTCCACTAGATGGACGTCATGTGAAACCTCCCTATAGACATTCCTGAATTCTGAACAATAATAACTGATACGACTGAGTAATGCATACCCCTCCCCCACTTCTCTGCCCAAATTGTAGGCTAAGTTCAACTAACAATGGTCTGACTCATTTTTACTGAAAAAATTTCTTGGTCCATTCCATTACACCTAAGGAATACGGTAGAGATAAAAGCTTTTCTCCCTTACCCCATTACTTTAAATGGGAGCACCCAAATCCCTAAAGGAAGGAATACAAAGATAACTGTAGCTTAGATTTCCTGCTAGTTTCACATCATTTGGAGACTAGTTGTCTTTTGTCTGATTTTTTTTTTTTTTAAACAATTTCAAGTTGTGTTAGTACTGCAAAGATATTTGTGTGTATTGAAGTTTAAGCTGAATAAAGTGATAATGAATCGTGGTGGAAGGCCAACAGATTTGATTTGGCAACATTATTATAAAGTGGACAGGGATGGGAAACAATATGCAAAGTGTAAAAATTGTGGAAGTATTCGAGCAAACCGTGTAGAAAGGATGAAAACTTATATAAACTAAACTTATCATAGTGCTTGCAAAAGAGAACTTTAGATATAGATGGAGAGGTGCAGTCTGAGTCTCCACACACTCCAAAGAGATACAGCAACACTGGCCGATGCTTGCCACATTTGGCTAAGTCTTATGAAAGAAGATTCCCTGCAACTACGCATTAAAATTGTTCAGAAAAGACTAGAACAAGCATTAATGCCAATCCATTTCCGCACTTACATCATGCATCCAAAATATATGGGTAAAGACTTAACAGATAGCCAAATGGAAACTGCTCGTTTTTATACTACAGAAAAAATTGAAGGCTGTTTAGCACTTCTGATTGCATTTAAAGCCCAAGAAAGCCCATTCCCAACATCTTACTTCAGTACAAGTGCAAAACTCACCAATCCGATAACGTGGTGAAAAGGTAGTTTGATGTGTGAAAGTTTTCAGGATGAAAACAGTGCAGCTTTTAAATTAGCTGAACTAGCAATAATGCCCAACCTGCTGGTTCGGCTTCTATAAAAAAAATATTTTCAAATTTTGGAATCATCCACTCTAAACTGCGAAATCGTTTAGGACTAGTGAAAAGTTCTAAACTTGTTATATTATCGAATGCTACGTGGGTATAATGAAACCAAATATTAAAAACAAATTGTGCTATCTCTAAAATGTTAAAATAATAAAACTTCAGAAAAGTTATAAATATTGTTTTTAATTTAAAATGAAATCAGAATACCTTGATATTTAAATAATTGAAAAATTATTTTTAATTGTTGCTAGTATTTCAATATTTTAAAGGTATTTATGTACTTGTATTGTTGTAAGGATAATGTTTTACAATTATTTACATTTTTTTTTATTATATTATTGTTCAAATTTATATAGGTGATCAATCTTATAATGATTGACATGGTGGTTTTATTGTTTTTAAATCAAATTCCCCTTTTGTTTGTAGCTTTTGGGTTTTTGACAATTTTATCTAGTTAAAACACGGATGAAACCAATGTCACATAAAACCCAACACTGGGTGTAAAATAATTGTTTGGAGAGCTACTCAATTTAGACCGGAACCCAGTGGGGGAGGTATCCACAAGGACCGTATCCTCCTTCCCCTACCACCAACCTCTCTGAAGGATTTATGGACTCGCATGTTTAACGTGATTGTACTCCGCGTGAACACAGCAGCAGTTTTAGCAGCGGAGGGAATCGAACCCTGGCCTAACGAGTGCAATTCCCATGCGCTAACCACTGTACTACCGCACCCTGATTGGACAATGTGGAAAATCTAAGTAGTCCTTGAAGTCGTTAAGAGGCTGCAGAAGGAAAACTGGAGATGGAAGCTTTTGTGTGGGAGGCCAGGTTCCTTTAAGAACTTTAGAGCCACTGTATTGTTGCATATGGATGTGGATGTAAAAGCTCCTACTAGCATTTAGCAAGATAGGAATCTTAAGTGATAATTGAAACAAATTTAAGTAAGGATATTTTCTGTATTTGAAAGCAGCAGAGAAAAATGGTTGAGTCGGATAAGATTGCTGTGCTTTATGGAAGAGGAATGCATTGAAATTTTTAAGTTTCAAACTGGTTGTTGCAGATGCAGAGAAATTTGGCACTTCTATTAAATATTTTGATTAATATTGTGAACTGAAAAGGAATACCATTATTGCTTGATACAAGTTTTTCAACTGTAAAGAATGAAAATATAGATTTGTTTGTCACTGGTCTTAAAAATTTAGTAAAAGAGTGTTCGCTTGATAGTCAAGAAGATAGTTTAATTTGAGATTTGAATTATCGGAATTAGAGATTTTGATTGACCATTACTAGATAACTCGTAGTTGGCAGTCTGCTACTGGAGGCCCACTATGAGTTATCTTGTACAGTCGGTTAGTTGATCTATAACACAAACTACAAACATTCTAGCAAATGCATGCTAATTATACATATTGGGCTATTAGCAAGTCTATTAAAAGCAGTGAGATAAATGTTTTTTATTTTCAATAATAAGACTCATTTTGTCTCAACAAGTATAAAAAAATCATATTTCCTCTTTTTCCTATTGAGTAAAGTAGTTTCCAAGACCAGACATAACGAACTCCCTGTAGCAAAATATTACTGAGCTAAAGAGTCTAGTGACAAACAAATTTAGTTGATGAAAGAGAGCAGTTGGAAGTGGGAATAAACAAATTATGTTAAAAATAGAAAGTTTTTAAGAGAAACATTACTAAACTGAAGAATAACTATGAATGATGTTCAAAATGTAAAAGCAAACATGAATGTGGCAAATGTTGTGGTAAAAGTTGTCAATGATGCAAAAAATTAAATCATTTTGCTATCATTTGCAGATAAAAGAAAGTTAATGAGTTGGAAGGAGACTAAATTCAGTAGTTTTGTACAGGTCATCCAAACGGTTATCGTGCTCCTTGAAATAGGTTGGACAATTTTGTTTAGAACAAAATGAAGCTTTATTACTTTCCTTATATACAATAATGTATAAGGAAAGTATTGTGACGGGGTCGAAAATTCGAATTTGAGTTTTCGACGGGAGAGCACGTTTCAAGCATCCCTGATCACAAATCGAACATTTTTGAAGTGATGTCTGTGTGTGTGTGTGTCAGTGAGTCTGTGAAAACGATAACTGACGAACGAATGGACCGGTTTGAACAAAATTTGGTACAAAAATTACAATCCGTAAACACTGGATGCCTATTGTTTTTATATGCAATCGAATGTTCAGAACCCCCTAAATTTTCGAGTGAAATTTTGAAAAATCATCAAAAAATCAAAATCTTAAATAAAGTTACGCAAATAGACATTTCTTGCGTAATTTTTCCTTAGAAAACGATTGACATAAACTTTAGAACGCTAGCATGAACCGTTCTCGAGATATTGCACATTTTTCAAAAAAATTATCAAAAAGTTATATAAAATAATAAAAAAAAAAATTCCTATTGAGAAACATGTTCACTTTTCATATGTAATACCATACGATAAATTTGGTGACATCATTCCCGTGGATCTAGCTCGTTCCATTCATAAAAAAATATACTGAGTAATAATTTTGTATTTGAATACCAATAGTCATTTATCTGCTGCTGTAAGAATAACTTATTTCTCCGTCCATAATGCTTAGTGAGATTTTGGTGCCAAATTTGGTGGAATGTTGCCAACTTGGCGACTTTTTTAAATGTTGCTAAATTAACGCAAAACTCGCCAAATGGATAAAAATGATGCCAAATCAATGGAAATGATGACTCATTGATGAAAATTCAATATCTTGGAAATAATATAAATATCTACTATAAAAATAATCTATTTTTTTTTATTGTAAAAGTATTAAATTCATTGCATTATATAAGGAAAGTAGTCATGTGCTGCCCACATCAGATTTTGTTTTCTTTGTTTACATATATAATTTATTTTTCCAAAGAATGGAAATGTGGTTCCCTATAAAGGCTATACCCCATCCAGGGTTACAATTGATTTTAGTAAAAATATTAAAATATCGGCAGTGGCCCCAGTCTGATGGAGCCAAACTGGTTTTGTGGGAATAACATTTTTATTTGTGAGTGATTTGTCTTCAGATATTTTCAAAACAGATTAAAATATCAAGATTATAACTCTATTGTATTTTTAAAACTAAGAAGTTGATTGAGCACTTATTTTGGGTGTATTATGCCCATTTTATGCAATTGGCATAGTTGCCCATGGTAATAATAGAGCAAGGAAATTATTTGTTTTAAACAGGCAATTTGGAAATTTAGAAGTTTTATCTGTATCTGTTTTATTTGAGTAGCAAGCACTTACTTTGGACCAGGGCAATATCTAATAATTATTTCTTGTTAATCTATGTATGCATAGAAGACAGAAAAATTTACCATCAAGAATTTTTGAAAATTTTTTCATTATTAGAGTGGGAAGGCTGATTTTTTAAATATAATTTAAAAAAAATCAGCATGCATACACACAAAGGGGAAAAAGAAAACTATAATGCAGACTCTGTTTGTTTATTTGACACCTTGTCACCTTATGTTTTTATATACAAATTATTTAATTTCTATTTTAATTTCAGATACACAATTGTGTCTGAATGGATGAGGCAACATCTAAGTATGAATCTGGTGAAGATTCTGTTAGAAATGGGACAGCTGCTCCTTGTGTTCAAAATGAAAGTTCTGCTGCCTTTGCAGATAATAAGCAGAAAAGTGTAGATGAAAAGAGTTCTGTGAGAAAGAAGAATTCGAAGAGTATTTTTCAAGCTTATCCATCTACTGAAACACATGATACTTTGGATGGGAGATACAAGGAAAGAAAAAAGAAATCATGCAGGGATAATATAGCTCAAGTAACTTTGGATAGTCCAAAGTACAATAAAATTTCCAAAAAAAGTGCTTGTGAAATGAACCGTGAATATCCAGATTTATTATCTAAAATGAATTCAACTGACAATATGCGAAAAACTCCCAAACAAAATAGAAGAGCATCAGTGCCAAATGATTGTCCAGAGCTTAAAAGTCATAGTAATACTCCATTGAATCAGTCGTCCAAACATATGGCAAAATCACCGAAAATGGATTCAAAGTTCAGATCTAAGACACCAGATTCTAAAATATTTGCATCTGGGTTTTCTTCTGGTAAAAAAGCTCCTCCATTTAAGAAAAGCATTAAATTTGAACCATATATACCTTTATTTCAAGTTCAGCAAGGTCTTAAGCGAGGGGAATTCATTGAAGGAGCTTTAAGAATCAATCCCAGAAATTATGAAGATGCATATGTAAGTGCTCCAGATGGGAAAATGGATATTTATATTGGTGGCATGCAGAATAGGAACAGAGCTCTTAATGGTGACACGGTTGTTGTTCAAATAAACCCTAAGCAAGAGTGGAAAGTTCTCTGTGATGCAATTAAAGATCACCAAGAGAAAAGTGGTAAAACTATGGATACTGTTTGTGAACCACTACCACCTACAACACCATGCAAAGTCCATACTCCTGATCCTTTTGTCCGACCTCGCCCATTTTCATCAAATTCATGGGACAGTGCACGAGGCGAAAGATCACCTGATACATTGGAAATTTTAGGAATAGATAAAATAGCTAAACAATTTGAAAGTATTACTATGAAGCAGAAGGAAAGTGTTAAACAAAAAAAGCGTAAAACCAAAGTTGCAAAGAATTCAAAGGAAGGTGGTAGTCAGAAAAGTAGCACTCCATCATATTCTCAAGAATCATCAGAAGATTGCCTAGATAAACTGTCACCTGGACAGTATTTTGATAAAGATTTTCGAGATATTTCTCCCTTGCAAGTATTTGAATCTGCTAATCAGTCTATATTAGCTGAAGGAAATGTAAATGGCATAACTTCAGAAAATTTTCTAATTGAACAAACTTACCCTGCATGTGATATGAAAGAAATAGGAGAATTTCAAATAGACACAGGAAGTAGCAGCAAAGATAATAAATGGGTGGACAATGAAGATTCAGTTAACATAATTATATCTCCTGAAGAATTGCTACAAATTGATGGAAATTCTCTGCTAAGTGATTCTAATTTTCATGGAATGGAGGCTGTTTTCGAAGACAGTTGTAGTGATATTGATGGTATTATAGTTCCTCCTGGTGATTTATCAGGTGATGAATTTACTGATTCTGCCAGTATTGATAGCTCTTATAGCGATCATTTAGAGAGAGTATTGGAGGATTCTGAATTTTTGGCATGTCAGCAAGATGCTCAAAATAATAATTTTGATTTAATCCCACACCAGGTTGAAAATGTTACCAATTATGCAAGTTATAATCCAATTGTTGCACTTCAGACATCTGTAGTTTCAACAGAAACATCTATAGATGCTCAGTGTAATATGCAATTTAGAAGATCCGTTTCACCTATTTTATCATTTGATGCGAATTCAGAAGTTATCTGTGCTGCTGTGTCAGAAATATTGCCTAAAAATGACATTGGTAGTATTGAAGAAGATATTGTTTTACAACGTGTAACTTTAACAGATCCTCAAATGTCACCTATTGCACAGGGCAATAACAATCCACCTAATGAGAATGCTAATACCAAGAAACCTAGACAGAGAAAAAGAAAGAAAAAATTGAATGTCAAAAATAAATCTACAAGTGGGGATTCTAATGAATTATTGAAATTGAATGAAGATATTTACAGTCTCACTGTGGACCAAGTTATGGAAAGCCCTGATTGGCCAAAATTTATACAAAAAACTGGCAAGGTTGTACATATTATTGAAAGGAAACACTCCTGTTTGGCAGCTGGACATTTGAAACTTCTACCTGATAAAAATGTTAAATGGGCATTGTTTTCACCAAATGATAGTCGTGTGCCTAGAATTTTGATTCCTATGTCAGACTGTCCTCAGCATTTTTATTATAGACCTTTCGATTATTCTGATGTATTGTTTTTAGCAGAAATTATTCAGTGGAATGATCACTGCAATTATGCATCTGGACGATTAATTAAAGAGCTTGGCAATACCGGTGATATTGAAGTTGAAACAGAAGGTATATTAATAGAAAATGGAATTGATATTGAAGATTTTACAGATGATGTGTTGGCTTGTCTCCCTGAAAGTGATGATTGGAATGTACCAGCTGTGGAATTTACATATCGTCGAGATTTTAGAGACCAGTGTGTCTTTACAATTGATCCATCTACTGCTCGAGATATGGATGATGCAGTGTCATGCATTTTGTTAAAAAATGGGAATTATGAAGTAGGTGTGCACATAGCTGATGTAACTTATTTTGTTCCAGAAGAAAGTGAACTAGATGAGGTAGCGAAACAGAGATCTACTAGTGTCTATCTTGTTCAAAAGGTTATTTCTATGTTACCTCGGCGGCTTTGTGATGAACTTTGTAGTTTGAATCCTGGGAAGGATCGACTGACATTTTCAGTTGTATGGGAAATGTCACCAGAAGGAGAAATATTTCATCAATGGATTGGCCGCTCGGTGATTAATTCTTGTATCAAGTTGAGTTATGAACATGCTCAAGATATGATAGAAAATCCTACTAGAACTTGGAATGCTCTTGAACATCCAGATATTCATGGTGGTTTCACTATATATGATGTAATTAAACAAGTTAATGAGCTTCATCTACTTGCGGTAAAATTGCGGGATAAAAGATTTTTAGAAGGTGCATTGCGACTTGATCAAGTAAAATTGCAATTTACGCTTAATGCCGAAAGTGGTCTGCCATCAGGATTTAATGTGTTTGTTCAAAAAGATAGTAATAAACTTATAGAAGAATTCATGTTGTTAGCAAATATGTCTGTTGCAGCTAAAATATATAATACATTTCCTTCTCTTTCTCTGCTTCGTCGTCATCCACCTCCGCAAGCGAAACCAATGCAAGACATCATTTCTTCATGTGAAACTATGGGCATTGTTCTTGATGCTACTACTAGTGGTACACTTCAATCCTCAATTGCGCGTTACAGAGGTGATGATTATTTATCGAATTCCATGGTTCAAGTATTAATGAACTTGTGTTCAAAGCCAATGAACTGTGCTCTTTATTTTTGTACAGGAGTGCTTGAAGATACTAATTTATACAATCATTATGCTCTGAATGTACCATTGTATACTCACTTTACTTCACCAATTAGACGTTATCCTGATATTATTGTCCATCGACTGTTAGGTGCTGCTTTGAAGTATAACTCAGTTCCAAATATGAGTGCTGTTGAAATGCAGAAATGTGCTGTGCATTGTAATGACAAAAAATATAATGCCAAGAAAGTCAGTGAACTTAGCTCAGAACTTTTCCTGGCAGCTTTTATTCGTAGTCTCGGTTCTGTCCACGCAAAGGCCATGGTGGTTGGTGTGATGGATCATTCATTTGACTGCCTTATTTTAGATATGGGCGTTATCAAGAGAGTTTACTGTGATAAATTGCCTTTATTGAAAAAAGAGTACAAACGATCACAAGGGCTATCCCTCTTGAATTTAACATGGAAAGATGCATCAGTCAAGGAAGGAGTAAAGCAAACTATTGTTATGTTTACTCTTGTTGACGTTGTCATGTTGGTCGACAAAGACTCTGTGCAAATTAAAGTACTTCTGACACAACCTGAAAAATAGATATTAAGTTTAAATAACTAATGTAGTTTTATTTTGCATATTTATTTGGTTGTTTTGACATGTAGTTTAATGACTATATGAATTATTTTTTGTTTTTGACATCTGCAGGTATGCTTATTATCTTCCTACCAGTAGTCATTTCTATAATATGAACTACAATGTAATATGAAGTTTTGCAATACAGCGTTCTAATTTTCACTTTGATGCTGCTTGAGGTATTCATTTTAATATTATGTATGAAATATTTGAAGATAAAACTATAATGCTAGATCTGTGTTTTGAAATTGTTTTCTGTTCATTTTTTCCAAAAGATCCGTAAATTGGACTCAGTTGTCATCAACTGAGTGATTTCTGTTCTTTGCCAAAGCTGGCATATTTTTCTATACCTGGAAGGAATTGTTTAATATTTGCACATTTATCTAAATGTTTAAACGTTCAAATTAAAAAATTATTTTACTTATATATTCTAAACATTACCAATTGTTGAAGTATTTTTCAATAGCATAAGTTTTAAATAGGTAATTTTTTTTAAATGTTTATTTAAAATTTTAAAAGTATTTACATACTTTTTATTATTTCAAAATATTTGGCTCAACTTTCATATATTTTGCATGAATATTTGTTTTTGTTTCAGTTTATTAACAAATAAAATAAGTAAGTGGTGTATTATGCAAAAGTTATAATTTAAGTTTATATTACAGTAGGCAGTTTATTACTACTGCTGGCAGATAATAATTACCTCTTCTGTTCATTTATTAAGTATTTGCATGTTAAAACTACTGTTTACATTTCATTTTAACTGAATTTTTTCAAAATTTCTGTGTCTTTTGAACTATGATCTGCACAATTCTGTGCATGAGTTTGAATATATACATAATTTATGTATGAATGACACTAAATTTTCACTTTCCTATATTTTATTCAGGATTGCTACATTATCTGAAAGGCAGTAAACCTGGAATTGTCAACGAATTGACCCAGAGTGGTGTGTGTGAGTGGAGGGGTCACCTTACTGTTTAGAGTATTTGTTTCCCAGGCCAGTGTCAATGAATTCAAAATTTTTATGGATTTCAAACTAAACCTGAAAGCTTGATAAAAACACAGTTAATAGCAATATAATTTTTATTTAATAGTAAGTGGTCAGTAAGCAGTTTTTTTAGTGGTCACTCTGTCATAGATTTTTTATATTCAAGGTGGTAAAATCATTAAAATTAATCCAATCCAAATATCATAAAATTAAAATATATGTGCAGTTGGAAGCATGCAATAAAATGAAACAGGAAATATTATAAGATGCTAATGTTCGCTCACCAGATTCACAAACTTATAAAATCTAAAAAGCTAGAGATGTCAGGCCCTCTTGGTGGCAAGATTCAGACCAGAGGATTAATTTTTTCCTGGTAGGTATTGTGAAAAAGGACATGGTCGTGCAAAAAGTGGCAGAGTGCAGTTTGCTCTGAAAGGAAAATGGCATGGCATTGGGCCCTTTTAAAATGACTTCACTGGAACACTAAGATTCTATTGCAGTGACTTCCAATTCTTTTACAGGCATAAGATTATTTTGTGAATTTCTGCTTCTGTGTTAGTTTTTCCCACATATTTCCACTTTTTTTGTTTTTCGCTTGAGAAATTTTATTTTTTCTGCGTACAAAAATATTTCCCTCGCGAATTCTAAACTTTCTCTTCTTTAAGCAGGGTGTCTCTACAGATCCTGAAAATCTGAAAAAGTTACAAAATTGGTCATGATTGTCCCAAATGCCACTAAACTGTAACAAAGTCATGAATTTTGAGATCAGAGTTTTTCCGACCTTACATGTGGAAATCTGTTTCAGTGTGATTGCTAAATCAGTGCTCACAAGTGGAAATTCATTCCCTCAGCGTCACAAGTGAGATGATAAATGATTATCTTTCTTTCACTTTTGCAATTTATTTGCATCAACTAAAATGTTTGATTATTTCATGTTATATACAGAAAAAGTATTTTTCAAATATATTATTAATGAAATGAAGGGGTATTTTGCAGCAGTATAACAAAAAAATGGCATTTGCACACAATCCTCAGCGTATCTCATTTAATTGTGAGAGCATTTTCCACGTATGCAATCCGTTTGCATCGGCTAAAACTTTTATAAAATTATTACTAGTTGTATACAAAGTTGTCTTTCAAACTTATTATTAATGAAATGGAGGGCTATTTTGCAGCAGTATTGCCAAAAAAACAGCATTTGTGCTTGATCGGTGTATCTCGTTTAATTGGAAAATATTTTCTATTTATGCAATCTGTTTGCATCAATTAAAATTTTTATAATTATTACGAGTTCTATGCAAAAAAGTTGTTTTCTAAACATATTATTAATAAAATGCTATTTTACAGTATCTGCTCATTAAATATTTTCTTTGCAAACTTTAACTCTTCGACATGCTGCATCACTATGTGGGAATATCATATCAGTTATGTAGAAAACTCAAGGTCTGTAACTTGTCTTGATCTTAGTATTTCTGTGGAAGAATTGCTGAGGGCAGGATAATTTTTTCATAGGAAAATGAAAGTTTCATAAAATATGTATATAAGTTTCATGTTGATAGATTTAATTATATACGCAATAGAGATGATTCATTTTTTATTTTATTTTACAATTAACAAGATAAAGCAAAAGGGTGTTCAACAGGGACTTTTTTTAAATGAATTCATAATTTCTTCTTTTTTAATCTTTCTGCAGTCTCATGCTTGTTTTTAGTCATGAATTCCTTTTCAATAAAATATTTTCTTCACAGACTTTAACTTGTTGACATGCTTTGCAGTACCTGTTGTTGAAGACCCTGTATTCATAACTTAAATCTTGTCTAATTTATAGATTTTTGACATTCGTAAAATTGTAGATTTCAAAATATTCTTCAGCATCCCTTCATTCTTTAATGGATGGTAAAAATAAACAAAAGTTATTAACATGCATCTACTAGTTTTTTCATTTAAGAAATATCAGCCATTGTCAGTAAAGCTATGTAATTTTGTTTTTAATAACCATTCCACTTTTGTTCTTTGTATTTGTTTTGCGTGCATAAATGTATGCCTTTATTCTGTATGATTATTCTATGAATTTTATTTTAAATTGATATGTATTACATACCATGTTTCCTCTATGAGATAGTTTTTCTGAAATATGGTAATTTTGGGCCATAAAGTCATTACTTTTCTATTTGTTAAGATTTTTGGACAGCTCTATTAAAATCTGAAAGGGAGAAATTGCTTCTAAATTTCAGTATCTCTTTTCCAAGCATGCCGAAGAGCTTTTTTTTTATTTTGCGGAGCATCAGTCAGATAAAGTGATTGCAAATATGTTATTATCTAACTTCTCCCCACAGTAAACTCATGCTAGTCACAGAGTAGTGATTAGAAATAAACATCTACTGTCCAGTTTCAATAGTACATTTGCCATGTGCCAATCATTTTTGCATATTTGAATTTTAGTGTTTCTTTCAAAAGTGTATGCTTGTTATAAAAACCACAATTTATTATCTTTAATTATGTAAAAGTAGTTTCAATTATTAAATTAGGACTACTGGCTTATTGGCCACTACCAAATTTCTGAGTTTTCACCATTTTCCAATCTATTTTACTCAAAGGTAAAAAGTACAAAATGTGCTGACCTTGATTTGACTTGAAAATACGGACTAGAAATACATGTCTGTACTTGGACAAATATTTTCTAGGACTTATTCCCTCTTCATCCTCATACATTGCATACAATCCATTAAAAACAAAGTTCAAGGATGAAAGATTACAGTCTGCGACTCTTCTATGAGAAATTTAAAATTTTGAGATATTTCATTTAAAAATTAATAGAAAATTCAGAAATAGAATAATTTAAAAACGATTTCTTTTATTTGAATGCAAAGATATTCTATATTCATGCCAAAATTTGAAATTGTATGAATCTTCAATTTTCGGATGCACCAATATAAAAATTGGATAAAGTGTACATACTTCAATGAATTTTCATATCATTTTTTTAAATATGAAGGAATTGCCTTATGGATCTGGTTTAAAGCCCAAAGATCATTATTTGATCTTTCTATTGGTGCCAAGATGGAAATTCTGTAATAATATTTTTGATCACCAAGAAGTCAATTTAAAGGAAAATTGTTCGTTGCACTTCAACATAAAATAACTGAAAAGCTAATTCGAATGTAAAAAAAGTTGCTTCATGGTATATGTGGACTTAACTTTAAGTATCATTGTACCAAATTTCTTAGCTGTGAGTTGCTTGGATTTTATGCTACATGACCAACAAATAGACATCTTTTATTATTAAGTAAGATATATATAGTATGTTAGGTGATCTAAGCTGAATTTCACAATAAATATATTTTTAATATTTTGGTGACTAGTATTAAATATTTGCAATTTTGCTCTACACCAATTTAGACATCCTTACTCCACTCCATGAATTTTGTTTAATTCTTCAATTTTAATCCTGGCGATGAACCTGCCTAAGGCTAAATTATCACTCACTTTAAGCTCCATAGGTGCAGAGTTCAGTTTCAAAATGAAGTTCTATGAACACATAAGCCATGGTTTATAATTTGCTTGAAACTGTTGGTCTGATTAATTTTGCTTGAAACTGTAAGTCTAATTAATTTTGCTTCTTACGCAAATAAACAAAAGTGCCAAAGCAACATAACCCACAATTTTCTAATAACTTTAGTGTTTTGGTGTTAAGTTCATATTAACTACTTGGCTTTAAATTGGGTCCACACCTTTGACATATTCTAGTAAGTTTTTGCTATTAATTATAGTAATGCAGTTTATTAGGAATGATTGATTTATTTTTTATTTTTAATTCAAGTAAATAGAAAGTGAATGTTTTAATCATAATTTCTTTTTAACTTTTAGACCTTGTTTCAGAAGAAATATATTTTTGAGATATGTAGAACATAGACCTGAAACCTGAGGCTTATGAGTACCAAAGTGCTTTTGCAAAAGTAAAAAGATATGTTTTATATTCTATTAATTCCTTTGATTTGTGCTGTCTTTGAGAATTTATTATATGCCGGTGATTTTTAGAGTTAAAAGTTGGGTTTTTATGAAATTCACGCCTGGTGATGATGCAAAATTGCTTTTATTTAGAGTGTAGTAGGGTGAAGTGAAAAGAACCAACATTTATTTTTCAATACCTATACTTTCAATAATTTCCTACTAGTTAATTAAATTTTTCTGTAAAGTTTCACTCCTCTTAAACTTCATCTTCAGGTGATCCTGCCGTGGCAAATTAAAAAAAAATGTCTTTTAATCTCCAATTTAGGCATGTCATTTTGAAACTTAGACATTTTTTTAATTTAGGTGCATAGTCCATTTTGAGGTCAGTTTCAATCATTCATGTGCTGGATAATTGGTGGCTCATTCTATGAATGTTAAAAGCTCTAACTTTAAGTACTATGCACCTCAAGATATTATTAGCTATCAAAACCTCTTTCTGGATGTTTCTACATTGCTTCATCGTAGCTATTACAGTTATAGTTGAATCAAAACTTCAATTTTTCTCTCCATCCTAGTGTATAGGTTTGAGTTGAATGGTAATAGTCATGAGAATCCTGTCATTGCATCTTTCAAAGCCATTTACTTTCCATCAAATTTTTAAATATAACCATTAAAAATTTGCTTTCCTTTTAAAATAAAAAGACAATTCTAGATTGAAACAATTTTTTAATTAAATCAACTAAACAAATGACACATCTTAAAACCAGATCCAAAGGTCACAATCTTTCAGACTGAGGTTTTTGCCATTCTTGTGTTGTAGAATTTGCTATGACAGGAATTACAGGAGTAGTCAAATACTTATCTGCTCTGATAGTTAAACTGCTCTTATGGCTTTAGGGAAGTCTACTATGACGTCATCCCTTGTCTGGGAGTGCTATACTGCACTTTGTAAAATTGCTAGCAACAACAAAGTCATACTTTACTGGGTACCTGGACATTCGGGCATTCAAGGAAATGAGATGGCTGGTGAATTGGCTAGAAAAGGCTCAAGTACTCCTTTTGTTGGTCCCGATCCGGCTTTGGGTGTTCTTAATGAACTAACTAGAAGAAGTTTCTATGACATCTTTAGAAAGCTTCATTGCAAGAACTGGCGTAATACTAAGGGCTAAAGGCAGGCGAAAGTACTAAACTGTAATTGCCCTAGCATGCATCAGAAGGAATTATTCAAGCTCAGTAGAACTGGCATCAAAAGGGCTGTTGGTCTCCTTACTGGGCACTACACCCTTAAAAAAACCTAAATATTATGGGTGTCACTCAGGATTTGCTGTGCAGAGTCTGCAATTATAGCGAAGAAACTGCCGCACACATACTTTGTGAATGTGAGGTGTTCTCCGCCCATAGGTTCGAACACTTGGGTCGACATGTGATTGAACCCTGGGAGTTGTATGACATTCCTGTCAAGTGCCTGCTTATTTTTGCCTTGGCTACTGGTCTCTTTTCTTAAGGACCTTCGCTTTTTTTGGTAGTACAATAGACCTCTGGTCGATGTGCTGGGCTCTTCTGGAGCCACCCGCTTTTATGTCATTCATTCATTCAAAGGGCACTTTATTAAGCAATCATCCTACAGACGTACATCAAATACAGCCAAAGCGCTTTTGAACATCCTCATGTTCATCTTCAGTGGCGATATAATTAAAAACAGATGCCAACATGCTTAAATACAATCCACGGCCATTAAGTGAAATTTACATATCGTAGAAATTGTCAGCCATACAAATTGGTGTATTATGAAACAGATATAAATTATACAATATATACATAGCTCAAAGATAAATATCTTAAAAATCTGTTTAAAAGCATAAATATTTTAGAACAATATTATAAATTAAGGTAACTATGTAAAGGTTTAACTTGCACGGAATCGAGAACGAGTCGCCAAGCATAACTTATGACCTGAACAGGGTTAAAATTACAAATAGAAGAACGATATAGATAAATGAAAAGGGATTCGTAAAGTAAGATAGAACAAGGGTTATTACAGCTAAACAAAAGAAAAGAATTTTCAAAAAGGGGGCGAAAATTATCTTTATTCACTAATTGAGCAAGGGCAGTCGTTTGCTTAGCATTTTTTATGTCTCTTGCATGTTTAGACAAACGAATACCAATCGTACGTTTAGTACTACCGATATAAAATTTATAGACATTGTCTGGAGAAAGAAGGGGTACAACATACACCCCAGCGAGGTTTTTAAAGTTAACATTATCTCTAAATTTAGCAGTACGAATACGATTGAACAAAGTAGTAACAGTTGAATGAGCGGGTTTAAAATTAAATTCGGTGCAAAAATTGATAAGAGGATGAAAAATTTTAGAATGGTAAGGGCAGCCAGATTTAAACGGTAAACCATCATTGATGGGAATAAGACTAGAAATGGGTTGTGAAAACTTATGGCGAATTTTAGCAAAGATATTATGAACAAACTCATAAGAGTAACCGGCATCTTGACCGAGTTTAAAAATTAAATCAATTTCACTTTTTAAAGAAGTAATAGTGGAACTAACATTAAAACGTGGTTCAAATATGTATTGAAGGAAGCCTTCTTAGACGAAATGGGGTAAAAAGAATCAGCCAGAATGCATGTGTTAGTGAAAGTGGGTTTGCGAAAAACAGAAGACAGAAAATTAGAGTAATTATAGGAAATAATAACATCTAAAAAGGGCAAGGAACAGTTAGATTCATGCTCTACAGTAAAATTAATGGCGGGATAAAAATTATTGACCAAATCAAGCAAATTAAGAAGATCATTTAAACTATGGTCCCAAATTATAAACACATTATCAACATAACGTTGCCAAAGGATAGGTTTATGGGATAAAAAAGGCAAAACCTCATTCTCGAGTTTCTGCAAAACAGCTTCAGCAAAGATACCAGAAAGTGGGCTGCCCATAGGGGCACCCGAATGTTGTAAAAAAATATCACTACGGAAACCAAAATAATTGGTCCCCGCCACTATATTCAATGCAGAGGCTATTGCGGAGACGGAAGAGGATTTATAATTATGTAATGAAAGTTTATTAACTATAATATTAATGGCTTTATCAACGGGAATACTAGGAAATAAAGAAACTATGTCAAAACTGTGGAAAGTACAATTAGAAACAAATTTTACACTAAAAAGGTTATTAATAAATTGTTTGGTAGAATTGACAGAAAAGGGGTGATTATCGAAGAAGGGCTTTAGGAACTTTGCCAAAGCTTTTTCCAAAAAATAGGTGGGACCATTACATTTAGAAACAATAGGCCGCATTGGATGGTTAACTTTATGTAATTTAATTTGGCCGAAAAGTTGCCGTAATTGATGGGAAGTGTGAAAAATAGCCGATTTAATAATGGGAGGAAGGTCAATAGACTGTTTAAGTTTATAGCAGTAATTGGGAATTTTTTAACATTGGTGCAATCCATCTCAGCAATATATAATTTTTTAATTGTTCTATTACAATTCTTGTTTCGAAATATGCTCAAACTGTTAATCAAAAAGTAAAATGGTTAGAAAACTTCATATGCTAGCATATAACACAAAATAAGGGTGCCAATTAGTTTCAGAGGCAAAAAGCAGCCTCCTTCATCAAGGTGACTGACCGGCATTAACCAGAGCATGATCAACTTCTGCCAACTGAGTGGTATATATATGACTAAGAAGACAAGTGATTGCCAAATGGAGCACAAAGAAATGAAAGGTGGAAGTATATAAATATCAAGATTCTATGAATAAAAGGTAAAAACCAAGGATAAATGGCTTACAGAAGGATCTGGCATGGGTTAATTGGTTTTCCATTTAATTTATTGTAAGGTCCTTAAGTTTGTAGTTTTACATGAACTTTTCTTGAATCCTTCTGCTGATCAATCACATTTCTCCTTAATTTTTACTGTTCATTCATAGAATCCTGCTGTTTATTCACTTCTTCTTTCGTTTTTATCTTTTATTTTTTGCTTTGCATTGGAACTGCTTTCCTCTTTGGTAACGTTTGCTACTCTATCGACATAACCAGATCTCATTCTGATATGTGTTAGCCGTGTTGTCTTGTGACAAAAGAATCAGCCCTTGTTTTTGTCACCTAAACTCATTGACAGCCTTATTTTGTGTTATATACTGTGCTATATAACACATTCTAACCATTTTAGAGTCTTGGTTATCTACTATGATAAAGAAAGTATTAATATCTTTATTAAATAATCCTTTCTAATTACCATCTATAAAAATATACTGGACACTTGGTTACATTGAATGATGTTATTTTCAACTCTCACTCTCTTTTTTTTTAGCATCATCTTTATCCTGAATAATTTAGAGTCTACTATATGCTTCATAAATTTAAATTATTTAATCTGTTCTTTCAGAATTCAATGTTTTGATTGTATCATAGTTGTAAAGGCATTCATTTGTTCACTGTTCTAAAGTTTGATACATTCATATTATAATTAAATATGTTAGTGAGTTTTATCATTGCTATGTATAATATATTTATTAATATATTATCTTTGCTATTTATAATACATTTTAACTGTATGTCATGCTCCCATTTTGTGAATTATGGCACAAAGGCTACATTACAGCACTGAGCTTTTGCATCTTAAACGCTATTAGAATTAGCACACATTTTTCTGCGTATTACCTTTACTAAAAGTTATCTTTTAGGAAACGTAGCACAATCAATATTAATGTTATATTTGTCTGATGATTAAATTTATTCTTTAGACTTTAGCTCTAGTGACTTTATGAAATATTAATTGGTTTCTTTTAAGCTAAGATTTGAACAATAAATTAATAAAATAGCATGTTTATATATATGGTATTAAATTATTATCACATATATACTATGCTAGTATTTATAGTGTTACTTTGAGAATTTTCTAGTGTTCTTTAGGAAAATTCACTTTTGTACTCAAGTTTGTTACATTTCAAATAGATTGTTTCATTAATTGAAGTAATTTTTAAATAATTATTTAAAATTTTAAGTACTAAAGTATTTTTGATTATTAAAATGTCTGCATTTATCACAGCTCAATAGAAAAAGAATCAGCCCAACTTCCTCAATTTAATGATATTGAATTTGTAACTAGTTTTTACCACAAGCAGAAAATTCTATAAAAGTATTTTAATGGTATTTTCCATATTTCATTCTCAATAAGATAACAAAGGCAGATAATATTTTAAAAGAAAAAAAAATATTTTGCAGAATTTCTAAGGGTTTTGTAACCTGCTAATAAGTCTGATATCTGTACATTAGTTTTTTATCTGTTAAAATAACATACAATATCATGTATTAACCTGGTAAAAGTACTCAATCCAGCTAATAGAATACAATTTTTCATTTTGTATATAAATGTCCTTGAGCTGCAGCTATTGTTTTATAATGATTGTAAACATTCACTAATTATATAAAAATAGACAGTAGTTACATTGATTTAAATTAATGTAACCACTACTTATGAGAATGTAAGTGATATATGCTTCTATAATAGAAGTAGTTGTATATAATCCTTTATACACAGCTGTTTTTCCAGAGGTGACTTCAAACATTTAGTGGCCCTAGGTTATGGTTGCAGCTATAGGCTTGGTTATGCCATGTAAAGGCAAGGCCAAACTTTATTCATTGGCAACCCTGTTATGCTCAGCTGACAGGGTCACCAATTTTAATTTATTAGTACATGTTTAATTGCATTTTTTTTTGTACAAATAAAAATAATTTATCTGAATAGATTAATTCTGATTATCACAGATTTACTGTATTTTAATTTATTCATTCCTTTTGTGTCAATCATACTATATATGACTACAAAAAAAAGGCATTTGTAGAGGGAATGAAGAGAATTCTAAGAAAAGTGGCTCATAATAGCCTTTAAACAATTATCTTCTAATTTTCATATGTTTGCTATTATTAAAGATGTATGTAATGTTTGTTGAGTAAACATATGTTTAATGAACAGCTGTTTAATATATTAAAAATAGGTTGAAAGAAACTAGTAATAGTTAGTAAAAGTTAATAAGCTAAATGAAACTTTTTGTGCAGTACTTGTACTTCTTTTGAAACATGTATTTTGTTTCAATTGCATATACATATTAATGTCAATCATATTATCATCTATTTAATGAAATTAGTTGCAGAAAATTATTGTTCCATAAAGAAAGTAATTGCTAAATATATTGCTATCACCATTTCTCTAGTGATAAGAAAATTGTACGATTCTGAGATACAAAAATCTTTGTTATTCTTGTAGCAAGATAAGAATAGCTGATGTGCAGGGTTTGGGTAAAGTTACTTTGAGAACGTAACGAGTAAGTTTCTCTTTGTTGTAAGTGGCTGAATATTACAGTTATATGTTAATGTTACATTTTTCATACAAGTTGCTTTATGCTGTTTTGCACACAGCACTAATTTAATATTTTTCTATATTCATTCAAATCCAATAGTTATATTATGAAGCTTTATTAAATTAAAAAAAAATAACTATTTCAAAACTTGCTTTGAAATCGTTAAACCCTACTCTAAAAATTTTAATATTCTCCTTAAAAATAAATTGTTTTTTAAAACTTAAAATGGAAATAGGTATTGCAGTCAAGGAAGCAGGAAATTAAACATTCAACTGTAAAATCTTGATGTTTACTTAGGTTAGCCATTTTGTTGTAAACAGAGAAAGTTATTTAGTTTCTCATCGTCACCGTCACCCATTTTGATTGGATTTCATAAGCTAATGAAATAATAAATGTAGTATAATGTACACCAAATCAATACTTTTATACTACTCATTGAAAGTAATAATTATTGATCTCTTATTACAAATTATCCTTATAGACATCATTACTTTTATTCAATTACTACTCAACCCTGCAGATGTGTAATCAACTCAAGGATTTGTTTAATATTTATAACATTATTTGTACAGCAGTTGGTAAAACATTACCATAAAACTTTCTGCAGGTTTATTGAGATTTCTCAAATTTGTATGTTGCCACTGGCAAATGGTTTTCATTTTGCATATAAATTGTTAAGAAATAATTTATATTTTTAGAGGATAATTTATCTTTCATTACCTTTAACTTTAATAAAAAATAATGACAAACCTTTTAAATTAAATATGCTGTTTTTTAAACAAATTTAGTTTGCACAGATTAGTTTCATTCAGCATTTTTTTAGTGATGATGAAAACTAAATTATTGTATACATTTATTTTTAGTTATTTACCTTTATTTATTTCCCCTGTATAATGAAAATATTTCATTGAAACCAGAACAAAATTTTACCAATACTAGTTAATTATTATTTTATTATTTTTTAAATTTGCAGTATATATTGCATACTGGTCATAGAGGGAATAATTTTATCCTTTAAACTATTAAACATTAATAGAATGATAAGGAAAATTAAGCACAAAATTAGTTTATGCAATTCATCATTTAATTTGTTTTTAATTATGTTGCATAATTTTTCCTTATTTTTTGCACAAAGTACTTTAACTGAATGATTTATAGTTGCATGTTTTGCAACATTTATATAAAAAGATGGTAATTGCATTTTGTTACGTTTATCTATCTTCAATATGTGAACATCCTTGATATATTACAAATGTTTTGTAAAACAAGTAGTAGTATAAAATGTGAAAAATATAAAATTGATGAAATAATATATTACCTTCATTTGTAAATGCATATTGTATTTGTAAATATATATTGTATTTAAACTGCAGTTTTTGATTAAGTTTCTATTTCAAAATTCAATTTTAAAAGAGACATTTTGCATTTAATGGAATTTAAATCTTAAATATTTACTGTATCAAAAGTCAGTCATCCATGCTGAAAATGTTTACATTATCTTTGAAAATTGTCTTACTTTTTAGTTTTGTAAGTTACATATGTATTGTTTTAAATTGTTCGTTTGTGGAAGTTTTGTAGTATAATCATAAATTTCGCATTAAGGATTTGAATATGATTATTCTTTGTTGTCACATTTATGCTGTATGTTTCTACTTTCTTTGTTTTGTTTTTATTATATTTCCTTTTGTTTTCTTCCCAAATGTCACTTGATGGGGATTATTAGATATTTATTTACCACCCAGACATATAAAATAAGTGAAAATAGCTAGCTTGTGGATTTTGCAATCTACAATTTTCATTCTTTACTCAAGAACATAGAATGAAACAATGGTTTCATTAGAATGCGAGAATTTTGTGTAAACTTTTTCTCCTATGCTGTGTTTTCTTGTAGTCTGAGCTCTCCTATATGCAACATTTACATAATTTTACTTTATACATGGCCTTTAATCTTAAAAGGTGGTGGGATACTGAGGGGGGATTTTGTTCATGAGTGTTACAGAAATCCTTATAAAGTCTGCTTTTATGCATCCTAATTTTCTAATACAGAAATTCTGTATCAAATTGCTTTAGTTATACCTGTGACCTTTTTCCAAGAAAAGTGTTTAAACCAAACTTGAAATTATGGATAAATTTTTATTTGTATTTCTGATGCTGATAAAAGCACATAAAATTGCTATTGTTTAAAATTTGAGTCTTATTTTTTTCAAATTCTTCTATTATAATCTGACTTCTGTATACAAACACTATATAGATTTTGTAATGGAAATCCCAAAGTCAGAAATGTTCAGTGGTACAAAATAAAGTCATACGAATGTCGCCTTCCATTTCCAAAAGGGGTTAATTTTTACTTGTATATGGTTAGAGATTGTTGTTAAGAAAATTTTTACTTTTTTGTTGAAAAGGGGAAAATAATTATATTTTAAATTTAAGGGATTAAAAAGTAAAATGTAAAAACCACAAAAGGATTTGTCAAATAAAAATTTTGGGTTTCAACACATTCACCATCTTTTAACATTTTCATGCACTTTATTTATTGAACTCATTAATCATTTTGATAAAAAAGTGTATTGTGATGCATCTTTCTGTAGAAAATTATAGATTTATTATAGAATTTTTTTTTTTAATGAGAAACTACTTTAAACACATCTGGGCTAAATTTTGGCACCAAATAAAATCCTTTATTCAGAGAATCTATGTTGTAAATTCGAATAGTGCAAAAAAAAAACATGTCACTATTTTTCCAGTCTGCTTGGTCCTTAAAAGTATCTATATTAATATTTTATCTTTATATTTGAAAGTTCTGTTGTCATAGTTCCTAAAGTTGTATGTATGTTTACATTACGATAAATCACTTTATTAAAATTTTCTAGATTTGGTGATAATAGTTACAAAACCTAAGATGTAGAACTTTCATGAATTTTCATAAAAAAATGCCCTTTTTAAAATATTAATTAATAAAGGAATAATTATGTAGGAAAATTATAAGTAGGTTGTATATAATATTTCTTGTATTTTTTACTGATAATTTATGCAATACTGAATAAAGATTGATTGGCAAATGAGCAATAACAGTTGTCAAATTTAGTCCTACCACTCTTAAAAGTAATCTAAATTTGAAGCTGTCTGCATGATTGTGCTACATTGAGGTTCGTGAAATTGTGGCACATTTTTTCAGCAATATATAGTATGTGTGTATGTAAATTTTTGTAATGGGATAAAAAAATTTGAGTTTTGGATAGATCTATATGTTTTAAACGCTCAACGCCGATAAAAGAAATGAACAGCATAATTTTGGCTTAATTTTGGAGGTTAACCAGATTATATATATATACAGTCAAACTTGTCTATAACGATACTCTAGGGACCGAGAAAAAATATCGTTATAGACAGGGCTAAACTTGCTACACTCTATAATGGAAGTTATTTAACATGGGTGTGACGTTATTATAATAATATATGTTGAACTTGCATGACTGAATAATACTACAGTATTATGTTGAACTTACATTTTTAATGAATGTATTATAGATTAGGAAAAAAATATGAAACATATGTAGTATCTTATGAACCTAAATCATAAGATTCAAATTGCAGTTCGAAAATGTAACACGGCGTATAGTTTAACTAGATTTCTAATAAGCAATTAAAAAATGGATAATTATATTGATAAAAATAAAATTGGAGTTGTATTTTTAATTCAAAAATCAAGAATACGTCGAAACGGAAATGAAATACGTACCGTACACAATTCGAATCCTTAAATAGTATGAAAGAAAATTTAACATGCGAAGTAATCCAATATTTTCGTTTGCTTGGATTTTGCAGAGAATGCAGCCGTCATATACATATTTTTTAAAGCTTCCAGCGAATTCAGATATACATCTGGAACATTTGGTAAAGTAGGAATGAAATTCTGTAATGTTTCGATCATTTTAACAGCATCTTCAGATGTTGTGTTGGGTGGTGGTTCCGTTCCACACTCCTCATCTTCCACTTCACTAACATCATTTTCTTTCAGTTCCACAATTATGTCCTCATCGGTGCTCCCACTGTGAACACTAATAAACCTTCATCCAAATTCAAATAGTCTTCTGTATTTATTGAAAAGTGCATATTTGTGGAAACTTTGAATGCATTCAAAGAATTACTTAGGTGCAGCACACAATTTTCTTTTTCAGAAAGATTTTGTTGAGAATTCTCATCGCTGTCAGACTGTTCTTCATCACTGCACGAGCTGAAATTAAAACCTGCCTTCCACCAACAATTTCGTATGGTAGATGACTGCACAGAACTCCAACTGCCAGGGATCATGTCACATGCTTGTTTAACATTTATGCTAAAGGGTTTGGTAATCTTGGTACATAGTCTGTACATAGAACATTATTCCCCTTTAGGATGAATTTCAGCCTTTTTGTTAAGTCTGCCATTGTAAAAGTCTTGGTCCAAAGTTCAAAAAGTCTTGGACACAACACAGGGAAAAAATTTTGAAATACTCAAAATTATCATTATATACAGGTTCACTCAAAAGCAAATATTGTTATAGACAAGTTCGATATACACTAAAACTATAGGAAATCCGCCGGGACCGTGGAAAATATCGTTATAAACAGGTTTATCGTTATAGACAGGTTTCACTGTATATATATATATATATATTCTTATTTTGAAATTGTAAAATGTGAGATGGATTTATTTAGATCAGAATATTGATTACATCTATACAATACAGTATATTACAATACAATATGTATCAAATCACCATATCAATACATCCAATAACTTTGCTTATTGCTAATGATCTGTAACACATTTGCACATAACGCCATCTATAAAATAAACTTCTCGGTTAAAGCCGAAGGTGTAATGATGCACAGAATGAAAATGGTTTATTCACACTTAGTGGAAAAACAAATGTCTTTGCCAATTTTGATCAGAATATGGAATTTTGCGTGTAATTGTGATTGTTGATACTTGATATAAGTACAAAATGTCTTTTGAAAAGTGATGAGCTATTTATTTATTTGGATAAAGTATATATGTATGTTTTAAGTGAAAGAACATTTTTATATAAGTAAAATTTAAGGTTGAAAGTATATTATATATATATATATATATATAAAGAGCATGTGAAATTTTTTTTAGATGAAGATCAGTTGAGATGGACTCGTCCTTGCTTTACTGTTTTTCTATATATTCCCCTTTAAGATTAATCCACATTGTCACTATATAGGCACAAAAATAAAAATCTGTTATTAGCCACAATCCACTCCAAAGCAATATTCTTGATTTCTTGATCCTTTGAAAAGGTTTCCATGCATATATTTCTGATGAAAATGATAATTTAGGAACCATATCCATCTCATGTATGGTCCAGATTCTATTCCTAAAATCTTGAGTCCAAATGAACAGCCTTTGCTTGTTCAGAGATGTTGTTTATCTAACAACTAAATGATCAAAAATGTTTAGGAGGAGCTGAAAAGACTTTTATTTTACGGATATTTCTTCACTGGTCATGAACGAAGGTGATTCATTGATATTAAGCGTAATATATTAAAAAACACTAATAGAAAGGAGAGTCCATCTCAGTGCTTTCATTTCTAAAGAGTAGGCTCTCCTAATATCCTTCATATTTTATCATTTTTGTCACTTGCACTTGGGTTTTTCTAACTATGTATCTATTTAGTAATTGAGAATGTGCAAAAAAAAAAAAAAAAATATATATATATTTTTTAAATAACTGCAGCTTGTTCAGCTTTTTTTAAACTGTGAAGTTGATATTTAAAATATTTATTTTTTAAATTTGATTTAGCCTTCTACAATCCTCTCTTGCTCAAATCATTGATTGAAAAATATTCTTTAAAACTTTATAATCAATGTTCTAAAAGTGCTAGTTTACTAAATGTGAAACATGAACTTTTTAAATTTATACTCTATTGTGCTGCTTCTAGAACTTTAGCTGTGCATTTGTAGCTTCAACTTAATAATTTTAAAATTGACGAAAAGCAAAACAAAATTTGCTTTTTGCATATTCTTAAAATTGTAGACCATACACAGAAACTGAAGATCGTACAAATTTGTAAATGATTTTATTATACATGGTTTTCTTTTAACCAGACTAAAAAGATATTTACAGTTTTGTGTTGGTGATCTTTTACTTTATATGCAATGCAACTTTTGAGCTGCTTTAGATTAAAATTAAGCTATAATTGAACAATTATTATTTTAAATCTGAAAGGAACATTTCAAAAGTTTGCTTTTAATGCGTATTATTGGTAAGGGATTAGTGTATAATAATGTGAAGATATAAAATATTTAATACTGTTGTATACAGCTAAACAGCCTTTGTAGATAAGCTAGTTTAATATTTATCTGTAGCAGAGGGGCTTGTCCCTATCTCAAGTGGTGAGCTGTTGTTGTTGAGACCCAGACCGTCCGACCTACCAGAAAGGTGTAAGGTAACCGTTTGGACGGCCAGGAAGTGCCACCCAATTTAGACCGGAACCCAGTGTGGGAGGCATCCACAGGGACCATACCCTCCTTCCCCTACCGCCAACCTCTCGGAAGGACTTACGGACCCACATGTTTAATGTGATCACACTCCGCATGAACACGGCGGCAGTTGTAGCAGCGTGCAAATCACGGCGGCAGTTGTAGCAGCATGCAAATCCAGAGCGCAAACCACCGGGTTACCATGCCCGAAATATGCCAACAGCACGCTGAGTTCCCAGGTGATCACCCACCCAAGTACTAACCGCGCCCGATGCTGCTTGACTTCAGTGATCTAACGAGAACCGGTGTTTTCAGCACACGGTAGGGTCGTTGGCATAAGTGGTGAGCTGTCAAAATGTTAACCGGTATTCTATAAAACTTTAGCAAACTATTTTATATATATATATATATATATATATATATAAATGTCATATTACCAGCTTATGATGTGTTGAGAATAAATAAGTAAGCACACTGCACTCTAATTGTATAAATAGATGCTCTCTTTCCTCAGATGAGTCGGACGGTCTGGGTCTTCAACATTAATTGTATATATATATATGTTTCTTTAGTGTTTGATTTAAATGTATAACAATTTGCATAAACACACCTGAAAAATTTTAACAACCAGCATGTGCATATCAGCTTCAGCTCACATTTAGTTCACTTCAAAATTTTGGCAAAATCTGTTAAAATTACTATTAGGATATTTTTCCTTGTTGTGAATAGATGACTCTTATTTTCGTGTTTTATTTTTATGCATAGCTATAGGTTTCGTATAACATATTAATATTTTACTGATAATTGGTAAATAAACTGAAATGAATTACATCTTAAATTGAATTTACTTTTACTATGTTTCATCTTTCAGCAGTTAAGCAAAAGAATGAACTTTAATTTCATTAAATTAACATTATTCTTTTACAGTTTTTAAATCCATTTTAATTACAGTGTGAGTCATTTTATAACGACCAATTTCTAACGAAGTTGTATTTGTTTTCATCTATTACATATACTTAAATAGTAGAAAGTAATTTATACACTGTTTTTTTTTTTTTTTTTGTCTTTTTAATCAAAAATTGAAATTATTAGCTTTCAGAAAGTTGTCTTATAGTATATTGCATTCTGTAATTATGATATAGACAAAACATGAAAGTATTATGGAAGTGAAACTAATTTATAGTTTAGTTTCATTGATGTATTAAAAGCTTATGTACAATCATAAATATTATATATATATACAACCGTCCTTTCTTAGATGTTAAATCAGTTTCAAGTTGTGTGTAGAGTTTTAATAAATGTAGATTGTAGTTGCATGATTTATTGCTTATTACCTACTTTTCGCTGCGAATGGCATTTTCTAATTATGAATTGTGCATTAAAATGAACTAACTCAATAGTGTAGTATCATTTCAATAAATACTTCATTGTAGGAAACTGTAAATTATAGTTATGTAATTTTTGCCAACAGCTGTGATAAAGTTCAGTGTATTTATCTGACTTATGTAATTAAAATATTTGTGCTTCAATTTATTTTATTTTGTACAAGTCACAATTATTCAGAATCAATTTATATATGTTGCACATTGAGGAAGTTGTCGGCTCAAAAAGTTGTTTCTTAAAGTATATTCTATTGCTCACTGTTGGGCCCCGAGGGCCCTCTAAGTTGGCAGAAAACAGATTTTAAGTTAAGATTATGCTCCCATTATAGATAATATCATCCATGGACCAGTTTCATGCTTATTATATACACTCATCAACATGAAATAGCTGGCTATATCTGGAATGGCAGTGTATCATCACTGGGGATCAAAGTAGTGGGCCATCGTATGGTAGGCATACTTGCATACATTATCATGATGAACAAAATAATTCTCTGACTCATGATGTCAATCTATTATTGCTGTTCGATTGTTTCATACCTATTATTGCTGTCCTGTATATTGCCTTAAAAATGTGGCTTCGTAAAGCTCTCCTCCTCCTAGCTTTTTATCAAAAGGATGATAAGGAAATGTGCAAATGACCAGCGAGTTAGTGATCAAAGGGATAATTTGAAGAAGCCTCATAGTAGGTCACAAGGCGGCCTCATGGTGAGTCACAAGGCCTGATGTATGGTGAGTCAATGTCAGAGAATCCTGGATGATCAAGTAACCTGTTTGTGTTGGCACCATCTAGTGAGAAGTCAGGAAGTTTAAGACATAAGGTATTTTTGCATGTTGCGTCAGTTGCATGTCCTAAAGGTTACTAGTGTAGCGTCACTGGGGATCGAACTTTGGGCCAAAGTGTGGTGAGCATACATTATCGTGATGAGCCAAAAAATTCTCTGGCTCATGACACCTTATGTTGCGTTAAGGATGTGATTCTACAGCAGCAAGAAAACTTACTATTTGCCAGTATTATTTTAACCTTTAAAGAAACCGATAAATTCAGTCCTACCATTTAGCTAGCTTCAAATTTTTGTGCAATTGAGCTCAAGCTGCACAGAGATCATATAAAAGCATCTTTGATGGTAGATTCTATGACTGGCCAAGTTCATTCACAGTTATAGAACCCACCATCAGGAGCATTCTAACTGTCATTGCATATAATTCAGCATAGAATAGTTGTTATCTGCAATAGCAGCAAGGAAAAATTTCTGAATTTGTCGCTTCGCACCAGGTTTGCAAAATATTAGCTCATTTTGCTTATTTTTATTTAACAAGCATAGTGCCAACAAGCATTTAACAAGCATTCGCCAAATTTTATTTTCACTTTATTTTGTTTTCCATTTGAAAAATCTGTTTTGAATTATAAATTCTCAAATTTCAAAGATCATTTCTTTGGAAAAGACAAATAGTATAATAATATACATGATTAAGTATACCATAATTTTTAATTTTGACATTGCCAGAATTCATAATCGCAAATATTTTTGCTAAATCTTTTTTTCAATCGCCAAATTGAATTTTCTTTCACAATGCGACAATGGCGTTTTGTAGCGTGACCCGTGATGGAAAATATAAGTTAATTGAGTGCTTTGAAATAGTTTATGTTGTCATCCAGAAAAGCACCCAATGTACAATTTAACATTAAAGACATTGTGGCGTGTATATTATGTATCATTTTTAACACTTTACAACATAGTTGAAAAGTGTTTGACTTTGTTCATTCATTCATTCTGTCTGTCTGTCCGTTAGCACCATAACTGCCGTAAAAATGACTATCAAAATAAAATTTTAGTATGTTGTTCAGACATACGTTTCGCGACCGCGCGTCGGAGAGCTACGAAATTTGGCAATCGGAGACCTGGGGGGGAGGGAAGGGGACACGTGAAAACCGATTTTCAAAATTCTAATTATTTTTTTATTTATTTAATGTTTTATGCGATTTCGACCTTTTTTTGCCCTTTTTTCTCCACGATCCAGACGTCGTAGAAAAAAACAACTCACACCATCGGAAAGAGCAGACAATTGCGAGTAAAAATATATCAATTTCAAATCTCCATTTCGATTTCTAATATTTTTTAAAGATTTTAAAACAAAAGTCACTTTTGGCTCAAAAAAACGATTTTTGGTTTTTAAATTCTCGCATAGTAAAAAGTACTCATAATTTCGACTAATAATTTACATTTTTAGAAAGCTGAAATATCTGGCATTCTTACAAGTCTAATCTGGTCCAGAAATAATGAAAATTGCCTTCAGGATCGCAATTTTAAAGACGTCATGATTTTAAATTTCTCGACGTTCCGCTCGGCGTACCGCTTCGTTTCTCCCCCGCTGAAGCAGGGAAGGTGGTGGGTGGGGACGTCACGGTTCTGTATATGCATAGCGATGGGTGGGACAATAAGAAACCGAATTAGTTTTTACTTTCCGTTTCCCGCGCTTCCGATTTTAAATGAAATAGCTTAACATATGCACTGTAGAAATTATTATATTTATATTTTAAATGATGGAACGATATGGATTTTTTAAATGGATATTTTAATTTTATGGATATTTTAAATGATAGAACGATGGATATTTTAATTTTATGGATATTTTAAATGATGGAACGATGGATACTTAAATTTTATGGATATTTTAAATGATGGAACAATGGAATGAGGATGATGGAATTAAGAGCTTAGAGAGCATATGGTCATTTTAAATTGTAAATTAGCGCGCGGGAAGTTAGCGGTAGGCCCGGGTACGATTCCCGCCACTGCCAAAACTGCCGAAGTGTTCACGCGGAATACGATCACGTTAAACATGTGGGCCCGTAAGTCCTTCCGAGAGGTTGGTGGTAGGGGAAGGAGGGTACGGTCCCTGTGGATGCCTCCTTCACAGGGTTCCCGTCTAAATTGGGTGAATATAAAGAAAGTTGCGGAGGGCGAGGCAGCCCAGTGGTTAGCGCTCAGGAATTGCACTCGGTAGGCCCGGGTTCGATTCCCGCCACTTCCAAAACTGCCGCCGTGTTCACGCGGAGTACGATCACGATAAACATGTGGGTCCGGAAGTCCTTCCGAGAGGTTGGTGGTAGGGGAAGGAGGGTACGGTCCCTGTGGATGCCTCTCCCACTGGGTTCCGTTCTAAATTGGGTAAATAAAAAGAATGTTATGGAGATAGTCGCTGGGGGCGAAGAAGCCCAGTGGTTAGCGCGCGGGAATTGCACTCAGTAGGCCCGGGTTCGATTCCCAAAATTGCCGCCGTGTTTACGCGGAGTACGATCACGTTAAACATGTGGGTCCGTGAGCCCTTCCGAGAAGTTGGTGGTAGGGGAAGGAGGGTACGGTCTAAATTGGATGAATAAAAAGAAAGTTATGGAGATTGTCGCGTAGGGCAAAGTAGCCCAATGGTTAGCGCGCGGAAATTGCACTCGGTAGGCCCGGGTTCGATTCCCAAAATTGCCGCCGTGTTTACGCGGAGTACGATCACGTTAAACATGTGGGTCTGTAAGACCTTCCGAGAGGTTGGTGGTAGGGGAAGAAGGGTACGGTCCCTGTGGATGCTTCTCCCACTTGGTTCCGGTCTAAATTGGGTGAATAAAAAGAAAGTTATGAAGAATATCGCGGAGGGTGAAGTACCCCAGTGGTTAGTGCGCGGGATTTGCACTTGGTAGGCCCGGGTTCGATTCCCAAAATTGCCGAATAAAAATAAAGTTATGGAGATTGTCGCGGATGGCACGGTAGCACAGTGGTTAGCGCGCGGGAATTTCACTCGGTAGGCCCGGGTTCGATTCCCGCCATTGCCAAAACTGCAGCCGTGTTCACGCGGAGTACGATCACGTTAAACGTGTGGGACTGCAAGTCCTTCCGAGAGGTTTGTGGTAGGGGAAGGAGGGTACGGTCTCTTTGGATGCCTCCCCCATTGGGTTCCGGTCTAAATTGTGTGGCACTTCCTGGCCTTCCAAGCAGATACCTTACACCTTTCTGGTAGGTCGCGCCAACGAGTTTGCCACGGTCAGAATTTTCAAGGGTAGCGAACAGGCTGGTCGCCAAAGGCGGCTAGTGTATAATAAAAATATTGCTATTTTTATTATCTGCAATTATTGTAAAGTATACAATTTTAATTTCCTTGTCTTAAATAATAAAAGGCAATCTCTGTGTGTGTGTGTGTGTGTGTCTGTCTGTCTTATACACTATACGTTTCGCGACCGCGCGTCGGAGAGCTACGAAATTTGGCAATCGGAGACCTGGGGGGGAGGGAAGGGGACACGTGAAAACCGATTTTCAAAATTCTAATTATTTTTTTATTTATTTAATGTTTTATGCGATTTCGACCTTTTTTTGCCCTTTTTTCTCCACGATCCAGACGTCGTAGAAAAAAACAACTCACACCATCGGAAAGAGCAGACAATTACGAGTAAAAATATATCAATTTCAAATCTCCATTTCGATTTCTAATATTTTTTAAAGATTTTAAAACAAAAGTCACTTTTGGCTCAAAAAAACGATTTTTGGTATTTAAATTCTCGCATAGTAAAAAGTACTCATAATTTCGACTAATAATTTACATTTTTAGAAAGCTGAAATATCTGGCATTCTTACAAGTCTAATCTGGTCCAGAAATAATGAAAATTGCCTTCAGGATCGCAATTTTAAAGACGTCATGATTTTAAATTTCTCGGCGTTCCGTTCGTTTCTCCCCCGCTGAAGCAGGGAAGGTGGTGGGTGGGGACGTCAAGGTGGAGGTGACGTCACGGTTCTGAATAGAGCGCCTTTGCTCTATATAAATTATTATATTTATATTTTAAATGATGGGACGATCTGGATTTTTTAAATGTATATTTTAACTTTTGGATATTTTAAATGGATATTTTAATTTTATGGATATTTTAAATGATGGAACAATGAAACAATGGAATGAGGATGATGGAATTAAGCATATGGTCATTTTAAATTGCAAATTAGAGCGCGGGAAGTTAGCGGTAGGCCCGGGTTCGATTCCCGCCACTGCCAAAACTGCCGCCGTGTTTACGTGGAATACGATCACGTTAAATATGTGGGTCCGTAAGTCCTTCCGAGAGGTTGGTGGTAGGGGAAGGAGGATACGGCCCCTGTGGATGCCTCCCCCACTGGGTTCCCGTCTAAATTGGGTGAATATGTAGAAAGTTATGGAGATTGTCGCGGAGGGCGCGGCAGCCCAGTGGTTAGCGCGCGGGAATTGCACTCAGTAGGCCCGGGTTCGATTCCCGCCACTGCCAAAACTTACGCCACGTTCACGCAGAGTACGATCACGTTAAACATGTGGGTTCGTGAGTCCTTCCGAGAGGTTGGTGGTAGGGGAAGGAGGGTACGGTCTAAATTGGGTGAATAAAAAGAAAGTTATGGAGATTGTCGCGGAGGGCGAAGTAGCCCAGTGGTCAGCGCGCGGGAATTGCACGCGGTAGGCCCGGGTTCGATTTCCGCCACTGACATGGAGTACGATCACGTTAAACATATGGGTCCGTATGTTTTTCCGAGAGGTTGGTGGTAGGGGAAGGAGGATACGTTCCCTGTGGATGCCTCCCCCACTGGGTTCCGGTCTAAATTGGGTGGCACATCCTGGCCGTCCAACCAGTTACCAGGCCCGGGTTCGATTCCCAAAATTGCCGCCGTGTTTACGCGGAGTACGAGCACGTTAAACATGTGGGTCCGTGAGTCCTTCCGAGAAGTTGGTGGTAGGGGAAGGAGGGTACGGTCTAAATTGGATGAATAAAAAGAAAGTTATGGAGATTGTCGCGTAGGGCAAAGTAGCCCAATGGTTAGCGCGCGGAAATTGCACACGGTAGGCCCGGGTTCGATTCCCAAAATTGCCGCCGTGTTTACGCGGAGTACGATCACGTTAAACATGTGGGTCTGTAAGTCCTTCCGAGAGGTTGGTGGTAGGGGAAGAAGGGTACGGTCCCTGTGGATGCTTCTCCCACTTGGTTCCGGTCTAAATTGGGTGAATAAAAAATAAGTTATGAAGAATATCGCGGAGGGTGAAGTACCCCAGTGGTTAGTGCGCGGGATTTGCACTTGGTAGGCCCGGGTTCGATTCCCAAAATTGCCGAATAAAAATAAAGTTATGGAGATTGTCGCGGATGGCACGGTAGCCCAGTGGTTAGCGCGCGGGAATTTCACTCGGTAGGCCCGGGTTCGATTCCCGCCATTGCCAAAACTGCAGCCGTGTTCACGCGGAGTACGATCACGTTAAACGTGTGGGACTGCAAGTCCTTCCGAGAGGTTTGTGGTAGGGGAAGGAGGGTACGGTCTCTTTGGATGCCTCCCCCATTGGGTTCCGGTCTAAATTGTGTGGCACTTCCTGGCCTTCCAAGCAGTTACCTTACACCTTTCTGGTAGGTCGCGCCAACGAGTTTGCCACGGTCAGAATTTTCAAGGGTAGCGAACAGGCTGGTCGCCAAAGGCGGCTAGTAAATAATAATAGGCAATGTCTGTGTGTCTGTGTGTCTGTGTGTCTTATACACTATACGTTTCGCGACCGCGCGTCGGAGAGCTATGAAATTTGGCAATCGGAGACCCGGGGGGGGGGGAGGGAAGGGGACACGTGAAAACCGATTTTTAAAATTTTAATTATTTTTTTTTTGTTATTTAATGTTTTATGCGATTTCGACCGTTTTTTGCCATTATTGCCCTTTTTTTCCCACGATCCGGACATCGTAGGAAAAAACAAATCACACCATTGGAAAGAGCTGACAATTGCGAGTAAAAATATATCAATTTCAAATCTGAATTTCGATTTCTAATATTTTTTAAAGATTTTAAAACAAAAGTCACTTTTTGCTCAAGAAAAGTATTTTTGGTTTTTAAATTCTCGCATAGTAAAAAGTACTCATAATTTCGACTAATTATTTACATTTTTAGAAAGGTCAAACATCTGGCATTCTTACAAGTCCAATCTGGTCAGGAAATATTCCGTATTGCCCACAGGATCGAGATTTTAAAAGTTTCCGAATTTCAATTTCTCGGCGTTCCGCTCGGCGTGCCGCTTCTTAACCGGCGTTTCTCCCCCGCAGAAGAAGGGAAGGTGGTGGGTGGGGACGTCAAGGTGGAGGTGACGTCACGGTTCTGAATAGAGCTCCTTTACTCCATATAAATTATTATATTTATATTTTAAATGATGGAACAATATGGATTTTTTAAATGTATATTTTAACTTTTGGATATTTTAAATGGATATTTTAATTTTATGGATATTTTAAATGATGGAACAATGAAACAATGGAATGAGGATGATGGAATTAAGCATATGGTCTTTTTAAATTGCAAATTAGCGCGCGGGAAGTTAGCGGTAGGCCCGGTTTCGATTCCCGCCACTGCCAAAACTGCCGCCGTGTTTACGTGGAATACGATCACGTTAAATATGTGGGTCCGTAAGTCCTTCCGAGAGGTTGGTGGTAGGGGAAGGGGGATTCGGCCCCTGTGGATGCCTCCCCCACTGGGTTCCCGTCTAAATTGGATGAATATATAGAAAGTTATAGAGATTGTCGCGGAGGGCACGGCAGCCCAGTGGTTAGCGCGCGGGAATTGCACTCAGTAGGTCCGGGTTCGATTCCCGCCACTGCCAAAACTTACGCCACGTTCACGCAGAGTGCGATCACGTTAAACATGTGGGTTCGTGAGTCCTTCCGAGAGGTTGGTGGTAGGGGAAGGAGGGTACGGTCTAAATTGGGTGAATAAAAAGAAAGTTATGGAGATTGTCGCGGAGGGCGAAGTAGCCCAGTGGTTAGCGCGCGGGAATTGCACGCGGTAGGCCCGGGTTCGATTTCCGCCACTGACACGGAGTCCGATCACGTTAAACATATGGGTCCGTATGTTTTTCCGAGAGGTTGGTGGTAGGGGAAGGAGGGTACGTTCCCTGTGGATGCCTCCCCCACTGGGTTCCGGTCTAAATTGGGTGGCACATCCTGGCCGTCCAACCAGTTACCTTACACCTTTCTGGTAGGTCGCGCCAACGAGTTTGCCACGGTTGGAATTTGCCACGATCAGCATTTTCAAGGGTTGCGAACAGGCTGGTCGCCAAAGGCGGCTAGTAAATAATAAAAGGCAATGTCTGTGTGTGTGTGTGTGTGTGTGTGTGTGTGTGTGTCTGTGTGTCTGTCTTATACACTATACGTTTCGCGACCGCGCGTCGGAGAGCTACGAAATTTGGCAATCGGAGACCTGGGGGGGAGGGAAGGGGACACGTGAAAACCGATTTTCAAAATTCTAATTATTTTTTTATTTATTTAATGTTTTATGCGATTTCGACCTTTTTTTGCCATTTTTGCCCTTTTTTCTCCACGATCCAGACGTCGTAGAAAAAAACAACTCACACCATCGGAAAGAGCAGACAATTGCGAGTAAAAATATAGCAATTTCAAATCTCCATTTCGATTTCTAATATTTTTTAAAGATTTTAAAACAAAAGTCACTTTTGGCTCAAAAAAACGATTTTTGGTTTTTAAATTCTCGCATAGTAAAAAGTACTCATAATTTCGACTAATAATTTACATTTTTAGAAAGCTGAAATATCTGGCATTCTTACAAGTCTAATCTGGTCCAGAAATAATGAAAATTGCCTTCAGGATCGCAATTTTAAAGACGTCATGATTTTAAATTTCTCGGCGTTCCGTTCGTTTCTCCCCCGCTGAAGCAGGGAAGGTGGTGGGTGGGGACGTCAAGGTGGAGGTGACGTCACGGTTCTGAATAGAGCTCCTTTGCTCTATATAAATTATTATATTTATATTTTAAATGATGGGACGATCTGGATTTTTTAAATGTATATTTTAACTTTTGGATATTTTAAATGGATATTTTAATTTTATGGATATTTTAAATGATGGAACAATGAAACAATGGAATGAGGATGATGGAATTAAGCATATGGTCATTTTAAATTGCAAATTAGCGCGCGGGAAGTTAGCGGTAGGCCCGGGTTCGATTCCCGCCACTGCCAAAACTGCCGCCGTGTTTACGTGGAATACGATCACGTTAAATATGTGGGTCCGTAAGTCCTTCCGAGAGGTTGGTGGTAGGGGAAGGAGGATACGGCCCCTGTGGATGCCTCCCCCACTGGGTTCCCGTCTAAATTGGGTGAATATGTAGAAAGTTATGGAGATTGTCGCGGAGGGCGCGGCAGCCCAGTGGTTAGCGCGCGGGAATTGCACTCAGTAGGCCCGGGTTCGATTCCCGCCACTGCCAAAACTTACGCCACGTTCACGCAGAGTACGATCACGTTAAACATGTGGGTTCGTGAGTCCTTCCGAGAGGTTGGTGGTAGGGGAAGGAGGGTACGGTCTAAATTGGGTGAATAAAAAGAAAGTTATGGAGATTGTCGCGGAGGGCGAAGTAGCCCAGTGGTCAGCGCGCGGGAATTGCACGCGGTAGGCCCGGGTTCGATTTCCGCCACTGACATGGAGTACGATCACGTTAAACATATGGGTCCGTATGTTTTTCCGAGAGGTTGGTGGTAGGGGAAGGAGGGTACGTTCCCTGTGGATGCCTCCCCCACTGGGTTCCGGTCTAAATTGGGTGGCACATCCTGGCCGTCCAACCAGTTACCAGGCCCGGGTTCGATTCCCAAAATTTGCCGCCGTGTTTACGCGGAGTACGAGCACGTTAAACATGTGGGTCCGTGAGTCCTTCCGAGAAGTTGGTGGTAGGGGAAGGAGGGTACGGTCTAAATTGGATGAATAAAAAGAAAGTTATGGAGATTGTCGCGTAGGGCAAAGTAGCCCAATGGTTAGCGCGCGGAAATTGCACTCGGTAGGCCCGGGTTCGATTCCCAAAATTGCCGCCGTGTTTACGCGGAGTACGATCACGTTAAACATGTGGGTCTGTAAGTCCTTCCGAGAGGTTGGTGGTAGGGGAAGAAGGGTACGGTCCCTGTGGATGCTTCTCCCACTTGGTTCCGGTCTAAATTGGGTGAATAAAAAATAAGTTATGAAGAATATCGCGGAGGGTGAAGTACCCCAGTGGTTAGTGCGCGGGATTTGCACTTGGTAGGCCCGGGTTCGATTCCCAAAATTGCCGAATAAAAATAAAGTTATGGAGATTGTCGCGGATGGCACGGTAGCCCAGTGGTTAGCGCGCGGGAATTTCACTCGGTAGGCCCGGGTTCGATTCCCGCCATTGCCAAAACTGCAGCCGTGTTCACGCGGAGTACGATCACGTTAAACGTGTGGGACTGCAAGTCCTTCCGAGAGGTTTGTGGTAGGGGAAGGAGGGTACGGTCTCTTTGGATGCCTCCCCCATTGGGTTCCGGTCTAAATTGTGTGGCACTTCCTGGCCTTCCAAGCAGTTACCTTACACCTTTCTGGTAGGTCGCGCCAACGAGTTTGCCACGGTCAGAATTTTCAAGGGTAGCGAACAGGCTGGTCGCCAAAGGCGGCTAGTAAATAATAATAGGCAATGTCTGTGTGTCTGTGTGTCTGTGTGTCTTATACACTATACGTTTCGCGACCGCGCGTCGGAGAGCTACGAAATTTGGCAATCGGAGACCCGGGGGGGGGGGGGAGGGAAGGGGACACGTGAAAACCGATTTTTAAAATTTTAATTATTTTTTTTTGTTATTTAATGTTTTATGCGATTTCGACCGTTTTTTGCCATTTTTGCCCTTTTTTTCCCACGATCCGGACATCGTAGGAAAAAACAAATCACACCATCGGAAAGAGCTGACAATTGCGAGTAAAAATATATCAATTTCAAATCTGAATTTCGATTTCTAATATTTTTTAAAGATTTTAAAACAAAAGTCACTTTTTGCTCAAGAAAAGTATTTTTGGTTTTTAAATTCTCGCATAGTAAAAAGTACTCATAATTTCGACTAATTATTTACATTTTTAGAAAGGTCAAACATCTGGCATTCTTACAAGTCCAATCTGGTCAGGAAATATTCCGTATTGCCCACAGGATCGAGATTTTAAAAGTTTCCGAATTTCAATTTCTCGGCGTTCCGCTCGGCGTGCCGCTTCTTAACCGGCGTTTCTCCCCCGCAGAAGAAGGGAAGGTGGTGGGTGGGGACGTCAAGGTGGAGGTGACGTCACGGTTCTGAATAGAGCTCCTTTACTCCATATAAATTATTATATTTATATTTTAAATGATGGAACAATATGGATTTTTTAAATGTATATTTTAACTTTTGGATATTTTAAATGGATATTTTAATTTTATGGATATTTTAAATGATGGAACAATGAAACAATGGAATGAGGATGATGGAATTAAGCATATGGTCTTTTTAAATTGCAAATTAGCGCGCGGGAAGTTAGCGGTAGGCCCGGTTTCGATTCCCGCCACTGCCAAAACTGCCGCCGTGTTTACGTGGAATACGATCACGTTAAATATGTGGGTCCGTAAGTCCTTCCGAGAGGTTGGTGGTAGGGGAAGGGGGATTCGGCCCCTGTGGATGCCTCCCCCACTGGGTTCCCGTCTAAATTGGATGAATATATAGAAAGTTATAGAGATTGTCGCGGAGGGCGCGGCAGCCCAGTGGTTAGCGCGCGGGAATTGCACTCAGTAGGTCCGGGTTCGATTCCCGCCACTGCCAAAACTTACGCCACGTTCACGCAGAGTGCGATCACGTTAAACATGTGGGTTCGTGAGTCCTTCCGAGAGGTTGGTGGTAGGGGAAGGAGGGTACGGTCTAAATTGGGTGAATAAAAAGAAAGTTATGGAGATTGTCGCGGAGGGCGAAGTAGCCCAGTGGTTAGCGCGCGGGAATTGCACGCGGTAGGCCCGGGTTCGATTTCCGCCACTGACACGGAGTCCGATCACGTTAAACATATGGGTCCGTATGTTTTTCCGAGAGGTTGGTGGTAGGGGAAGGAGGGTACGTTCCCTGTGGATGCCTCCCCCACTGGGTTCCGGTCTAAATTGGGTGGCACATCCTGGCCGTCCAACCAGTTACCTTACACCTTTCTGGTAGGTCGCGCCAACGAGTTTGCCACGGTTGGAATTTGCCACGATCAGCATTTTCAAGGGTTGCGAACAGGCTGGTCGCCAAAGGCGGCTAGTAAATAATAAAAGGCAATGTCTGTGTGTGTGTGTGTGTGTGTGTGTGTGTGTGTGTCTGTGTGTCTGTCTTATACACTATACGTTTCGCGACCGCGCGTCGGAGAGCTACGAAATTTGGCAATCGGAGACCTGGGGGGGAGGGAAGGGGACACGTGAAAACCGATTTTCAAAATTCTAATTATTTTTTTATTTATTTAATGTTTTATGCGATTTCGACCTTTTTTTGCCATTTTTGCCCTTTTTTCTCCACGATCCAGACGTCGTAGAAAAAAACAACTCACACCATCGGAAAGAGCAGACAATTGCGAGTAAAAATATAGCAATTTCAAATCTCCATTTCGATTTCTAATATTTTTTAAAGATTTTAAAACAAAAGTCACTTTTGGCTCAAAAAAACGATTTTTGGTTTTTAAATTCTCGCATAGTAAAAAGTACTCATAATTTCGACTAATAATTTACATTTTTAGAAAGCTGAAATATCTGGCATTCTTACAAGTCTAATCTGGTCCAGAAATAATGAAAATTGCCTTCAGGATCGCAATTTTAAAGACGTCATGATTTTAAATTTCTCGGCGTTCCGTTCGTTTCTCCCCCGCTGAAGCAGGGAAGGTGGTGGGTGGGGACGTCAAGGTGGAGGTGACGTCACGGTTCTGAATAGAGCTCCTTTGCTCTATATAAATTATTATATTTATATTTTAAATGATGGGACGATCTGGATTTTTTAAATGTATATTTTAACTTTTGGATATTTTAAATGGATATTTTAATTTTATGGATATTTTAAATGATGGAACAATGAAACAATGGAATGAGGATGATGGAATTAAGCATATGGTCATTTTAAATTGCAAATTAGCGCGCGGGAAGTTAGCGGTAGGCCCGGGTTCGATTCCCGCCACTGCCAAAACTGCCGCCGTGTTTACGTGGAATACGATCACGTTAAATATGTGGGTCCGTAAGTCCTTCCGAGAGGTTGGTGGTAGGGGAAGGAGGATACGGCCCCTGTGGATGCCTCCCCCACTGGGTTCCCGTCTAAATTGGGTGAATATGTAGAAAGTTATGGAGATTGTCGCGGAGGGCGCGGCAGCCCAGTGGTTAGCGCGCGGGAATTGCACTCAGTAGGCCCGGGTTCGATTCCCGCCACTGCCAAAACTTACGCCACGTTCACGCAGAGTACGATCACGTTAAACATGTGGGTTCGTGAGTCCTTCCGAGAGGTTGGTGGTAGGGGAAGGAGGGTACGGTCTAAATTGGGTGAATAAAAAGAAAGTTATGGAGATTGTCGCGGAGGGCGAAGTAGCCCAGTGGTCAGCGCGCGGGAATTGCACGCGGTAGGCCCGGGTTCGATTTCCGCCACTGACATGGAGTACGATCACGTTAAACATATGGGTCCGTATGTTTTTCCGAGAGGTTGGTGGTAGGGGAAGGAGGGTACGTTCCCTGTGGATGCCTCCCCCACTGGGTTCCGGTCTAAATTGGGTGGCACATCCTGGCCGTCCAACCAGTTACCAGGCCCGGGTTCGATTCCCAAAATTGCCGCCGTGTTTACGCGGAGTACGAGCACGTTAAACATGTGGGTCCGTGAGTCCTTCCGAGAAGTTGGTGGTAGGGGAAGGAGGGTACGGTCTAAATTGGATGAATAAAAAGAAAGTTATGGAGATTGTCGCGTAGGGCAAAGTAGCCCAATGGTTAGCGCGCGGAAATTGCACTCGGTAGGCCCGGGTTCGATTCCCAAAATTGTCGCCGTGTTTACGCGGAGTACGATCACGTTAAACATGTGGGTCTGTAAGTCCTTCCGAGAGGTTGGTGGTAGGGGAAGAAGGGTACGGTCCCTGTGGATGCTTCTCCCACTTGGTTCCGGTCTAAATTGGGTGAATAAAAAATAAGTTATGAAGAATATCGCGGAGGGTGAAGTACCCCAGTGGTTAGTGCGCGGGATTTGCACTTGGTAGGCCCGGGTTCGATTCCCAAAATTGCCGAATAAAAATAAAGTTATGGAGATTGTCGCGGATGGCACGGTAGCCCAGTGGTTAGCGCGCGGGAATTTCACTCGGTAGGCCCGGGTTCGATTCCCGCCATTGCCAAAACTGCAGCCGTGTTCACGCGGAGTACGATCACGTTAAACGTGTGGGACTGCAAGTCCTTCCGAGAGGTTTGTGGTAGGGGAAGGAGGGTACGGTCTCTTTGGATGCCTCCCCCATTGGGTTCCGGTCTAAATTGTGTGGCACTTCCTGGCCTTCCAAGCAGTTACCTTACACCTTTCTGGTAGGTCGCGCCAACGAGTTTGCCAAGGTCAGAATTTTCAAGGGTAGCGAACAGGCTGGTCGCCAAAGGCGGCTAGTGTATAATAAAAATATTGCTATTTTTATTATTATTATTATCTGCAATTATTGTAAAGTATACAATTTTAATTTCCTTGTCTTAAATAATAAAAGGCAATGTCTGTGTGTGTGTGTGTGTGTGTGTGTGTGTCTGTCTGTCTTATACACTATACGTTTCGCGACCGCGCGTCGGAGAGCTACGAAATTTGGCAATCGGAGACCTGGGGGGGAGGGAACGGGACACGTGAAAACCGATTTTCAAAATTCTAATTATTTTTTTATTTATTTAATGTTTTATGCGATTTCGACCTTTTTTTGCCCTTTTTTCTCCACGATCCAGACGTCGTAGAAAAAAACAACTCACACCATCGGAAAGAGCAGACAATTACGAGTAAAAATATATCAATTTCAAATCTCCATTTCGATTTCTAATATTTTTTAAAGATTTTAAAACAAAAGTCACTTTTGGCTCAAAAAAACGATTTTTGGTATTTAAATTCTCGCATAGTAAAAAGTACTCATAATTTCGACTAATAATTTACATTTTTAGAAAGCTGAAATATCTGGCATTCTTACAAGTCTAATCTGGTCCAGAAATAATGAAAATTGCCTTCAGGATCGCAATTTTAAAGACGTCATGATTTTAAATTTCTCGGCGTTCCGTTCGTTTCTCCCCCGCTGAAGCAGGGAAGGTGGTGGGTGGGGACGTCAAGGTGGAGGTGACGTCACGGTTCTGAATAGAGCGCCTTTGCTCTATATAAATTATTATATTTATATTTTAAATGATGGGACGATCTGGATTTTTTAAATGTATATTTTAACTTTTGGATATTTTAAATGGATATTTTAATTTTATGGATATTTTAAATGATGGAACAATGAAACAATGGAATGAGGATGATGGAATTAAGCATATGGTCATTTTAAATTGCAAATTAGAGCGCGGGAAGTTAGCGGTAGGCCCGGGTTCGATTCCCGCCACTGCCAAAACTGCCGCCGTGTTTACGTGGAATACGATCACGTTAAATATGTGGGTCCGTAAGTCCTTCCGAGAGGTTGGTGGTAGGGGAAGGAGGATACGGCCCCTGTGGATGCCTCCCCCACTGGGTTCCCGTCTAAATTGGGTGAATATGTAGAAAGTTATGGAGATTGTCGCGGAGGGCGCGGCAGCCCAGTGGTTAGCGCGCGGGAATTGCACTCAGTAGGCCCGGGTTCGATTCCCGCCACTGCCAAAACTTACGCCACGTTCACGCAGAGTACGATCACGTTAAACATGTGGGTTCGTGAGTCCTTCCGAGAGGTTGGTGGTAGGGGAAGGAGGGTACGGTCTAAATTGGGTGAATAAAAAGAAAGTTATGGAGATTGTCGCGGAGGGCGAAGTAGCCCAGTGGTCAGCGCGCGGGAATTGCACGCGGTAGGCCCGGGTTCGATTTCCGCCACTGACATGGAGTACGATCACGTTAAACATATGGGTCCGTATGTTTTTCCGAGAGGTTGGTGGTAGGGGAAGGAGGGTACGTTCCCTGTGGATGCCTCCCCCACTGGGTTCCGGTCTAAATTGGGTGGCACATCCTGGCCGTCCAACCAGTTACCAGGCCCGGGTTCGATTCCCAAAATTGCCGCCGTGTTTACGCGGAGTACGAGCACGTTAAACATGTGGGTCCGTGAGTCCTTCCGAGAAGTTGGTGGTAGGGGAAGGAGGGTACGGTCTAAATTGGATGAATAAAAAGAAAGTTATGGAGATTGTCGCGTAGGGCAAAGTAGCCCAATGGTTAGCGCGCGGAAATTGCACTCGGTAGGCCCGGGTTCGATTCCCAAAATTGCCGCCGTGTTTACGCGGAGTACGATCACGTTAAACATGTGGGTCTGTAAGTCCTTCCGAGAGGTTGGTGGTAGGGGAAGAAGGGTACGGTCCCTGTGGATGCTTCTCCCACTTGGTTCCGGTCTAAATTGGGTGAATAAAAAATAAGTTATGAAGAATATCGCGGAGGGTGAAGTACCCCAGTGGTTAGTGCGCGGGATTTGCACTTGGTAGGCCCGGGTTCGATTCCCAAAATTGCCGAATAAAAATAAAGTTATGGAGATTGTCGCGGATGGCACGGTAGCCCAGTGGTTAGCGCGCGGGAATTTCACTCGGTAGGCCCGGGTTCGATTCCCGCCATTGCCAAAACTGCAGCCGTGTTCACGCGGAGTACGATCACGTTAAACGTGTGGGACTGCAAGTCCTTCCGAGAGGTTTGTGGTAGGGGAAGGAGGGTACGGTCTCTTTGGATGCCTCCCCCATTGGGTTCCGGTCTAAATTGTGTGGCACTTCCTGGCCTTCCAAGCAGTTACCTTACACCTTTCTGGTAGGTCGCGCCAACGAGTTTGCCACGGTCAGAATTTTCAAGGGTAGCGAACAGGCTGGTCGCCAAAGGCGGCTAGTAATAAATAATAACGGAATATCAATTTTCTTACATAAAATATTATTCATAATATAATGTTTTAATTAAGTTTATGTAAGAATAATCAAGTTTATCTTCTTCTTAAATAATAAAAGGCAATGTCTGTGTGTGTGTGTGTGTGTGTGTCTGTGTGTCTGTCTTATACACTATACGTTTCGCGACCGCGCGTCGGAGAGCTACGAAATTTGGCAATCGGAGACCTGGGGGGGGAGGGAAGGGGACACTTGAAAACCGATTTTCAAAATTCAAATTATTTTTTTATTTATTTAATGTTTTATGCGATTTCGACCTTTTTTTGCCCTTTTTGCCCTTTTTTCTCCACGATCCAGACGTCGTAGAAAAAGACAACTCACACCATCGGAAAGAGCAGACAATTGCGAGTAAAAATATATCAATTTGAAATCTCCATTACGATTTCTAATATTTTTTAAAGATTTTAAAACAAAAGTCACTTTTGGCTCAAAAAAACGATTTTTGGTTTTTAAATTCTCGCATAGTAAAAAGTACTCATAATTTCGACTAATAATTTACATTTTTAGAAAGCTGAAATATCTGGCATTCTTACAAGTCTAATCTGGTCCAGAAATAATGAAAATTGCCTTCAGGATCGCAATTTTAAAGACGTCATGATTTTAAATTTCTCGACGTTCCGTTCGTTTCTCCCCCGCTGAAGCAGGGAAGGTGGTGGGTGGGGACGTCAAGGTGGAGGTGACGTCACGGTTCTGAATAGAGCGCCTTTGCTCTATATAAATTATTATATTTATATTTTAAATGATGGGACGATCTGGATTTTTTAAATGTATATTTTAACTTTTGGATATTTTAAATGGATATTTTAATTTTATGGATATTTTAAATGATGGAACAATGAAACAATGGAATGAGGATGATGGAATTAAGCATATGGTCATTTTAAATTGCAAATTAGCACGCGGGAAGTTAGCGGTAGGCCCGGGTTCGATTCCCGCCACTGCCAAAACTGCCGCCGTGTTTACGTGGAATACGATCACGTTAAATATGTGGGTCCGTAAGTCCTTCCGAGAGGTTGGTGGTAGGGGAAGGAGGATACGGCCCCTGTGGATGCCTCCCCCACTGGGTTCCCGTCTAAATTGGGTGAATATGTAGAAAGTTATGGAGATTGTCGCGGAGGGCGCGGCAGCCCAGTGGTTAGCGCGCGGGAATTGCACTCAGTAGGCCCGGGTTCGATTCCCGCCACTGCCAAAACTTACGCCACGTTCACGCAGAGTACGATCACGTTAAACATGTGGATTCGTGAGTCCTTCCGAGAGGTTGGTGGTAGGGGAAGGAGGGTACGGTCTAAATTGGGTGAATAAAAAGAAAGTTATGGAGATTGTCGCGGAGGGCGAAGTAGCCCAGTGGTTAGCGCGCGGGAATTGCACGCGGTAGGCCCGGGTTCGATTTCCGCCACTGACATGGAGTACGATCACGTTAAACATATGGGTCCGTATGTTTTTCCGAGAGGTTGGTGGTAGGGGAAGGAGGGTACGTTCCCTGTGGATGCCTCCCCCACTGGGTTCCGGTCTAAATTGGGTGGCACATCCTGGCCGTCCAACCAGTTACCAGGCCCGGGTTCGATTCCCAAAATTGCCGCCGTGTTTACGCGGAGTACGAGCACGTTAAACATGTGGGTCCGTGAGTCCTTCCGAGAAGTTGGTGGTAGGGGAAGGAGGGTACGGTCTAAATTGGATGAATAAAAAGAAAGTTATGGAGATTGTCGCGTAGGGCAAAGTAGCCCAATGGTTAGCGCGCGGAAATTGCACTCGGTAGGCCCGGGTTCGATTCCCAAAATTGCCGCCGTGTTTACGCGGAGTACGATCACGTTAAACATGTGGGTCTGTAAGTCCTTCCGAGAGGTTGGTGGTAGGGGAAGAAGGGTACGGTCCCTGTGGATGCTTCTCCCACTTGGTTCCGGTCTAAATTGGGTGAATAAAAAATAAGTTATGAAGAATATCGCGGAGGGTGAAGTACCCCAGTGGTTAGTGCGCGGGATTTGCACTTGGTAGGCCCGGGTTCGATTCCCAAAATTGCCGAATAAAAATAAAGTTATGGAGATTGTCGCGGATGGCACGGTAGCCCAGTGGTTAGCGCGCGGGAATTTCACTCGGTAGGCCCGGGTTCGATTCCCGCCATTGCCAAAACTGCAGCCGTGTTCACGCGGAGTACGATCACGTTAAACGTGTGGGACTGCAAGTCCTTCCGAGAGGTTTGTGGTAGGGGAAGGAGGGTACGGTCTCTTTGGATGCCTCCCCCATTGGGTTCCGGTCTAAATTGTGTGGCACTTCCTGGCCTTCCAAGCAGTTACCTTACACCTTTCTGGTAGGTCGCGCCAACGAGTTTGCCACGGTCAGAATTTTCAAGGGTAGCGAACAGGCTGGTCGCCAAAGGCGGCTAGTAAATAATAATAGGCAATGTCTGTGTGTCTGTGTGTCTGTGTGTCTTATACACTATACGTTTCGCGACCGCGCGTCGGAGAGCTACGAAATTTGGCAATCGGAGACCCGGGGGGGGGGGAGGGAAGGGGACACGTGAAAACCGATTTTTAAAATTTTAATTATTTTTTTTTGTTATTTAATGTTTTATGCGATTTCGACCGTTTTTTGCCATTTTTGCCCTTTTTTTCCCACGATCCGGACATCGTAGGAAAAAACAAATCACACCATCGGAAAGAGCTGACAATTGCGAGTAAAAATATATCAATTTCAAATCTGAATTTCGATTTCTAATATTTTTTAAAGATTTTAAAACAAAAGTCACTTTTTGCTCAAGAAAAGTATTTTTGGTTTTTAAATTCTCGCATAGTAAAAAGTACTCATAATTTCGACTAATTATTTACATTTTTAGAAAGGTCAAACATCTGGCATTCTTACAAGTCCAATCTGGTCAGGAAATATTCCGTATTGCCCACAGGATCGAGATTTTAAAAGTTTCCGAATTTCAATTTCTCGGCGTTCCGCTCGGCGTGCCGCTTCTTAACCGGCGTTTCTCCCCCGCAGAAGAAGGGAAGGTGGTGGGTGGGGACGTCAAGGTGGAGGTGACGTCACGGTTCTGAATAGAGCTCCTTTACTCCATATAAATTATTATATTTATATTTTAAATGATGGAACAATATGGATTTTTTAAATGTATATTTTAACTTTTGGATATTTTAAATGGATATTTTAATTTTATGGATATTTTAAATGATGGAACAATGAAACAATGGAATGAGGATGATGGAATTAAGCATATGGTCTTTTTAAATTGCAAATTAGCGCGCGGGAAGTTAGCGGTAGGCCCGGTTTCGATTCCCGCCACTGCCAAAACTGCCGCCGTGTTTACGTGGAATACGATCACGTTAAATATGTGGGTCCGTAAGTCCTTCCGAGAGGTTGGTGGTAGGGGAAGGGGGATTCGGCCCCTGTGGATGCCTCCCCCACTGGGTTCCCGTCTAAATTGGATGAATATATAGAAAGTTATAGAGATTGTCGCGGAGGGCGCGGCAGCCCAGTGGTTAGCGCGCGGGAATTGCACTCAGTAGGTCCGGGTTCGATTCCCGCCACTGCCAAAACTTACGCCACGTTCACGCAGAGTGCGATCACGTTAAACATGTGGGTTCGTGAGTCCTTCCGAGAGGTTGGTGGTAGGGGAAGGAGGGTACGGTCTAAATTGGGTGAATAAAAAGAAAGTTATGGAGATTGTCGCGGAGGGCGAAGTAGCCCAGTGGTTAGCGCGCGGGAATTGCACGCGGTAGGCCCGGGTTCGATTTCCGCCACTGACACGGAGTCCGATCACGTTAAACATATGGGTCCGTATGTTTTTCCGAGAGGTTGGTGGTAGGGGAAGGAGGGTACGTTCCCTGTGGATGCCTCCCCCACTGGGTTCCGGTCTAAATTGGGTGGCACATCCTGGCCGTCCAACCAGTTACCTTACACCTTTCTGGTAGGTCGCGCCAACGAGTTTGCCAAGGTTGGAATTTGCCACGATCAGCATTTTCAAGGGTTGCGAACAGGCTGGTCGCCAAAGGCGGCTAGTAAATAATAAAAGGCAATGTCTGTGTGTGTGTGTGTGTGTGTGTGTGTGTGTGTGTCTGTGTGTCTGTCTTATACACTATACGTTTCGCGACCGCGCGTCGGAGAGCTACGAAATTTGGCAATCGGAGACCTGGGGGGGAGGGAAGGGGACACGTGAAAACCGATTTTCAAAATTCTAATTATTTTTTTATTTATTTAATGTTTTATGCGATTTCGACCTTTTTTTGCCATTTTTGCCCTTTTTTCTCCACGATCCAGACGTCGTAGAAAAAAACAACTCACACCATCGGAAAGAGCAGACAATTGCGAGTAAAAATATAGCAATTTCAAATCTCCATTTCGATTTCTAATATTTTTTAAAGATTTTAAAACAAAAGTCACTTTTGGCTCAAAAAAACGATTTTTGGTTTTTAAATTCTCGCATAGTAAAAAGTACTCATAATTTCGACTAATAATTTACATTTTTAGAAAGCTGAAATATCTGGCATTCTTACAAGTCTAATCTGGTCCAGAAATAATGAAAATTGCCTTCAGGATCGCAATTTTAAAGACGTCATGATTTTAAATTTCTCGGCGTTCCGTTCGTTTCTCCCCCGCTGAAGCAGGGAAGGTGGTGGGTGGGGACGTCAAGGTGGAGGTGACGTCACGGTTCTGAATAGAGCTCCTTTGCTCTATATAAATTATTATATTTATATTTTAAATGATGGGACGATCTGGATTTTTTAAATGTATATTTTAACTTTTGGATATTTTAAATGGATATTTTAATTTTATGGATATTTTAAATGATGGAACAATGAAACAATGGAATGAGGATGATGGAATTAAGCATATGGTCATTTTAAATTGCAAATTAGCACGCGGGAAGTTAGCGGTAGGCCCGGGTTCGATTCCCGCCACTGCCAAAACTGCCGCCGTGTTTACGTGGAATACGATCACGTTAAATATGTGGGTCCGTAAGTCCTTCCGAGAGGTTGGTGGTAGGGGAAGGAGGATACGGCCCCTGTGGATGCCTCCCCCACTGGGTTCCCGTCTAAATTGGGTGAATATGTAGAAAGTTATGGAGATTGTCGCGGAGGGCGCGGCAGCCCAGTGGTTAGCGCGCGGGAATTGCACGCGGTAGGCCCGGGTTCGATTCCCAAAATTGCCGCCGTGTTTACGCGGAGTACGAGCACGTTAAACATGTGGGTCCGTGAGTCCTTCCGAGAAGTTGGTGGTAGGGGAAGGAGGGTACGGTCTAAATTGGATGAATAAAAAGAAAGTTATGGAGATTGTCGCGTAGGGCAAAGTAGCCCAATGGTTAGCGCGCGGAAATTGCACTCGGTAGGCCCGGGTTCGATTCCCAAAATTGCCGCCGTGTTTACGCGGAGTACGATCACGTTAAACATGTGGGTCTGTAAGTCCTTCCGAGAGGTTGGTGGTAGGGGAAGAAGGGTACGGTCCCTGTGGATGCTTCTCCCACTTGGTTCCGGTCTAAATTGGGTGAATAAAAAATAAGTTATGAAGAATATCGCGGAGGGTGAAGTACCCCAGTGGTTAGTGCGCGGGATTTGCACTTGGTAGGCCCGGGTTCGATTCCCAAAATTGCCGAATAAAAATAAAGTTATGGAGATTGTCGCGGATGGCACGGTAGCCCAGTGGTTAGCGCGCGGGAATTTCACTCGGTAGGCCCGGGTTCGATTCCCGCCATTGCCAAAACTGCAGCCGTGTTCACGCGGAGTACGATCACGTTAAACGTGTGGGACTGCAAGTCCTTCCGAGAGGTTTGTGGTAGGGGAAGGAGGGTACGGTCTCTTTGGATGCCTCCCCCATTGGGTTCCGGTCTAAATTGTGTGGCACTTCCTGGCCTTCCAAGCAGTTACCTTACACCTTTCTGGTAGGTCGCGCCAACGAGTTTGCCACGGTCAGAATTTTCAAGGGTAGCGAACAGGCTGGTCGCCAAAGGCGGCTAGTAAATAATAATAGGCAATGTCTGTGTGTCTGTGTGTCTGTGTGTCTTATACACTATACGTTTCGCGACCGCGCGTCGGAGAGCTACGAAATTTGGCAATCGGAGACCCGGGGGGGGGGGGGGAGGGAAGGGGACACGTGAAAACCGATTTTTAAAATTTTAATTATTTTTTTTTGTTATTTAATGTTTTATGCGATTTCGACCGTTTTTTGCCATTTTTGCCCTTTTTTTCCCACGATCCGGACATCGTAGGAAAAAACAAATCACACCATCGGAAAGAGCTGACAATTGCGAGTAAAAATATATCAATTTCAAATCTGAATTTCGATTTCTAATATTTTTTAAAGATTTTAAAACAAAAGTCACTTTTTGCTCAAGAAAAGTATTTTTGGTTTTTAAATTCTCGCATAGTAAAAAGTACTCATAATTTCGACTAATTATTTACATTTTTAGAAAGGTCAAACATCTGGCATTCTTACAAGTCCAATCTGGTCAGGAAATATTCCGTATTGCCCACAGGATCGAGATTTTAAAAGTTTCCGAATTTCAATTTCTCGGCGTTCCGCTCGGCGTGCCGCTTCTTAACCGGCGTTTCTCCCCCGCAGAAGAAGGGAAGGTGGTGGGTGGGGACGTCAAGGTGGAGGTGACGTCACGGTTCTGAATAGAGCTCCTTTACTCCATATAAATTATTATATTTATATTTTAAATGATGGAACAATATGGATTTTTTAAATGTATATTTTAACTTTTGGATATTTTAAATGGATATTTTAATTTTATGGATATTTTAAATGATGGAACAATGAAACAATGGAATGAGGATGATGGAATTAAGCATATGGTCTTTTTAAATTGCAAATTAGCGCGCGGGAAGTTAGCGGTAGGCCCGGTTTCGATTCCCGCCACTGCCAAAACTGCCGCCGTGTTTACGTGGAATACGATCACGTTAAATATGTGGGTCCGTAAGTCCTTCCGAGAGGTTGGTGGTAGGGGAAGGGGGATTCGGCCCCTGTGGATGCCTCCCCCACTGGGTTCCCGTCTAAATTGGATGAATATATAGAAAGTTATAGAGATTGTCGCGGAGGGCGCGGCAGCCCAGTGGTTAGCGCGCGGGAATTGCACTCAGTAGGTCCGGGTTCGATTCCCGCCACTGCCAAAACTTACGCCACGTTCACGCAGAGTGCGATCACGTTAAACATGTGGGTTCGTGAGTCCTTCCGAGAGGTTGGTGGTAGGGGAAGGAGGGTACGGTCTAAATTGGGTGAATAAAAAGAAAGTTATGGAGATTGTCGCGGAGGGCGAAGTAGCCCAGTGGTTAGCGCGCGGGAATTGCACGCGGTAGGCCCGGGTTCGATTTCCGCCACTGACACGGAGTCCGATCACGTTAAACATATGGGTCCGTATGTTTTTCCGAGAGGTTGGTGGTAGGGGAAGGAGGGTACGTTCCCTGTGGATGCCTCCCCCACTGGGTTCCGGTCTAAATTGGGTGGCACATCCTGGCCGTCCAACCAGTTACCTTACACCTTTCTGGTAGGTCGCGCCAACGAGTTTGCCAAGGTTGGAATTTGCCACGATCAGCATTTTCAAGGGTTGCGAACAGGCTGGTCGCCAAAGGCGGCTAGTAAATAATAAAAGGCAATGTCTGTGTGTGTGTGTGTGTGTGTGTGTGTGTGTGTGTCTGTGTGTCTGTCTTATACACTATACGTTTCGCGACCGCGCGTCGGAGAGCTACGAAATTTGGCAATCGGAGACCTGGGGGGGAGGGAAGGGGACACGTGAAAACCGATTTTCAAAATTCTAATTATTTTTTTATTTATTTAATGTTTTATGCGATTTCGACCTTTTTTTGCCATTTTTGCCCTTTTTTCTCCACGATCCAGACGTCGTAGAAAAAAACAACTCACACCATCGGAAAGAGCAGACAATTGCGAGTAAAAATATAGCAATTTCAAATCTCCATTTCGATTTCTAATATTTTTTAAAGATTTTAAAACAAAAGTCACTTTTGGCTCAAAAAAACGATTTTTGGTTTTTAAATTCTCGCATAGTAAAAAGTACTCATAATTTCGACTAATAATTTACATTTTTAGAAAGCTGAAATATCTGGCATTCTTACAAGTCTAATCTGGTCCAGAAATAATGAAAATTGCTTTCAGGATCGCAATTTTAAAGACGTCATGATTTTAAATTTCTCGGCGTTCCGTTCGTTTCTCCCCCGCTGAAGCAGGGAAGGTGGTGGGTGGGGACGTCAAGGTGGAGGTGACGTCACGGTTCTGAATAGAGCTCCTTTGCTCTATATAAATTATTATATTTATATTTTAAATGATGGGACGATCTGGATTTTTTAAATGTATATTTTAACTTTTGGATATTTTAAATGGATATTTTAATTTTATGGATATTTTAAATGATGGAACAATGAAACAATGGAATGAGGATGATGGAATTAAGCATATGGTCATTTTAAATTGCAAATTAGCGCGCGGGAAGTTAGCGGTAGGCCCGGGTTCGATTCCCGCCACTGCCAAAACTGCCGCCGTGTTTACGTGGAATACGATCACGTTAAATATGTGGGTCCGTAAGTCCTTCCGAGAGGTTGGTGGTAGGGGAAGGAGGATACGGCCCCTGTGGATGCCTCCCCCACTGGGTTCCCGTCTAAATTGGGTGAATATGTAGAAAGTTATGGAGATTGTCGCGGAGGGCGCGGCAGCCCAGTGGTTAGCGCGCGGGAATTGCACTCAGTAGGCCCGGGTTCGATTCCCGCCACTGCCAAAACTTACGCCACGTTCACGCAGAGTACGATCACGTTAAACATGTGGGTTCGTGAGTCCTTCCGAGAGGTTGGTGGTAGGGGAAGGAGGGTACGGTCTAAATTGGGTGAATAAAAAGAAAGTTATGGAGATTGTCGCGGAGGGCGAAGTAGCCCAGTGGTTAGCGCGCGGGAATTGCACGCGGTAGGCCCGGGTTCGATTTCCGCCACTGACATGGAGTACGATCACGTTAAACATATGGGTCCGTATGTTTTTCCGAGAGGTTGGTGGTAGGGGAAGAAGGGTACGTTCCCTGTGGATGCCTCCCCCACTGGGTTCCGGTCTAAATTGGGTGGCACATCCTGGCCGTCCAACCAGTTACCAGGCCCGGGTTCGATTCCCAAAATTGCCGCCGTGTTTACGCGGAGTACGAGCACGTTAAACATGTGGGTCCGTGAGTCCTTCCGAGAAGTTGGTGGTAGGGGAAGGAGGGTACGGTCTAAATTGGATGAATAAAAAGAAAGTTATGGAGATTGTCGCGTAGGGCAAAGTAGCCCAATGGTTAGCGCGCGGAAATTGCACTCGGTAGGCCCGGGTTCGATTCCCAAAATTGCCGCCGTGTTTACGCGGAGTACGATCACGTTAAACATGTGGGTCTGTAAGTCCTTCCGAGAGGTTGGTGGTAGGGGAAGAAGGGTACGGTCCCTGTGGATGCTTCTCCCACTTGGTTCCGGTCTAAATTGGGTGAATAAAAAATAAGTTATGAAGAATATCGCGGAGGGTGAAGTACCCCAGTGGTTAGTGCGCGGGATTTGCACTTGGTAGGCCCGGGTTCGATTCCCAAAATTGCCGAATAAAAATAAAGTTATGGAGATTGTCGCGGATGGCACGGTAGCCCAGTGGTTAGCGCGCGGGAATTTCACTCGGTAGGCCCGGGTTCGATTCCCGCCATTGCCAAAACTGCAGCCGTGTTCACGCGGAGTACGATCACGTTAAACGTGTGGGACTGCAAGTCCTTCCGAGAGGTTTGTGGTAGGGGAAGGAGGGTACGGTCTCTTTGGATGCCTCCCCCATTGGGTTCCGGTCTAAATTGTGTGGCACTTCCTGGCCTTCCAAGCAGTTACCTTACACCTTTCTGGTAGGTCGCGCCAACGAGTTTGCCACGGTCAGAATTTTCAAGGGTAGCGAACAGGCTGGTCGCCAAAGGCGGCTAGTAAATAATAATAGGCAATGTCTGTGTGTCTGTGTGTCTGTGTGTCTTATACACTATACGTTTCGCGACCGCGCGTCGGAGAGCTACGAAATTTGGCAATCGGAGACCCGGGGGGGGGGGAGGGAAGGGGACACGTGAAAACCGATTTTTAAAATTTTAATTATTTTTTTTTGTTATTTAATGTTTTATGCGATTTCGACCGTTTTTTGCCATTTTTGCCCTTTTTTTCCCACGATCCGGACATCGTAGGAAAAAACAAATCACACCATCGGAAAGAGCTGACAATTGCGAGTAAAAATATATCAATTTCAAATCTGAATTTCGATTTCTAATATTTTTTAAAGATTTTAAAACAAAAGTCACTTTTTGCTCAAGAAAAGTATTTTTGGTTTTTAAATTCTCGCATAGTAAAAAGTACTCATAATTTCGACTAATTATTTACATTTTTAGAAAGGTCAAACATCTGGCATTCTTACAAGTCCAATCTGGTCAGGAAATATTCCGTATTGCCCACAGGATCGAGATTTTAAAAGTTTCCGAATTTCAATTTCTCGGCGTTCCGCTCGGCGTGCCGCTTCTTAACCGGCGTTTCTCCCCCGCAGAAGAAGGGAAGGTGGTGGGTGGGGACGTCAAGGTGGAGGTGACGTCACGGTTCTGAATAGAGCTCCTTTACTCCATATAAATTATTATATTTATATTTTAAATGATGGAACAATATGGATTTTTTAAATGTATATTTTAACTTTTGGATATTTTAAATGGATATTTTAATTTTATGGATATTTTAAATGATGGAACAATGAAACAATGGAATGAGGATGATGGAATTAAGCATATGGTCTTTTTAAATTGCAAATTAGCGCGCGGGAAGTTAGCGGTAGGCCCGGTTTCGATTCCCGCCACTGCCAAAACTGCCGCCGTGTTTACGTGGAATACGATCACGTTAAATATGTGGGTCCGTAAGTCCTTCCGAGAGGTTGGTGGTAGGGGAAGGGGGATTCGGCCCCTGTGGATGCCTCCCCCACTGGGTTCCCGTCTAAATTGGATGAATATATAGAAAGTTATAGAGATTGTCGCGGAGGGCGCGGCAGCCCAGTGGTTAGCGCGCGGGAATTGCACTCAGTAGGTCCGGGTTCGATTCCCGCCACTGCCAAAACTTACGCCACGTTCACGCAGAGTGCGATCACGTTAAACATGTGGGTTCGTGAGTCCTTCCGAGAGGTTGGTGGTAGGGGAAGGAGGGTACGGTCTAAATTGGGTGAATAAAAAGAAAGTTATGGAGATTGTCGCGGAGGGCGAAGTAGCCCAGTGGTTAGCGCGCGGGAATTGCACGCGGTAGGCCCGGGTTCGATTTCCGCCACTGACACGGAGTCCGATCACGTTAAACATATGGGTCCGTATGTTTTTCCGAGAGGTTGGTGGTAGGGGAAGGAGGGTACGTTCCCTGTGGATGCCTCCCCCACTGGGTTCCGGTCTAAATTGGGTGGCACATCCTGGCCGTCCAACCAGTTACCTTACACCTTTCTGGTAGGTCGCGCCAACGAGTTTGCCAAGGTTGGAATTTGCCACGATCAGCATTTTCAAGGGTTGCGAACAGGCTGGTCGCCAAAGGCGGCTAGTAAATAATAAAAGGCAATGTCTGTGTGTGTGTGTGTGTGTGTGTGTGTGTGTGTGTCTGTGTGTCTGTCTTATACACTATACGTTTCGCGACCGCGCGTCGGAGAGCTACGAAATTTGGCAATCGGAGACCTGGGGGGGAGGGAAGGGGACACGTGAAAACCGATTTTCAAAATTCTAATTATTTTTTTATTTATTTAATGTTTTATGCGATTTCGACCTTTTTTTGCCATTTTTGCCCTTTTTTCTCCACGATCCAGACGTCGTAGAAAAAAACAACTCACACCATCGGAAAGAGCAGACAATTGCGAGTAAAAATATAGCAATTTCAAATCTCCATTTCGATTTCTAATATTTTTTAAAGATTTTAAAACAAAAGTCACTTTTGGCTCAAAAAAACGATTTTTGGTTTTTAAATTCTCGCATAGTAAAAAGTACTCATAATTTCGACTAATAATTTACATTTTTAGAAAGCTGAAATATCTGGCATTCTTACAAGTCTAATCTGGTCCAGAAATAATGAAAATTGCTTTCAGGATCGCAATTTTAAAGACGTCATGATTTTAAATTTCTCGGCGTTCCGTTCGTTTCTCCCCCGCTGAAGCAGGGAAGGTGGTGGGTGGGGACGTCAAGGTGGAGGTGACGTCACGGTTCTGAATAGAGCTCCTTTGCTCTATATAAATTATTATATTTATATTTTAAATGATGGGACGATCTGGATTTTTTAAATGTATATTTTAACTTTTGGATATTTTAAATGGATATTTTAATTTTATGGATATTTTAAATGATGGAACAATGAAACAATGGAATGAGGATGATGGAATTAAGCATATGGTCATTTTAAATTGCAAATTAGCGCGCGGGAAGTTAGCGGTAGGCCCGGGTTCGATTCCCGCCACTGCCAAAACTGCCGCCGTGTTTACGTGGAATACGATCACGTTAAATATGTGGGTCCGTAAGTCCTTCCGAGAGGTTGGTGGTAGGGGAAGGAGGATACGGCCCCTGTGGATGCCTCCCCCACTGGGTTCCCGTCTAAATTGGGTGAATATGTAGAAAGTTATGGAGATTGTCGCGGAGGGCGCGGCAGCCCAGTGGTTAGCGCGCGGGAATTGCACTCAGTAGGCCCGGGTTCGATTCCCGCCACTGCCAAAACTTACGCCACGTTCACGCAGAGTACGATCACGTTAAACATGTGGGTTCGTGAGTCCTTCCGAGAGGTTGGTGGTAGGGGAAGGAGGGTACGGTCTAAATTGGGTGAATAAAAAGAAAGTTATGGAGATTGTCGCGGAGGGCGAAGTAGCCCAGTGGTTAGCGCGCGGGAATTGCACGCGGTAGGCCCGGGTTCGATTTCCGCCACTGACATGGAGTACGATCACGTTAAACATATGGGTCCGTATGTTTTTCCGAGAGGTTGGTGGTAGGGGAAGAAGGGTACGTTCCCTGTGGATGCCTCCCCCACTGGGTTCCGGTCTAAATTGGGTGGCACATCCTGGCCGTCCAACCAGTTACCAGGCCCGGGTTCGATTCCCAAAATTGCCGCCGTGTTTACGCGGAGTACGAGCACGTTAAACATGTGGGTCCGTGAGTCCTTCCGAGAAGTTGGTGGTAGGGGAAGGAGGGTACGGTCTAAATTGGATGAATAAAAAGAAAGTTATGGAGATTGTCGCGTAGGGCAAAGTAGCCCAATGGTTAGCGCGCGGAAATTGCACTCGGTAGGCCCGGGTTCGATTCCCAAAATTGCCGCCGTGTTTACGCGGAGTACGATCACGTTAAACATGTGGGTCTGTAAGTCCTTCCGAGAGGTTGGTGGTAGGGGAAGAAGGGTACGGTCCCTGTGGATGCTTCTCCCACTTGGTTCCGGTCTAAATTGGGTGAATAAAAAATAAGTTATGAAGAATATCGCGGAGGGTGAAGTACCCCAGTGGTTAGTGCGCGGGATTTGCACTTGGTAGGCCCGGGTTCGATTCCCAAAATTGCCGAATAAAAATAAAGTTATGGAGATTGTCGCGGATGGCACGGTAGCCCAGTGGTTAGCGCGCGGGAATTTTCACTCGGTAGGCCCGGGTTCGATTCCCGCCATTGCCAAAACTGCAGCCGTGTTCACGCGGAGTACGATCACGTTAAACGTGTGGGACTGCAAGTCCTTCCGAGAGGTTTGTGGTAGGGGAAGGAGGGTACGGTCTCTTTGGATGCCTCCCCCATTGGGTTCCGGTCTAAATTGTGTGGCACTTCCTGGCCTTCCAAGCAGTTACCTTACACCTTTCTGGTAGGTCGCGCCAACGAGTTTGCCACGGTCAGAATTTTCAAGGGTAGCGAACAGGCTGGTCGCCAAAGGCGGCTAGTAAATAATAATAGGCAATGTCTGTGTGTCTGTGTGTCTGTGTGTCTTATACACTATACGTTTCGCGACCGCGCGTCGGAGAGCTACGAAATTTGGCAATCGGAGACCCGGGGGGGGGGGGAGGGAAGGGGACACGTGAAAACCGATTTTTAAAATTTTAATTATTTTTTTTTGTTATTTAATGTTTTATGCGATTTCGACCGTTTTTTGCCATTTTTGCCCTTTTTTTCCCACGATCCGGACATCGTAGGAAAAAACAAATCACACCATCGGAAAGAGCTGACAATTGCGAGTAAAAATATATCAATTTCAAATCTGAATTTCGATTTCTAATATTTTTTAAAGATTTTAAAACAAAAGTCACTTTTTGCTCAAGAAAAGTATTTTTGGTTTTTAAATTCTCGCATAGTAAAAAGTACTCATAATTTCGACTAATTATTTACATTTTTAGAAAGGTCAAACATCTGGCATTCTTACAAGTCCAATCTGGTCAGGAAATATTCCGTATTGCCCACAGGATCGAGATTTTAAAAGTTTCCGAATTTCAATTTCTCGGCGTTCCGCTCGGCGTGCCGCTTCTTAACCGGCGTTTCTCCCCCGCAGAAGAAGGGAAGGTGGTGGGTGGGGACGTCAAGGTGGAGGTGACGTCACGGTTCTGAATAGAGCTCCTTTACTCCATATAAATTATTATATTTATATTTTAAATGATGGAACAATATGGATTTTTTAAATGTATATTTTAACTTTTGGATATTTTAAATGGATATTTTAATTTTATGGATATTTTAAATGATGGAACAATGAAACAATGGAATGAGGATGATGGAATTAAGCATATGGTCTTTTTAAATTGCAAATTAGCGCGCGGGAAGTTAGCGGTAGGCCCGGTTTCGATTCCCGCCACTGCCAAAACTGCCGCCGTGTTTACGTGGAATACGATCACGTTAAATATGTGGGTCCGTAAGTCCTTCCGAGAGGTTGGTGGTAGGGGAAGGGGGATTCGGCCCCTGTGGATGCCTCCCCCACTGGGTTCCCGTCTAAATTGGATGAATATATAGAAAGTTATAGAGATTGTCGCGGAGGGCGCGGCAGCCCAGTGGTTAGCGCGCGGGAATTGCACTCAGTAGGTCCGGGTTCGATTCCCGCCACTGCCAAAACTTACGCCACGTTCACGCAGAGTGCGATCACGTTAAACATGTGGGTTCGTGAGTCCTTCCGAGAGGTTGGTGGTAGGGGAAGGAGGGTACGGTCTAAATTGGGTGAATAAAAAGAAAGTTATGGAGATTGTCGCGGAGGGCGAAGTAGCCCAGTGGTTAGCGCGCGGGAATTGCACGCGGTAGGCCCGGGTTCGATTTCCGCCACTGACACGGAGTCCGATCACGTTAAACATATGGGTCCGTATGTTTTTCCGAGAGGTTGGTGGTAGGGGAAGGAGGGTACGTTCCCTGTGGATGCCTCCCCCACTGGGTTCCGGTCTAAATTGGGTGGCACATCCTGGCCGTCCAACCAGTTACCTTACACCTTTCTGGTAGGTCGCGCCAACGAGTTTGCCAAGGTTGGAATTTGCCACGATCAGCATTTTCAAGGGTTGCGAACAGGCTGGTCGCCAAAGGCGGCTAGTAAATAATAAAAGGCAATGTCTGTGTGTGTGTGTGTGTGTGTGTGTGTGTGTGTGTCTGTGTGTCTGTCTTATACACTATACGTTTCGCGACCGCGCGTCGGAGAGCTACGAAATTTGGCAATCGGAGACCTGGGGGGGAGGGAAGGGGACACGTGAAAACCGATTTTCAAAATTCTAATTATTTTTTTATTTATTTAATGTTTTATGCGATTTCGACCTTTTTTTGCCATTTTTGCCCTTTTTTCTCCACGATCCAGACGTCGTAGAAAAAAACAACTCACACCATCGGAAAGAGCAGACAATTGCGAGTAAAAATATAGCAATTTCGAATCTCCATTTCGATTTCTAATATTTTTTAAAGATTTTAAAACAAAAGTCACTTTTGGCTCAAAAAAACGATTTTTGGTTTTTAAATTCTCGCATAGTAAAAAGTACTCATAATTTCGACTAATAATTTACATTTTTAGAAAGCTGAAATATCTGGCATTCTTACAAGTCTAATCTGGTCCAGAAATAATGAAAATTGCTTTCAGGATCGCAATTTTAAAGACGTCATGATTTTAAATTTCTCGGCGTTCCGTTCGTTTCTCCCCCGCTGAAGCAGGGAAGGTGGTGGGTGGGGACGTCAAGGTGGAGGTGACGTCACGGTTCTGAATAGAGCTCCTTTGCTCTATATAAATTATTATATTTATATTTTAAATGATGGGACGATCTGGATTTTTTAAATGTATATTTTAACTTTTGGATATTTTAAATGGATATTTTAATTTTATGGATATTTTAAATGATGGAACAATGAAACAATGGAATGAGGATGATGGAATTAAGCATATGGTCATTTTAAATTGCAAATTAGCGCGCGGGAAGTTAGCGGTAGGCCCGGGTTCGATTCCCGCCACTGCCAAAACTGCCGCCGTGTTTACGTGGAATACGATCACGTTAAATATGTGGGTCCGTAAGTCCTTCCGAGAGGTTGGTGGTAGGGGAAGGAGGATACGGCCCCTGTGGATGCCTCCCCCACTGGGTTCCCGTCTAAATTGGGTGAATATGTAGAAAGTTATGGAGATTGTCGCGGAGGGCGCGGCAGCCCAGTGGTTAGCGCGCGGGAATTGCACTCAGTAGGCCCGGGTTCGATTCCCGCCACTGCCAAAACTTACGCCACGTTCACGCAGAGTACGATCACGTTAAACATGTGGGTTCGTGAGTCCTTCCGAGAGGTTGGTGGTAGGGGAAGGAGGGTACGGTCTAAATTGGGTGAATAAAAAGAAAGTTATGGAGATTGTCGCGGAGGGCGAAGTAGCCCAGTGGTTAGCGCGCGGGAATTGCACGCGGTAGGCCCGGGTTCGATTTCCGCCACTGACATGGAGTACGATCACGTTAAACATATGGGTCCGTATGTTTTTCCGAGAGGTTGGTGGTAGGGGAAGAAGGGTACGTTCCCTGTGGATGCCTCCCCCACTGGGTTCCGGTCTAAATTGGGTGGCACATCCTGGCCGTCCAACCAGTTACCAGGCCCGGGTTCGATTCCCAAAATTGCCGCCGTGTTTACGCGGAGTACGAGCACGTTAAACATGTGGGTCCGTGAGTCCTTCCGAGAAGTTGGTGGTAGGGGAAGGAGGGTACGGTCTAAATTGGATGAATAAAAAGAAAGTTATGGAGATTGTCGCGTAGGGCAAAGTAGCCCAATGGTTAGCGCGCGGAAATTGCACTCGGTAGGCCCGGGTTCGATTCCCAAAATTGTCGCCGTGTTTACGCGGAGTACGATCACGTTAAACATGTGGGTCTGTAAGTCCTTCCGAGAGGTTGGTGGTAGGGGAAGAAGGGTACGGTCCCTGTGGATGCTTCTCCCACTTGTTTCCGGTCTAAATTGGGTGAATAAAAAATAAGTTATGAAGAATATCGCGGAGGGTGAAGTACCCCAGTGGTTAGTGCGCGGGATTTGCACTTGGTAGGCCCGGGTTCGATTCCCAAAATTGCCGAATAAAAATAAAGTTATGGAGATTGTCGCGGATGGCACGGTAGCCCAGTGGTTAGCGCGCGGGAATTTCACTCGGTAGGCCCGGGTTCGATTCCCGCCATTGCCAAAACTGCAGCCGTGTTCACGCGGAGTACGATCACGTTAAACGTGTGGGACTGCAAGTCCTTCCGAGAGGTTTGTGGTAGGGGAAGGAGGGTACGGTCTCTTTGGATGCCTCCCCCATTGGGTTCCGGTCTAAATTGTGTGGCACTTCCTGGCCTTCCAAGCAGTTACCTTACACCTTTCTGGTAGGTCGCGCCAACGAGTTTGCCACGGTCAGAATTTTCAAGGGTAGCGAACAGGCTGGTCGCCAAAGGCGGCTAGTGTATAATAAAAATATTGCTATTTTTATTATTATTATTATCTGCAATTATTGTAAAGTATACAATTTTAATTTCCTTGTCTTAAATAATAAAAGGCAATGTCTGTGTGTGTGTGTGTGTGTGTGTGTGTGTCTGTCTGTCTTATACACTATACGTTTCGCGACCGCGCGTCGGAGAGCTACGAAATTTGGCAATCGGAGACCTGGGGGGGAGGGAAGGGGACACGTGAAAACCGATTTTCAAAATTCTAATTATTTTTTTATTTATTTAATGTTTTATGCGATTTCGACCTTTTTTTGCCCTTTTTTCTCCACGATCCAGACGTCGTAGAAAAAAACAACTCACACCATCGGAAAGAGCAGACAATTACGAGTAAAAATATGTCAATTTCAAATCTCCATTTCGATTTCTAATATTTTTTAAAGATTTTAAAACAAAAGTCACTTTTGGCTCAAAAAAACGTTTTTTGGTTTTTAAATTCTCGCATAGTAAAAAGTACTCATAATTTCGACTAATAATTTACATTTTTAGAAAGCTGAAATATCTGGCATTCTTACAAGTCTAATCTGGTCCAGAAATAATTAAAATTGCCTTCAGGATCGCAATTTTAAAGACGTCATGATTTTAAATTTCTCGGCGTTCCGTTCGTTTCTCCCCCGCTGAAGCAGGGAAGGTGGTGGGTGGGGACGTCAAGGTGGAGGTGACGTCACGGTTCTGAATAGAGCGCCTTTGCTCTATATAAATTATTATATTTATATTTTAAATGATGGGACGATCTGGATTTTTTAAATGTATATTTTAACTTTTGGATATTTTAAATGGATATTTTAATTTTATGGATATTTTAAATGATGGAACAATGAAACAATGGAATGAGGATGATGGAATTAAGCATATGGTCATTTTAAATTGCAAATTAGCGCGCGGGAAGTTAGCGGTAGGCCCGGGTTCGATTCCCGCCACTGCCAAAACTGCCGCCGTGTTTACGTGGAATACGATCACGTTAAATATGTGGGTCCGTAAGTCCTTCCGAGAGGTTGGTGGTAGGGGAAGGAGGATACGGCCCCTGTGGATGCCTCCCCCACTGGGTTCCCGTCTAAATTGGGTGAATATGTAGAAAGTTATGGAGATTGTCGCGGAGGGCGCGGCAGCCCAGTGGTTAGCGCGCGGGAATTGCACTCAGTAGGCCCGGGTTCGATTCCCGCCACTGCCAAAACTTACGCCACGTTCACGCAGAGTACGATCACGTTAAACATGTGGGTTCGTGAGTCCTTCCGAGAGGTTGGTGGTAGGGGAAGGAGGGTACGGTCTAAATTGGGTGAATAAAAAGAAAGTTATGGAGATTGTCGCGGAGGGCGAAGTAGCCCAGTGGTCAGCGCGCGGGAATTGCACGCGGTAGGCCCGGGTTCGATTCCCAAAATTGCCGCCGTGTTTACGCGGAGTACGATCACGTTAAACATGTGGGTCTGTAAGTCCTTCCGAGAGGTTGGTTGTAGGGGAAGAAGGGTACGGTCCCTGTGGATGCTTCTCCCACTTGGTTCCGGTCTAAATTGGGTGAATAAAAAATAAGTTATGAAGAATATCGCGGAGGGTGAAGTACCCCAGTGGTTAGTGCGCGGGATTTGCACTTGGTAGGCCCGGGTTCGATTCCCAAAATTGCCGAATAAAAATAAAGTTATGGAGATTGTCGCGGATGGCACGGTAGCCCAGTGGTTAGCGCGCGGGAATTTCACTCGGTAGGCCCGGGTTCGATTCCCGCCATTGCCAAAACTGCAGCCGTGTTCACGCGGAGGACGATCACGTTAAACGTGTGGGACTGCAAGTCCTTCCGAGAGGTTTGTGGTAGGGGAAGGAGGGTACGGTCTCTTTGGATGCCTCCCCCCATTGGGTTCCGGCCTAAATTGTGTGGCACTTCCTGGCCTTCCAAGCAGTTACCTTACACCTTTCTGGTAGGTCGCGCCAACGAGTTTGCCACGGTCAGAATTTTCAAGGGTAGCGAACAGGCTGGTCGCCAAAGGCGGCTAGTAATAAATAATAACGGAATATCAATTTTCTTACATAAAATATTATTCATAATATAATGTTTTAATTAAGTTTATGTAAGAATAATCAAGTTTATCTTCTTCTTAAATAATAAAAGGCAATGTCTGTGTGTGTGTGTGTGTGTGTGTGTGTGTGTGTGTGTGTCTGTGTGTCTGTCTTATACACTATACGTTTCGCGACCGCGCGTCGGAGAGCTACGAAATTTGGCAATCGGAGACCTGGGGGGGGAGGGAAGGGGACACGTGAAAACCGATTTTCAAAATTCTAATTATTTTTTTATTTATTTAATGTTTTATGCGATTTCGACCTTTTTTTGCCCTTTTTTCTCCACGATCCAGACGTCGTAGAAAAAGACAAGTCACACCATCGGAAAGAGCAGACAATTGCGAGTAAAAATATATCAATTTCAAATCTCCATTTCGATTTCTAATATTTTTTAAAGATTTTAAAACAAAAGTCACTTTTGGCTTAAAAAAACGATTTTTGGTTTTTAAATTCTCGCATAGTAAAAAGTACTCATAATTTCGACTAATAATTTACATTTTTAGAAAGCTGAAATATCTGGCATTCTTACAAGTCTAATCTGGTCCAGAAATAATGAAAATTGCCTTCAGGATCGCAATTTTAAAGACGTCATGATTTTAAATTTCTCGGCGTTCCGTTCGTTTCTCCCCCGCTGAAGCAGGGAAGGTGGTGGGTGGGGACGTCAAGGTGGAGGAGACGTCACGGTTCTGAATAGAGCGCCTTTGCTCTATATAAATTATTATATTTATATTTTAAATGATGGGACGATCTGGATTTTTTAAATGTATATTTTAACTTTTGGATATTTTAAATGGATATTTTAATTTTATGGATATTTTAAATGATGGAACAATGAAACAATGGAATGAGGATGATGGAATTAAGCATATGGTCATTTTAAATTGCAAATTAGCGCGCGGGAAGTTAGCGGTAGGCCCGGGTTCGATTCCCGCCACTGCCAAAACTGCCGCCGTGTTTATGTGGAATACGATCACGTTAAACATGTGGGTTCGTGAGTCCTTCCGAGAGGTTGGTGGTAGGGGAAGGAGGGTACGGTCTAAATTGGGTGAATAAAAAGAAAGTTATGGAGATTGTCGCGGAGGGCGAAGTAGCCCAGTGGTTAGCGCGCGGGAATTGCACGCGGTAGGCCCGGGTTCGATTTCCACCACTGACATGGAGTACGATCACGTTAAACATATGGGTCCGTATGTTTTTCCGAGAGGTTGGTGGTAGGGGAAGGAGGGTACGTTCCCTGTGGATGCCTCCCCCACTGGGTTCCGGTCTAAATTGGGTGGCACATCCTGGCCGTCCAACCAGTTACCAGGCCCGGGTTCGATTCCCAAAATTGCCGCCGTGTTTACGCGGAGTACGAGCACGTTAAACATGTGGGTCCGTGAGTCCTTCCGAGAAGTTGGTGGTAGGGGAAGGAGGGTACGGTCTAAATTGGATGAATAAAAAGAAAGTTATGGAGATTGTCGCGTAGGGCAAAGTAGCCCAATGGTTAGCGCGCGGAAATTGCACTCGGTAGGCCCGGGTTCGATTCCCAAAATTGCCGCCGTGTTTACGCGGAGTACGATCACGTTAAACATGTGGGTCTGTAAGTCCTTCCGAGAGGTTGGTGGTAGGGGAAGAAGGGTACGGTCCCTGTGGATGCTTCTCCCACTTGGTTCCGGTCTAAATTGGGTGAATAAAAAATAAGTTATGAAGAATATCGCGGAGGGTGAAGTACCCCAGTGGTTAGTGCGCGGGATTTGCACTTGGTAGGCCCGGGTTCGATTCCCAAAATTGCCGAATAAAAATAAAGTTATGGAGATTGTCGCGGATGGCACGGTAGCCCAGTGGTTAGCGCGCGGGAATTTCACTCGGTTGGCCCGGGTTCGATTCCCGCCATTGCCAAAACTGCAGCCGTGTTCACGCGGAGTACGATCACGTTAAACGTGTGGGACTGCAAGTCCTTCCGAGAGGTTTGTGGTAGGGGAAGGAGGGTACGGTCTCTTTGGATGCCTCCCCCATTGGGTTCCGGTCTAAATTGTGTGGCACTTCCTGGCCTTCCAAGCAGTTACCTTACACCTTTCTGGTAGGTCGCGCCAACGAGTTTGCCACGGTCAGAATTTTCAAGGGTAGCGAACAGGCTGGTCGCCAAAGGCGGCTAGTAAATAATAAAAGGCAATGTCTGTGTGTCTGTGTGTCTGTGTGTCTTATACACTATACGTTTCGCGACCGCGCGTCGGAGAGCTACGAAATTTGGCAATCGGAGACCCGGGGGGGGGGAGGGAAGGGGACACGTGAAAACCGATTTTTAAAATTTTAATTATTTTTTTTTGTTATTTAATGTTTTATGCGATTTCGACCGTTTTTTGCCATTTTTGCCCTTTTTTTCCCACGATCCGGACATCGTAGGAAAAAACAAATCACACCATCGGAAAGAGCTGACAATTGCGAGTAAAAATATATCAATTTCAAATCTGAATTTCGATTTCTAATATTTTTTAAAGATTTTAAAACAAAAGTCACTTTTTGCTCAAGAAAAGTATTTTTGGTTTTTAAATTCTCGCATAGTAAAAAGTACTCATAATTTTGACTAATTATTTACATTTTTAGAAAGGTCAAACATCTGGCATTCTTACAAGTCCAATCTGGTCAGGAAATATTCCGTATTGCCCACAGGATCGGGATTTTAAAAGTTTCCGAATTTCAATTTCTCGGCGTTCCGCTCGGCGTGCCGCTTCTTAACCGGCGTTTCTCCCCCGCAGAAGAAGGGAAGGTGGTGGGTGGGGACGTCAAGGTGGAGGTGACGTCACGGTTTTGAATAGAGCTCCTTTACTCCATATAAATTATTATATTTATATTTTAAATGATGGAACAATATGGATTTTTTAAATGTATATTTTAATTTTTGGATATTTTAAATGGATATTTTAATTTTATGGATATTTTAAATGATGGAACAATGAAACAATGGAATGAGGATGATGGAATTAAGCATATGGTCTTTTTAAATTGCAAATTAGCGCGCGGGAATTTAGCGGTAGGCCCGGTTTCGATTCCCGCCACTGCCAAAACTGCCGCCGTGTTTACGTGGAATACGATCACGTTAAATATGTGGGTCCGTAAGTCCTTCCGAGAGGTTGGTGGTAGGGGAAGGGGGATACGGCCCCTGTGGATGCCTCCCCCACTGGGTTCCCGTCTAAATTGGATGAATATATAGAAAGTTATAGAGATTGTCGCGGAGGGCGCGGCAGCCCAGTGGTTAGCGCGCGGGAATTGCACTCAGTAGGTCCGGGTTCGATTCCCGCCACTGCCAAAACTTACGCCAAGTTCACGCAGAGTACGATCACGTTAAACATGTGGGTTCGTGAGTCCTTCCGAGAGGTTGGTGGTAGGGGAAGGAGGGTACGGTCTAAATTGGGTGAATAAAAAGAAAGTTATGGAGATTGTCGCGGAGGGCGAAGTAGCCCAGTGGTTAGCGCGAGGGAATTGCACGCGGTAGGCCCGGGTTCGATTTCCGCCACTGACACGGAGTCCGATCACGTTAAACATATGGGTCCGTATGTTTTTCCGAGAGGTTGGTGGTAGGGGAAGGAGGGTACGTTCCCTGTGGATGCCTCCCCCACTGGGTTCCGGTCTAAATTGGGTGGCACATCCTGGCCGTCCAACCAGTTACCTTACACCTTTCTGGTAGGTCGCGCCAACGAGTATGCCACGGTTGGAATTTGCCACGATCAGCATTTTCAAGGGTTGCGAACAGGCTGGTCGCCAAAGGCGGCTAGTAAATAATAAAAGGCAATGTCTGTGTGTGTGTGTGTGTGTGTGTGTGTGTGTGTCTGTGTGTCTGTCTTATACACTATACGTTTCGCGACCGCGCGTCGGAGAGCTACGAAATTTGGAAATCGGAGACCTGGGGGGGAGGGAAGGGGACACGTGAAAACCGATTTTCAAAATTCTAATTATTTTTTTATTTATTTAATGTTTTATGCGATTTCGACCTTTTTTTGCCATTTTTGCCCTTTTTTCTCCACGATCCAGACGTCGTAGAAAAAAACAACTCACACCATCGCATCGGAAAGAGCAGACAATTGCGAGTAAAAATATAGCAATTTCAAATCTCCATTTCGATTTCTAATATTTTTTAAAGATTTTAAAACAAAAGTCACTTTTGGCTCAAAAAAACGATTTTTGGTTTTTAAATTCTCGCATAGTAAAAAGTACTCATAATTTCGACTAATAATTTACATTTTTAGAAAGCTGAAATATCTAGCATTCTTACAAGTCTAATCTGGTCCAGAAATAATGAAAATTGCCTTCAGGATCGCAATTTTAAAGACGTCATGATTTTAAATTTCTCGGCGTTCCGTTCGTTTCTCCCCCGCTGAAGCAGGGAAGGTGGTGGGTGGGTACGTCAAGGTGGAGGTGACGTCACGGTTCTGAATAGAGCGCCTTTGCTCTATATAAATTATTATATTTATATTTTAAATGATGGGACGATCTGGATTTTTTAAATGTATATTTTAACTTTTGGATATTTTAAATGGATATTTTAATTTTATGGATATTTTAAATGATGGAACAATGAAACAATGGAATGAGGATGATGGAATTAAGCATATGGTCATTTTAAATTGCAAATTAGCGCGCGGGAAGTTAGCGGTAGGCCCGGGTTCGATTCCCGCCACTGCCAAAACTGCCGCCGTGTTTACGTGGAATACGATCACGTTAAATATGTGGGTCCGTAAGTCCTTCCGAGAGGTTGGTGGTAGGGGAAGGAGGATACGGCCCCTGTGGATGCCTCCCCCACTGGGTTCCCGTCTAAATTGGGTGAATATGTAGAAAGTTATGGAGATTGTCGCGGAGGGCGCGGCAGCCCAGTGATTAGCGCGCGGGAATTGCACTCAGTAGGCCCGGGTTCGATTCCCGCCACTGCCAAAACTTACGCCACGTTCACGCAGAGTACGATCACGTTAAACATGTGGGTTCGTGAGTCCTTCCGAGAGGTTGGTGGTAGGGGAAGGAGGGTACGGTCTAAATTGGGTGAATAAAAAGAAAGTTATGGAGATTGTCGCGGAGGGCGAAGTAGCCCAGTGGTCAGCGCGCGGGAATTGCACGCGGTAGGCCCGGGTTCGATTCCCAAAATTGCCGCCGTGTTTACGCGGAGTACGATCACGTTAAACATGTGGGTCTGTAAGTCCTTCCGAGAGGTTGGTGGTAGGGGAAGAAGGGTACGGTCCCTGTGGATGCTTCTCCCACTTGGTTCCGGTCTAAATTGGGTGAATAAAAAATAAGTTATGAAGAATATCGCGGAGGGTGAAGTACCCCAGTGGTTAGTGCGCGGGATTTGCACTTGGTAGGCCCGGGTTCGATTCCCAAAATTGCCGAATAAAAATAAAGTTATGGAGATTGTCGCGGATGGCACGGTAGCCCAGTGGTTAGCGCGCGGGAATTTCACTCGGTAGGCCCGGGTTCGATTCCCGCCATTGCCAAAACTGCAGCCGTGTTCACGCGGAGTACGATCACGTTAAACGTGTGGGACTGCAAGTCCTTCCGAGAGGTTTGTGGTAGGGGAAGGAGGGTACGGTCTCTTTGGATGCCTCCCCCATTGGGTTCCGGTCTAAATTGTGTGGCACTTCCTGGCCTTCCAAGCAGTTACCTTACACCTTTCTGGTAGGTCGCGCCAACGAGTTTGCCACGGTCAGAATTTTCAAGGGTAGCGAACAGGCTGGTCGCCAAAGGCGGCTAGTAATAAATAATAACGGAATATCAATTTTCTTACATAAAATATTATTCATAATATAATGTTTTAATTAAGTTTATGTAAGAATAATCAAGTTTATCTTCTTCTTAAATAATAAAAGGCAATGTCTGTGTGTGTGTGTGTGTGTGTGTGTGTCTGTGTGTCTGTCTTATACACTATACGTTTCGCGACCGCGCGTCGGAGAGCTACGAAATTTGGCAATCGGAGACCTGGGGGGGGAGGGAAGGGGACACGTGAAAACCGATTTTCAAAATTCTAATTATTTTTTTATTTATTTAATGTTTTATGCGATTTCGACCTTTTTTTGCCCTTTTTTCTCCACGATCCAGACGTCGTAGAAAAAGACAACTCACACCATCGGAAAGAGCAGACAATTGCGAGTAAAAATATATCAATTTCAAATCTCCATTTCGATTTCTAATATTTTTTAAAGATTTTAAAACAAAAGTCACTTTTGGCTCAAAAAAACGATTTTTGGTTTTTAAATTCTCGCATAGTAAAAAGTACTCATAATTTCGACTAATAATTTACATTTTTAGAAAGCTGAAATATCTGGCATTCTTACAAGTCTAATCTGGTCCAGAAATAATGAAAATTGCCTTCAGGATCGCAATTTTAAAGACGTCATGATTTTAAATTTCTCGGCGTTCCGTTCGTTTCTCCCCCGCTGAAGCAGGGAAGGTGGTGGGTGGGGACGTCAAGGTGGAGGAGACGTCACGGTTCTGAATAGAGCGCCTTTGCTCTATATAAATTATTATATTTATATTTTAAATGATGGGACGATCTGGATTTTTTAAATGTATATTTTAACTTTTGGATATTTTAAATGGATATTTTAATTTTATGGATATTTTAAATGATGGAACAATGAAACAATGGAATGAGGATGATGGAATTAAGCATATGGTCATTTTAAATTGCAAATTAGCGCGCGGGAAGTTAGCGGTAGGCCCGGGTTCGATTCCCGCCACTGCCAAAACTGCCGCCGTGTTTACGTGGAATACGATCACGTTAAATATGTGGGTCCGTAAGTCCTTCCGAGAGGTTGGTGGTAGGGGAAGGAGGATACGGCCCCTGTGGATGCCTCCCCCACTGGGTTCCCGTCTAAATTGGGTGAATATGTAGAAAGTTATGGAGATTGTCGCGGAGGGCGCGGCAGCCCAGTGGTTAGCGCGCGGGAATTGCACTCAGTAGGCCCGGGTTCGATTCCCGCCACTGCCAAAACTTACGCCACGTTCACGCAGAGTACGATCACGTTAAACATGTGGGTTCGTGAGTCCTTCCGAGAGGTTGGTGGTAGGGGAAGGAGGGTACGGTCTAAATTGGGTGAATAAAAAGAAAGTTATGGAGATTGTCGCGGAGGGCGAAGTAGCCCAGTGGTTAGCGCGCGGGAATTGCACGCGGTAGGCCCGGGTTCGATTTCCGCCACTGACATGGAGTACGATCACGTTAAACATATGGGTCCGTATGTTTTTCCGAGAGGTTGGTGGTAGGGGAAGGAGGGTACGTTCCCTGTGGATGCCTCCCCCACTGGGTTCCGGTCTAAATTGGGTGGCACATCCTGGCCGTCCAACCAGTTACCAGGCCCGGGTTCGATTCCCAAAATTGTCGCCGTGTTTACGCGGAGTACGAGCACGTTAAACATGTGGGTCCGTGAGTCCTTCCGAGAAGTTGGTGGTAGGGGAAGGAGGGTACGGTCTAAATTGGATGAATAAAAAGAAAGTTATGGAGATTGTCGCGTAGGGCAAAGTAGCCCAATGGTTAGCGCGCGGAAATTGCACTCGGTAGGCCCGGGTTCGATTCACAAAATTGCCGCCGTGTTTACGCGGAGTACGATCACGTTAAACATGTGGGTCTGTAAGTCCTTCCGAGAGGTTGGTGGTAGGGGAAGGAGGGTACGGTCTCTTTGGATGCTTCTCCCACTTGGTTCCGGTCTAAATTGGGTGAATAAAAAATAAGTTATGAAGAATATCGCGGAGGGTGAAGTACCCCAGTGGTTAGTGCGCGGGATTTGCACTTGGTAGGCCCGGGTTCGATTCCCAAAATTGCCGAATAAAAATAAAGTTATGGAGATTGTCGCGGATGGCACGGTAGCCCAGTGGTTAGCGCGCGGGAATTTCACTCGGTAGGCCCGGGTTCGATTCCCGCCATTGCCAAAACTGCAGCCGTGTTCACGCGGAGTACGATCACGTTAAACGTGTGGGACTGCAAGTCCTTCCGAGAGGTTTGTGGTAGGGGAAGGAGGGTACGGTCTCTTTGGATGCCTCCCCCATTGGGTTCCGGTCTAAATTGTGTGGCACTTCCTGGCCTTCCAAGCAGTTACCTTACACCTTTCTGGTAGGTCGCGCCAACGAGTTTGCCACGGTCAGAATTTTCAAGGGTAGCGAACAGGCTGGTCGCCAAAGGCGGCTAGTAAATAATAAAAGGCAATGTCTGTGTGTCTGTGTGTCTTATACACTATACGTTTCGCGACCGCGCGTCGGAGAGCTACGAAATTTGGCAATCGGAGACCCGGGGGGGGGAGGGAAGGGGACACGTGAAAACCGATTTTTAAAATTTTAATTATTTTTTTTTGTTATTTAATGTTTTATGCGATTTCGACCGTTTTTTGCCATTTTTGCCCTTTTTTTCCCACGATCCGGACATCGTAGGAAAAAACAAATCACACCATCGGAAAGAGCTGACAATTGCGAGTAAAAATATATCAATTTCAAATCTGAATTTCGATTTCTAATATTTTTTAAAGATTTTAAAACAAAAGTCACTTTTTGCTCAAGAAAAGTATTTTTGGTTTTTAAATTCTCGCATAGTAAAAAGTACTCATAATTTCGACTAATTATTTACATTTTTAGAAAGGTCAAACATCTGGCATTCTTACAAGTCCAATCTGGTCAGGAAATATTCCGTATTGCCCACAGGATCGGGATTTTAAAAGTTTCCGAATTTCAATTTCTCGGCGTTCCGCTCGGCGTGCCGCTTCTTAACCGGCGTTTCTCCCCCGCAGAAGAAGGGAAGGTGGTGGGTGGGGACGTCAAGGTGGAGGTGACGTCACGGTTCTGAATAGAGCTCCTTTACTCCATATAAATTATTATATTTATATTTTAAATGATGGAACAATATGGATTTTTTAAATGTATATTTTAATTTTTGGATATTTTAAATGGATATTTTAATTTTATGGATATTTTAAATGATGGAACAATGAAACAATGGAATGAGGATGATGGAATTAAGCATATGGTCTTTTTAAATTGCAAATTAGCGCGCGGGAAGTTAGCGGTAGGCCCGGTTTCGATTCCCGCCACTGCCAAAACTGCCGCCGTGTTTACGTGGAATACGATCACGTTAAATATGTGGGTCCGTAAGTCCTTCCGAGAGGTTGGTGGTAGGGGAAGGGGGATACGGCCCCTGTGGATGCCTCCCCCACTGGGTTCCCGTCTAAATTGGATGAATATATAGAAAGTTATAGAGATTGTCGCGGAGGGCGCGGCAGCCCAGTGGTTAGCGCGCGGGAATTGCACTCAGTAGGTCCGGGTTCGATTCCCGCCACTGCCAAAACTTACGCCACGTTCACGCAGAGTACGATCACGTTAAACATGTGGGTTCGTGAGTCCTTCCGAGAGGTTGGTGGTAGGGGAAGGAGGGTACGGTCTAAATTGGGTGAATAAAAAGAAAGTTATGGAGATTGTCGCGGAGGGCGAAGTAGCCCAGTGGTTAGCGCGCGGGAATTGCACGCGGTAGGCCCGGGTTCGATTTCCGCCACTGACACGGAGTCCGATCACGTTAAACATATGGGTCCGTATGTTTTTCCGAGAGGTTGGTGGTAGGGGAAGGAGGGTACGTTCCCTGTGGATGCCTCCCCCACTGGGTTCCGGTCTAAATTGGGTGGCACATCCTGGCCGTCCAACCAGTTACCTTACACCTTTCTGGTAGGTCGCGCCAACGAGTTTGCCACGGTTGGAATTTGCCACGATCAGCATTTTCAAGGGTTGCGAACAGGCTGGTCGCCAAAGGCGGCTAGTAAATAATAAAAGGCAATGTCTGTGTGTGTGTGTGTGTGTGTGTGTGTGTGTCTGTCTGTCTTATACACTATACGTTTCGCGACCGCGCGTCGGAGAGCTACGAAATTTGGCAATCGGAGACCTGGGGGGGAGGGAAGGGGACACGTGAAAACCGATTTTCAAAATTCTAATTATTTTTTTATTTATTTAATGTTTTATGCGATTTCGACCTTTTTTTGCCCTTTTTTCTCCACGATCCAGACGTCGTAGAAAAAAACAACTCACACCATCGGAAAGAGCAGACAATTACGAGTAAAAATATATCAATTTCAAATCTCCATTTCGATTTCTAATATTTTTTAAAGATTTTAAAACAAAAGTCACTTTTGGCTCAAAAAAACGATTTTTGGTTTTTAAATTCTCGCATAGTAAAAAGTACTCATAATTTCGACTAATAATTTACATTTTTAGAAAGCTGAAATATCTGGCATTCTTACAAGTCTAATCTGGTCCAGAAATAATGAAAATTGCCTTCAGGATCGCAATTTTAAAGACGTCATGATTTTAAATTTCTCGGCGTTCCGTTCGTTTCTCCCCCGCTGAAGCAGGGAAGGTGGTGGGTGGGGACGTCAAGGTGGAGGTGACGTCACGGTTCTGAATAGAGCTCCTTTGCTCTATATAAATTATTATATTTATATTTTAAATGATGGGACGATCTGGATTTTTTAAATGTATATTTTAACTTTTGGATATTTTAAATGGATATTTTAATTTTATGGATATTTTAAATGATGGAACAATGAAACAATGGAATGAGGATGATGGAATTAAGCATATGGTCATTTTAAATTGCAAATTAGCGCGCGGGAAGTTAGCGGTAGGCCCGGGTTCGATTCCCGCCACTGCCAAAACTGCCGCCGTGTTTACGTGGAATACGATCACGTTAAATATGTGGGTCCGTAAGTCCTTCCGAGAGGTTGGTGGTAGGGGAAGGAGGATACGGCCCCTGTGGATGCCTCCCCCACTGGGTTCCCGTCTAAATTGGGTGAATATGTAGAAAGTTATGGAGATTGTCGCGGAGGGCGCGGCAGCCCAGTGGTTAGCGCGCGGGATTTGCACTCAGTAGGCCCGGGTTCGATTCCCGCCACTGCCAAAACTTACGCCACGTTCACGCAGAGTACGATCACGTTAAACATGTGGGTTCGTGAGTCCTTCCGAGAGGTTGGTGGTAGGGGAAGGAGGGTACGGTCTAAATTGGGTGAATAAAAAGAAAGTTATGGAGATTGTCGCGGAGGGCGAAGTAGCCCAGTGGTTAGCGCGCGGGAATTGCACGCGGTAGGCCCGGGTTCGATTTCCGCCACTGACATGGAGTACGATCACGTTAAACATATGGGTCCGTATGTTTTTCCGAGAGGTTGGTGGTAGGGGAAGGAGGGTACGTTCCCTGTGGATGCCTCCCCCACTGGGTTCCGGTCTAAATTGGGTGGCACATCCTGGCCGTCCAACCAGTTACCAGGCCCGGGTTCGATTCCCAAAATTGCCGCCGTGTTTACGCGGAGTACGAGCACGTTAAACATGTGGGTCCGTGAGTCCTTCCGAGAAGTTGGTGGTAGGGGAAGGAGGGTACGGTCTAAATTGGATGAATAAAAAGAAAGTTATGGAGATTGTCGCGTAGGGCAAAGTAGCCCAATGGTTAGCGCGCGGAAATTGCACTCGGTAGGCCCGGGTTCGATTCCCAAAATTGCCGCCGTGTTTACGCGGAGTACGATCACGTTAAACATGTGGGTCTGTAAGTCCTTCCGAGAGGTTGGTGGTAGGGGAAGAAGGGTACGGTCCCTGTGGATGCTTCTCCCACTTGGTTCCGGTCTAAATTGGGTGAATAAAAAATAAGTTATGAAGAATATCGCGGAGGGTGAAGTACCCCAGTGGTTAGTGCGCGGGATTTGCACTTGGCCCGGGTTCGATTCCCAAAATTGCCGAATAAAAATAAAGTTATGGAGATTGTCGCGGATGGCACGGTAGCCCAGTGGTTAGCGCGCGGGAATTTCACTCGGTAGGCCCGGGTTCGATTCCCGCCATTGCCAAAACTGCAGCCGTGTTCACGCGGAGTACGATCACGTTAAACGTGTGGGACTGCAAGTCCTTCCGAGAGGTTTGTGGTAGGGGAAGGAGGGTACGGTCTCTTTGGATGCCTCCCCCATTGGGTTCCGGTCTAAATTGTGTGGCACTTCCTGGCCTTCCAAGCAGTTACCTTACACCTTTCTGGTAGGTCGCGCCAACGAGTTTGCCACGGTCAGAATTTTCAAGTGTAGCGAACAGGCTGGTCGCCAAAGGCGGCTAGTAAATAAATAATATCACCCAATTAGTTTTGGACTGAACTCGAGTTGAAAAAATGAAATTCATTGAACCCTGTGGAACCTAATTTTTCAAACATTTTTTAAGCGAATTTAAAATTCACAAATTTCTTCGAAAGTTGTAGGAAATAATCAAATTAACCCATAAAAAGTATAAAAAAAATTTCAGCAAAATATATTTGGTAGTTTTTTAAATAAAAATTAAAATAATAATTACACTCATATTATATGAAGAGATCACGTGACCCACTTCAAAATAAACAAAGATCAATCATGCATAAGCATTGATTATGAAACACTTTCCAACTGAAATGCAATTTCATTTAAAAATTTCTAAAATGTGATACAATCAGTAGTGATATCTTTTACATTATCACAGTACTACAGTAATTTATTATACTTAAATATTTAAAACTATATCGAAATACAAATCATCTCATTCACTATGCAAAATCAATGAATATTTCATTCATATAATTTGTATTCCAGATTCTAGAGCTAAATAATTTTGTGTGAAAAAAATTCAGCAATTCTTCTCACCTTACAATCGTTTGAGATATTTGCATTCTGCATAAGTTAAATTTAGGCTTCGTTGAAGAAATAATAAAAGTTTAGGGATCATTTAAAATCACAACTATTGTAATTGTGTAGGCACGAAATTTAGATACACAGATAATACACAGATAATGTGTGTGTGTATGTATTCAAAGTATTGAAATCGTGCCAAAGATCGGAGCTCGAATTTTCGAAGGATCTACACATTTTGGGACCTCTAGAAAACGAAAAAACTATTTTTAGGAAGACGTTTGTGTGTGTAAGGGTGTATCTTTGTGTCTGTGAGGATATTGCATCCACTCTAACTGAAAAACTGATGGACCGAATTTCATAAAATTTGGTAGATATGTTTTTTGTGGTAAACCCTGATGTTGATTAGATTATAGTACAATTCGTAATAAAAGATTCTGCCTTCTTTGCGAAATGGCCGGCAGAAATTGCCTTTATTCACTCTAGCTAAAAACTAATGGAACACATTTAACAAAATTTGGTGTATAATATTTCAATAACCTACAAGTGATTTATATACCAAATTTAACAAAATTTGGTATATAAATCATTTGTAGGTTATTCTAGTAGGATTCGGGAAAAAGGAACGGGCTATTTTTGCGAAATGGCCCGCAAAAGTCATTAAATATAACAATAAAAGACTACGTGTGCTCAATTATGTCAATTAAATTCCTATTTTATACGTGATTTTTGACAACAAAAAGAATGAGACTAACCCCATTACTCTAGGACTAGCCGTTCTTGAGATATTCTAGTTTTTTCGCGTTTTCGTTACGTCACCTTTGACAATAAGTCCAGCTATCAAATGAGAACCAAATTCAAGTTTAACGTGCAAATTCAATGTCATTGTAAATACTTATGGCTGTTATTTTGTGCAGATAAACTCAAATTATTATTGAAGAAATAAAGAGAACGTGAATATGAGTCTGCAGGGAAAGACATGTGCTGCCCACATCAAAATTTTTAACAATATTGCAACAATGATTTATAGAAGTGAACGGGGATTATTTGCAGGCCATTTCGAAAAAAATGTAGGATCTATATTTAAAGATCCACCAAATTTTTGTAGAATAAAATGTTCAACAAATTTAAGCTGTGTACCAAATTTTAACTCTAGGACGTAGCAAAGTGCCATCAAATAAGTATATCATGAAGAGTTATATAAAATTAAAAAAAAAATTGAAATATTGTTATCTACCAAATTTATGTTAAAATGTGAAGCCTCTCTCATATACAAAATAGTTAAGCTCTTGGAAAGATATTTATTATATAATATATCTCTTGTTTCTTTCTGGTGGATATCCCAAAAGTCAGAATTTAATTGAATTTGTTTTTCTCCCTATATTAAATAATTTTTAATTAAAAAACTACCTAATATATTGTACTGAAATTTTTTTTATATATTTTATGGGATAAAATGTGAATATTTCCTAAAATTTTCGAAGCAATTTGTGAATTTTAAATCCGCTTAAAAAATGTTTGAAAAAGTAGGTCCCATAGGGTTCAATGTATTTCATTTTTTCAACCCGGGTTCAATAAAAAACTAATTGGGTGATATTATTTATTTATATTCCCATAGGTCCCACAGACCGTCTGAAAAACATACTAAAATTTCATTTTGATAAAGTCATTTTTACGGCAGTTATCGTGCTAACGGACAGACAGGCAGAATGAATGAACAAAGTCATAAACACTTTTCTTCAACTTTGTTGTAAAGTGTTAAAAACATGGCATCCATCTTGTGTCAAAATCGTGATTTTTAAGGCTCTTTTTAATTTATATTTAGTGTTGTATGCATCCTAAAACTGCTTTATTTTTGCTTAATTTCTGTGCATCTACATTGTGAAACAATGCAATTATAATATATTTGAGTTTAAATGATCATCAAACTTTTATTATTTCTACAACGAAGTCTTAATTTTCACTTATGGAGAATGTAAACACACAAAGATGTAGCCGGCCGTCCAAATAGTTGCTCTTAGTCCTCTGGACGAGTCGGACGGTCTGGGTCTTCTACACAAAGATGTAGGATGAGTTGTATAAGAATTGCTGAATTTCTTTAACACAAAATTATTTAGCTCTTTGAGTCTGAAATATAGCAGATATGAATGAAACATTCATTGATTTTACATAGAGAACAGACGATTTTATAACAGACTTTTTCGATGAAGTTTTAAGCATAGAGTTAAATTACGTTTACCTCCATGGTTTTAAATTTTTAAATGAAATAAAAGTGCATGAATGAAATATTTACAGCTTTTACATAGAGAGCCAGGCGATTTATATTTCAATGACATCATCTTAAACAATTTCACACACACAAAAAAAATTATATATATGCATTGGTAAGTACAATATTAATTCATCATTCAATAATTTCAATAAAATAATGTTCTTACTCACAGATTCATTAAAAATTTCTTGTGACTATTTAAATTTTTTTTTTTTTTTTGCAGATGTAGAACTTTAATTTTAACACTAAAAATTCACTATGTGAACTTCATCATTTGCACAATAATAATTGGAAATTTCACTGATTTTATATAAAATATCTATACTGTAGCACAATTGTAAGCTCTATGTAGCTTAGTTTCAGCTAAAAGGAACAATTCCACATTCCTTATAGAATAATAAACTCGCACAAAATATGATCCAACATCCTAGGTCAAACACTACTGCAAGGCAAATATAGCTAGTTCTTTCATCATTGAAGAATGAAGCTAATAAGAACATAGCTTTGATTATACGTCTCAATTCACCTTCTATAAAAATCATAATGCAGAATTTTTCAATGTAAATCACAGGACGCACCATCAACCATATAAACAAGCATTCAATAAAATTTTAGCCATCTTGCTTTTTTCACTCGCTCACTCTTTTCAAGAATATATATGTATATATTTTTCTCCATTGAAAACAGAACTCTGCACTCGTGAAGTTGCTATCTCTCCAAAAAAATCATTCACATTATATTTAAAAACTGAATCCTTCCCCTTCTCAGGGAAGTGTGTGTGTGTGTGGGGGTGGGGGGGTGGGGGGGGGGCTATTCCTAAAAAATCACGCTCTCATGTCGAACTAAAGGTGACTGACTAAAAAAAAAATAACAAGAAAGATCAATCATGCATAAGCATTGATTATGAAACACTTTCCAACTGAAATGCAATTTCATTTAAAAATTTCTAAAATGTGATACATTCAGTGGCGATATCTTTTACATTATCACAGTACTACAGTAATTTATTATACTTAAATATTTAAAACTATCGAAATATAAATCATCTGATTCTCTATGCAAAATCAAGGAATATTTCATTCATATAACTTGTATTTCAGACTCCAGAGCTAAATAATTTTGTGTGAAAAAAATTCAGCAATTCTTATGTAACTCACCTTACAATCGCTTGAGATATTTGCATTCTGCATAAGTTAAAATTAGGCTTCGTTGAAGAAATAATAAAAGTTTAGGGATCATTTAAAATCACAACTATTGTAGGCACGGAATTTAGATACACAGATAATATATGTATGTGCGTGTATTCAAAGTACTGGAATCGTGCCGAAGATCGGAACTCGAATTTTCGAAGGATCTACACGTTTTGGCACTTCTAGAACACGAAAAAATTATTTTTAGGAAGACGTCTGTGTGTGTAAGGGTGTATCTGTGTATATTTCTGTATGTCTGTGAGGATATTACATCCACTCTAATTGAAAAACTAATGGACCGAATTTCATAAAATTTGGTAGGTTTGTTTTTTCTGGGAAATCCTGATGTTCATTAGATTATAGTATGATTCGTATTTAAAGAATCTGCCTTCTTTGCGAAATGGCCGGCAGAAATTGTTTTTATCCACTCTAGCTAAAAACTAATGGAACAAATTTAACAAAATATGGTGTATAATATTTCAATAACCTACAAGTGATTTATATACCAAATTTAACAAAATTTGGTATATAAATCATTTGTAGGTTATTCTTGTACGATTCGGGAAGAAGGAACGGGCTATTTTTGCGAAATGGCCCGCAAAAATCGTTAAATATAAAAATAAGACTACGTGTGCTCAATTATATCAATTAAATTCCTATTTTATACGTGATTTTTGACAACAAAAAGAATAAGACTAACCCCATTACTCTAGGACTAGCCGTTCTTGAGATATTCTAGTTTTTTTTGCGTTTTCGCTACGCCAGCTTTGACAATAAGTCCAGCTATCAAATAAGAACAAAATTTAAGTTTAACGTGCAAATTCAATGTCATTTAAAATACTTATGGCTGTTATTTTGTGCAGATAAACTCAAATTATTATTGAAGAAATAAAGAGAACGTGAATATGAGTCTGCAGGAAAAGACCTGTGCTGCCCACATCAGAATTTTTAACAGTATTACAACAATGATTTATAGAAGTGAACGGGGATTATCTGCAGGCCATTTCGAAAAAAATGTATGATCTATATTTAAAGATCCACCAAATTTTTGTAGAATAAAATGTTCAACAAATTTAAGCTGTGTACCAAATTTTAACTCTCTAGGACGCAGGAAAGTGCATTAAAAATGCCATCAAATAAGTATATCATGAAGAGTTATATAAAATTAAAAAAAAAAATTGAAAAGTTGTTATCTACCAAATTTATTTTAAAATGTGAAGCCTCTCTCATATGCAAAATGAATAAATTCTTTGAAAGATATTTATTATATAATATATATCTTTTTTCTTTCTGGAGGATATCCCAAAAGTCAGAATTTAATTGAATTTGGTTTTTATCTATATTAAATAATTTTTAATTAAACTACTTAATATATTTTACTGAAATTTTTTTTATATAATTTATGGGATAATGTGAATATTCCTAAAAATTTCGAAGCAATTTGTGAATTTTAAATTTGCTTAAAATTTTTTTGAAAATTAGGTTTCATAGGGTTCAATGTATTTCATTTTTTCAATCCGGGTTCAATAAAAAACTAATTGGGTGATATTATTTATTTATATTTCCATAGGTCCCACAGACCGTCTGAACAACATACTAAAATTTCATGTTGATTAAGTCATTTTTACGGCAGTTATCGTGCTAACGGACAGACCGACAGACAGACAGAATGAACAAAGTCATAAACACTTTTCAACTATGTTGTAAAGTGTTAATAATAAAATGGCCAGCTTGACTCTTGGAATGCTGGGAAGAAAGGTGTGCCAATACCCGCTATTGGTTATAGATGAAATGATGTCATTCCAATCAACGTTTAGTAGAAGGGGATTTTGTTCCACTGAACTGAAGTGGTGGCTGTTGAGTAAAAAAAAATTAAACATAGTAACCCTGCACAAATGGTAGAGAGTGTAAGATGAAAATCCTTCTCGTAAATGCCAGCAGAATTGAGCTTAATTACTGGTTCTTGACAGCTAAATGGTTGCAAAAATAGGGAAAGATTCCCTGGATTGTAACAGACGTGCAATCCAGAGATTTCGCCTTCCTTGCATTATTCCAGAGACATAAAATGAAGTATACATGGTTTGAGGGAGTGAGAACTGAAGTTTTTATGACTTTTTTATAGTTTCCATCTCCTCAGATCCCGGGAAAGTCCATAATGCCACAATTACGGAAAGGTAATTTATCATTCTATAAAGTTGATAAGGGGTTCTGAATGTACATCACTGACGACTGCAGCTTTGTCAAGTTCCTTTGTTTTCAAGGTAAAGTTTAATTACATTTCCGTGATTGTGGCATTATTATATATGATCTGTTGTTGTATTTAATAGCGTATTTGAAGGAATAGACATTTAAAAATGTTCATTAAAAAATAAAAATAGTGTGTATTAATTAAATTACAACAGATGGCAGCACTAAAAATATTTTTTTATTAAAATAAGAAATATATTCTATATTTTATTGAGTATTAAATTTAGTTTTAATATAATCTAAGCATTTCATTTTATTTTTCATTTTTTTTTTTGTAGAAAATATTTCGCAACTATTTGAGCAGAATTTCGGTGAAAAACGTAATCTGCGAAAGGTAACAAAATTCGGATAGGGCAGAAGATTTACTACACGTTAGGGCTATCTGTAGTAATGTGACCATGCTCAATCTTGTTAAAGTGGTTTTAACACCCTTAGCGGAAAATTTATAAAGTTAGGATAGCCACCTCGCAACAAAGCAAGATAGAAGAAAAATGTCAATCAGTGACGAAGTGTGATAAAATATTTTGGGGGAGAATCGGAGACTAATATTTGCAAATAAAGTGTCATGCTATATATTTTAGCAAGGTTACAAATAAAATAAAATACACAGTAAACTTCCGATAATTTGGCACGTTTCGGACTTCGCTGGTGGGCTATCAAATTTACCAGATGTCGAACTAAAATGCAGTAAAAAATGAGAAATAAATGAATATAAAATAATGGAGAATAAATATGATATTTCCATTATACCAGCCTGCGAGAGATTCTCCTAGAATTTGTCGTTTTTAATTTTCTAAGCATTTTTTTTATGAATAAATATTTTTTAGTGGAAATATTCTAAGGAGAATAATATTCGTGAATGTGTCGAAAAGCTCAGAACCAGAACATCTAAATAATATCTGTGTAGCAAATGTCAGTGACCAAGCCGCTTTTAAATTTTGATATGATTAAAAGACTGCTCAGTTGACTTCTATGGAGAATTGTAATGGATAAATATGTTCCTCAATAACTTTATTCTTTTTTCAAACCAACATCAGTAAAATCAATTTAATAATACTACAATCAATTTTATACTGAATAATAATGATCAAAATGGGATATGTCAATGAAAATCAGCACTCATTAATTTAATGATGTTGGCCTGAGGAAATTGCAATATGCTACAAGATTTCACGAGTCCAGTGATTGAAGTAGTACATACTATGTTATTTTATATTTGTCTACATACCACATGGTATACATAAATGTACTGCGATGCAAATGCTGCATGGCATAATCATACAGCGCATTGCTTTATTATTATGACATGATTAATTGTTAATACTTATGTTAGTTTAATGTATGAATTAAAAAAAAAAAATAAATAAAAGCAATAGAAAAGTATTTATGAGTAAATTTGTGCGGTCTTACAAAGGTTGAGAAGCACTGCTCTAGATAGACTGTTTTCTGTTTCACATTGAACTGCATATATCCGGGGCAATGTCGAGTGTTTGTGCTAGTTGCTAATATTTTGATATTCTTATGTCAAATTTCTCAGGCTGCATATTTATAATATATTTTTGAGCAGTTTTTTCTCATTTTTCACTTTTGCTATAGTACATAGTATATGTACAGTAAAAATATTGTAACAAGGTCAAAAATTCGAATTCGAGTTTTCGATGTAGTATTATTTATACACCTTTGGAATTATGCTTTCAATAACTCTCCAACTAAGTTTCAAAACAATTATCTAACAGTTTTAAGAAGTAATTTGATAAATCTGTAACTTGTAAATTTAGCTACAATCTACATCCACATTTTCACAAGTAATTTGTCCTGATACAAACTTGCATATGAAAAAGTCGAGTAGAAACTGTAGTTAGATATTGTTCGATATTTTTAGGTTGCAGCTATTGGAGATTCATACTCCTAGATGGCGACACTAAAGCAAATCGTCACTTCTTTTGGAAGTTCTGATGGAGTGCTGCATTGGAATGCTATTTCAGTTTTTGCTCCTAGGTGGCGACACTACATTTATGGCAGAAAATTATATAGACTTTAATCCCTTTCAAAGACAGCGTCACTTACGAAATTATCTAACCTCTATGCAGCAAATCATAGGTACGGAACGTGAAGGTAAACATCTTCATATACAGGGTGGCCATAATTAAACTGACAGTGCTCAGAGTGTTCTGTAGCACGACCTAATTGCGAGAAAGGCGCCAAATTTTGTAGGAAGATTAAACAAGACGGGGGACGAAGGCGTCCGCGAAAATAAAATTAGTTCCAAAAGTCACCGCTAGGGGAATATGTGGCGCTGTGTAATATAAAAGAGAGTTTTAAAAAATGCAGAATAAATACTGAACGGACTGTACGGGAGATTCTTGCAGACATGTTACTTTCTGCTGTTGTGAATGCTGTGCACAGAATGCAATATGTGGTTCACAAAAACGGCGGCCACATTGAACCTGATTTGAATGTGCTAAATAAAAGCTAATTTTATTTCAGTATTTATTCTGCATTTTTTAAAACTCTCTTCTCTATTACACAGCGCCACATATTCCCCTAGCGGTGACTTTTGGAACTAATTTTTTTTCGCGGACTCCTTCGTCCCCCGTCTTGTTTAATCTTCCTACAAAATTTGGCGCCATTTTCGCAATTAGATCGCGCTACAGAACACTCTGAGCACTGTCAGTTTAATTATGGCCACCCTATATATGTATATTCTTTGTTCATGGTACGGAAAAAATCTGCTCCGTTATGATTGCAGTAAACGTGTGCTCCCCTTTACTGTTTCCTATTTTACAAGTTATTGACCAATTTTCATAAACCAATTACCAAATAAAAACAAAAATTGAATTAAAAATGCAAATTTAGTGTTGTTTAGAACAATAAAACTCAATCTAACGAATTATTAAAGAAATAAAGAAAATATGAATTTGAGTCAGCAGGGAAAGTCATGTGCTGCTCACATCAGATTTTTACTTTCCCTGCAATACATGGTAATGTATAGGGAAAGTATTGGGATCATGCCGAAAATCGCAAATCGAGTTTTCGACGGATCTACACGTTTCGAGACCTCTAGAATACGAAAAAACTATTTTTAGCGTGACGTCTGTGCAATGTATGTATCCACTCTAACTCAAAAACTTATTTCATAAAATTTGGTAGGTAAGTCACTTGGGTATGATCCTGGTGCTGATTAGTTTTGGTACGATTCGTAAAAACAAAACCCTCCTTTTTTTGCGAAATGGCCCTTAAAAATTTCATGTATCCACTCTAGCTAAAATACTAATTGAACAAATTACACAATATTTGGCAGATAAGTTACTTGTGGGACACTCTGCTGCTGATTTAATTTTGGTACGATTCGGAAAATAACAACTTGCCTTTTTTTACGAAATGGCCGCAAAAATCGCCAAGATCTAAAAAAAAAAAAGACTACGTATGGTGAAATGTATGAATTAAATTCTTGTTTTATAGGCAATTTTTGACAAGGAAAATAATATAACGCACTCCATTATACTTTAGGACTAACTGTTCTCAAGATATTTGAGATTTCTCTTGCATTTTTGTTACGCCGCTATCGGAAAAATGTCCAATTACCAAATAAAAACAAAAATTGAATTGAGACTGCAAATTTAGTGTTATTTGGTGTAATTGAACTCAATCTAATGAATTATTAAAGAAATAAAGAAATTATGAATTTAAGTTTGCAGGGAAAGTCATGTGCTGCCCACATCAGATTTTTAATTTTATATTATTTTTTGATAAATTTATTTGAATAACGGGCAATATTTCGAGAACGGTTCATGCTAGCAATCTAAAGTTTATGTCAATCGTTTTCCAATTAAAAATTACGCACGAAATGATCATTTATTTAACATTATTCAAAGTCCCGATTTTTTAATGATTTTCAAATGTTTATTCGAAAATCGGGCAATATCCCTAGAACTGTTCATACCAGTATTCTAAAGTTTGTGCCAATCGCTTTTTAATTAAAAATTGCACACTAAATGGTTAGTTATTTAACAGTTTAACAGTATTCAAAACCCTGATTTTTTAATGATTTTTCGAAAATGTATCTGAAAATCGAGTAATATCTACGTGTTAGCATTCTAAAGTTTGTATCAATCGTTTTATAATTAAAAATTACATATGAAATTATTATTTATTTAACAGTATTTAAAGTTCTGATTTATTATTCATTTTAAAAAAAAAATATTTGAATTATTTGACAATATCTCGAAACGGTTCATGCTAATGTTCTAAAGTTTGTTATCAGTTTTCTAGTTTTCAAATGAAAAATTACGTTCGATATGATTATTTTTTATCATTATTTTATTGAACATGCCGATGTTTTAGTGATTCTTTGAAAACTTCATTCGAAAATTGGACTGCATTTAAAATCATTATGCAGTATTCACTGATTGCAACGATCGTACCAAATTATATTCGAAACGTTTCATTCGTTCGTGACATATCGTGTTCACATACATATGCACACAGAGAGATAGAGACGTCACCTCAAAAACGTTCGATTTGAGTTCAAGGATGCTTAAAAAGTTCAATTCCGTTGAAAACTTGAGTTCAAATAAATTTTCGATCCCGTCACAATATTTTCCTTATACATTATACTATGTATATTAGGAAAGTAAAAAACGTTTAATATGCGGCTTCACTTATGTATATATATATATATATATATATATATATGTATTACAAAGTTGCGTATAAACAGGTACAGAATTTTATGAAATCGATAAAAATGTTCAGGGGATTAAATTTGAAGAAATACAAAATTTAAATTTTTATACAGCTCCCATACAAAAATATTTCCTATGAGTAAAATGTGCCCCGTACACTAATAAGGTGATGTACAAAATTTCAGCATTTTATCATAAAAAGTCCCAGAGATATGTTTAAACAAAGTTGGTGAGGATTAATCACAAATTAAAAGGTTCACAGCAAGAGTGAAAATGACGCAACGCAGAAATGCATCATAGCAAATAATATTTGCCTCTTATCTTTACTGGATCTTTGTTATCGATGCAAAACATTTTGAACAAGTTTTGTAATCTTTGTGTAAAGTTATTATTTCTACACAGTGTAGATACTTTTGTACCAATAAATAGCAAAATTATTATTTATTTATGTAATCATTGTTTTCTTTCGTAATTTGTGTATGACCTCTGAAACGCGATCTGCCGACATGATTTTTCCCCGCTGAGAACCTATGTCGATGCATCGAAAAGTGGTTTAAGTCAGCATTTTTGTCTTTTCATATCTCTGGAACTTTTTTTGATAAAATGCTGAAATTTTGTACATCACCTTATTAGTGTATCGGGCACATTTTACTCATTGGAAATGTTTTTGTGCGGGGGCCGTATAAAAATTTAAATTTTGTATTTCTTAAAATTTAATTCTCTTGAAAATTTTAATCGATTTCATAAAATTCTGTACCTTTTTGTATGCAATTTTTAATTTATTATATATGTCTAAGACCAATAGTTAAAGAATAAAAACTGTGGTCAATGTTTTTGGGACACCCTGTATATATATATATATATATATAAGGGTGTCCAGTGCTATTGGTGCCCAATGGCTATTTCCTCAACCGTTAGTCACAGAGATATACTTCCAATTGCAAATAAATTTTTTAAATTTTAAAATCTATTATCTTAGAAACAGTTTAAATCAATAAATGCATTTCTTAAAGAAATACTAAATGTGAATTTTTATACGGTCCCCCGGTCCTACCAATTATATTTAGGAAAACCATTCTCATACAATTTTATGCAAAAAAAAAAAAAAAAAAAAAAAAAAGAAATCATCCTTTTACGACCAAAATTGACCGACTTATAGCTGTTTAAAGTTGGAGCACTTTTTGTGCTGAGAAATGGTCGATACGGTCTTTGATTGGTTGGTTGCATGGAGAAATGGTCAATACGGTCCCTGATTGGTTGGTAGCCTGAAAAGGGACATTTTTATGCGTAGAAAAGCAACTTAAGTCATAAAATTTAATGGTTCATAAATCGGTGAATTTTGGTCGTAAAAGGAAGATTTTTTTTTATTTTGCATAAAATTGTATGAGGATAATTTTCCTAAATATAATTGGTAGTTCAAAGGAACCGTATAAAAATTTATATTTCGTATTTCTTTCAGAAATGTATTTATTGATTTAAACTGTTTCTAAGATAATAGATGTTAAAATTTAAAACATTTTTGCAATTGGATGTATATCTCTGCGACTAACGGTTGAGAAAATAGCCATTGGGCACCGATAGCACTGGACACCCTGTATATAAATAAATAAAAAGAAAACTTCTGTAAAACTATTTTACAACAATTGGATTTTTACGAGCCATTCTGAGAATGATTCCGGGAGAGAGGGGGGGGGGGGGGTCAGAATCCGGGGAGGGGATCAAGTCAAATCTGATGAAATGGTGTACCGTCTACACACACACACACACACACACACACACCACCTCAAAAACATTCGATTCAAGTTCAGGGATGCTTAAAACGTGCTCTTCAGTTGAAAACTCGAATTCGAAATTTCGACCCCGTCGCAATACTTTCCCTATACATTTATCCTATGCATGTAGGGAAAGTAATAAGAATCCCACCTATACTCTTCTTTTCATTTTACACAAGTTTCACACAAATACTTTTCTCTTTCGTCATCTCCTCGCTGTTCTCAAAATGTCGATTCTCTTTCGATTCTTCAGGAATACAACTTCACAGAAATAATCATCAAACTTGCGCAAAACGCGAATTCTAATGATCACCGAAAAGCACCAATTAAAATGAATATTAAAGAAACACTTAACGTTAAATCTGAAGTAAGCATAAAAATTCTGTGACCTTAATTCAAGATTAGCACGTTCCCAACCAGGAAATAATTATAGAAGATTCGCAGAGGCTAATACTTTTTTGTCTCGGGAATAACTATACGAATGTGTGCAATTAGTTCAAAAAAATGGATTTAAAATTCATGATTTATTTATTTATTTATTTGCTGAATTAATTCGGGATTTTTCTGATTTCGTGTTTGGCAATCACGTTCTATTGTAAGAGAAAGTAATGATTTCTTCAAAATTTTGAGATTTTTACCGAAAAAGTTCGTTTTAGCACAATTCAACGGCGTTATTAAGCTGTTGCTAACTTAAGAAAAAATGTCAAGATTAAAAAAACAATAAGATAATTTTTTTTTTAAAGATAAATTGCGGAAGTTCATAGAAAGACACGAATATTTTCATTCTGATATTGATCATGAATTATGATGCAAATGGAATACGAATTCACGAGATGGTCGAACGGATCAACTCGCTCCACTCCAGAAATCTGCACTTTTCTTGCATACGGAACCTCCAAAGAAAATAATGTTTTCAAAACTTTAAATCTTTTGTACATTTTATTCTGATTTTCACTCTCCCATCATAGTACATAGTATAATGAAATGGTTTCCAAAATGAGGTCCTCGTATTGTTTGGGGTCCGCGAAAAACTCTGATGGGGTTCGTGAATAGAACATAAAGTATAACTAATAAAATTTTTGTAAAATCTTGTTTTTAAAGGAAATTTTGTGTTAAATCTTGTTTTGAAAGAATTTTTTTGTTAAATCTTGTTTCTGAAGGAATTTTTTGTTAAATCTTGTTTTTAAAGGATATTTTTGTTAAATCTTGTTTTTAAAAGGCATTTTTGTTAAGTTTTGTTTTTAAAGAAAATTTTTGTAAAATCTAGTTTTTAAAGGGAATTTTTGTTAAATCTTGCTTTCAAAGGATATTTTTTTTAAATCTTGTTTTAAAAGGGCATTTTTGTTAAGTCTTGCTTTTAAAGGAAATTTTTATAAAATCTTGTTTTTAAAGGGAATTTTTGTTAAATCTTGTTTCTGAAGGAAATTTTCGTTAAATCTTGTTTTTAAAAGATATTTTTGTTAAATCTTGTTTTTAAAGGGCATTTTTGTTAAGTCTTGTTTTTAAAGGAATTTTTTGTAAAATACTGTTTTTAAAGGAAATTTTAGTTAAATCTTGTTTCTAAAGGAATTTTTTGTTAAATCTTGTTTCTAAAGGAATTTTTTGTTAAATCTTGTTTTTAAAGAATATTTTTGTTAAATCTTGTTTTTAAAGGAAATTATTGTTATATCTAGTTTTTGGAAATTTTTGTTAAATCTTGTTTTTAAAGGAAATTTTTGTTAAACATTGATGTCGAGAGGTCCGCAATTTTTTTTCTTTTAATTTCTAAAGTTTTTTTTAGTTTAAATGTTTGAGAGCCGCTGGTATAATGTGTAGTATTGCGATGGGGTCGAAATTCGAATTCGAGTTTTTGACGGAAAAGTGTGTTATAAGCATCTCTGAAATCGAATCAAACGTTTTTAAAGTGGAGTCTGTGTGTATGTATGTTAGTGTTTCTGTTTGCGAGCCTGTAGACTCGATATCTTACGAACGAATAGAGCGTTTCGAAAATAATTGGGTACGATTATTACAGTCAGTGAATGCTGGAATACTATTGCACCTCCTTAATTTTTGAATGGATTTTTGAAAAAACATTAAAACATAGGACCTTCAGGAATGATAACTAAATAATCATTTTAAATGTAATTTTTCATTGAAAAGCCAATGATACAAATTTTGGATCGCTAGTACGAACCGTTCGTTTTCAAGATATTGTACGCTCCACGAATTAATTTTTGAAAAGATGATTTAAAAATCAGGACCTTTGGTGTTTTTAGATGAATAATCATTTCACATGTGATGTTTCATTATAAAACGAATGACACAAATTTTAGAATGTTAGTATAAAATGTCATCGAGATATTGCATCTTCCTTAAATAAATTTATAAAATAATTACATAAAATAAAAAATCTGATGTGCGCAACACATGACTTTCCTTATATAATGCAATGAATTTGCTACTTTTACAGTTTAAAAAATTTTTATTCTTATAGTAGATACTTATACTCTTTCCAAGATATTGAATTTTCTTCAATTAGTTGTCATTTTCATTTATTTAGCGTCATATTTATCCTTTTAGCGAGATTTTCATTCATTTGGCAACATTTAAAAATGTCGCCAAGTTGGCGACATTCCGCTAAATTCGTCGCCAAAATCTCGCCAAGCGTTATGAACGGAGAAATAAGTTATTCTTACAGCAGATAAATGACTATTGTGCGTTCAGTTCAATTACAAAAGTATTACTCAAAGTATCTTTTCTCGTGAATGGAACGAGTTAGATCCATGAAAATGATGTCACCCAATTTATCGCATGATATTACATATGTAAAGTGAACATGTTTCTCAACAGTGAATATATATTTTTTTAATTTATGGAATTTGTTGATAAATTTATTTGAAAAATGTGCAATATCTCGAGAACGGTTCATGCTAGCGTTCTAAAGATTATGTTAATCGTTTTCTAAGGCAAAATTACGTAAGAAATGTCTATTTGCGTAATTTTATTAAAGGTTTTGATTCTTTGATGATTTTATCAAAAATTCACTCGAAAATTTAGGGGGGTTCTGAACATTCGATTGTGTTTTAAAACAATCGGCTTCCAGTATTCATGGATTGGGATTTTTGTACCAAATTTCATTTGAATCGCTCTATTCGTTCGTCTGTTATCGTCTCCACAGACTCACTGACACACACACACACACACGCACAGACATCACTTCAAAAATGATCGATTCATGATCAGGGATGCTTGAAACGTGTTCTCCCGTCGAAAACTCGAATTCGAATTTTCGACCCCGTCACAATACTTTCCTTATACATTATGTATACATGGAAAGTAAAAAGGAGAACCAAAAATCTTTGTTTAAATTGAAGGAAATGGCAAAAAAGTCAGCGATCTCGAAAACTTTTCTAAAAGTCATTAAACTTTGGAATCTTTTTCCTTTGTTGGTAAACGTTCCCTTTTTGTCTAACCTGATTTCTGACCTTATATGCTGAATTGGAAGTTAATGACCCGATCGTCGTCTCTTTAAAATTGCTTTTAAAAGGGATTGTTTGGAAAAAAGTGGTTTCACATGTGCTGTAAAGTAAGTGAAAGTAGCTGTGCGTCAAAAGTCGAGGCAAATTAGCGAGCATGTACTGTAACTTAGAAGGGCGGAGTTACAGTATTGTTATTTTATTCTTCCTACACAATATATGCTTTGACAAGAGCTTGTAATTTCGTCCCAGTGGCTCAACGGTAGAGCTTCGGTTGGCCAGTTCGGAAATTCAGGCTTCGATTCCCAGTTGGGGCAGAAAAGGTATTTACAATGCCGCCCGAACAAATCAACTCTGTAGATTAGTGAAAAGATGTAGGAGGTCTGAAAGTGACCCTAGTACGACTAGTACGGACTCAGTGGACTCTGGAAGATGGAGTGGAAATTTCAAAATTGAGAGGATAACTACCACGCAGGATACTAATCTGGGTAAAAACAGTAGTAGCAGGAGGCTAATCTGAGTTAAAAATAGCAGGAGGCGGTCAGTCAGAGTGTCAGTTGCCTGCCAATCTGACATTAGAGGGTGGAGAATGCAGAGTTCACTTCAACGATAAGAGCTTGCAATTTCGTCCCAGTAGCTCAACGGTAGAGCGGCAGCTGGCCAGTTCGGAGATCCAGGGTTCGATTCCCGGATGGGGAAACAAGGCTTTTTATAATGTATAGAAAAAGCATTTTAATTAGCGGCGCCGACTTCGTGGGTTCGACACATCATTTTGATGTCCAGGGCGCGGTAGCCTATTGGTTAGCGTACGGGAATTGCACTCGATAGGCCCGGGTTCGATTCCCGTCACTGCCAAAACTGCCGCCGTGTTCACGCGGAGTACGATCACTTTAAACATGTGGGTCCGTAAGTCCTTCCGAGAGGTTGGTGGTAGGGGAAGGAGAGTACGGTTCCTGTGGATGCCTCCCCCACTGGGTTCCGGTCTAAATTGGGTGGCACTTCCCTGCCGTCCAAACAGCTACCTTACACCTTTCTGGTAGGTCGGACGGTCTGGGTCTCAATAACACGTTTTGAAGTCCGGCCACACAAATAGCTATTGCAAGCCTTCGGGTCAGTCGTGTGGTCTGGGTTTTTCATACATTTTGAAGTCCCAATAATTATGTTGTGGGCTCCTTGAATCCCTAATGATTTTCTGTTTACTTAGTGCGCAAAATGTACGCATACATGCAGAAATTTTGTTTTCTGTTATTGATTCTTAAATTTTTTTATTATTTATTCCCTGTTTACTATACATTAAGTAGCGTGCATAGAAATTTCTCCCTCAGACTGTTTATTACATTCTGAATACGAGATTTTAACTCAGAAATGATTTAAAAAAAATTTGTTGACATGTTTAACATTGGTAAAAATACCTAAAATAAATTTTGTATCTTTTTTTGTTATTTTTTATAAAGATAATTCAGCTGGAAATTCACACAGTATTTGTATATTGCATTATAATAATGTTGAGTCTACAAAAGCAAAAAAATCTGATGTGGGCAGTACATGACTTTCCCCGCCGACTTAAATTCATGTTTTCTTTATTTCTTTAATTTCATTAGATTGAGTATAATTGTACAAAATAACACTAAATTTGAATTTTTAATTAAATTTTTGCTTTTATAATTGGACATTTTCCCGAAAGCGGCGTTATAAAAATGCAAGAATTTTCAAACATCTTGAGTACAGATAGTTCAAAAGTAATGGAGTTGGTTATATTCTTTTCCTCGTCAAAAATTGCGTACAAAACAAAAATTTAATTGATACATTTGAGCATACGTAGTCTTTTATTTTAGATTTTGGCGATTTTGAGGGCCATTTCGTAAAAAAAGGCAGGTTGTTCTTTTTCGAATCGTACCAAAATCTAATCAGCACCAGAGTATCCCACAAGTAACTTATCTACCAAATTTTGGGAAATTTGGTCAATTAGTATTTTAGCTAGAGTGGATACATGAAATTTTTTAGGGCCATTTCGTAAAAAAAGGCAGGTTGTTCTTTTCCGAATCGTACCAAAATTTAATTAGCACCAGAGTATCCTACAACTAATTTATCAACCAAATTTTGTGAAATTTGTTCGATTAGTATTTTAGCTAGAGTGGATATATGAAATTTTTACTGGTCATTTTGAAAAAAAAGGCGGGTTCTGTTTTTCCGAATCGTACCCAAAACTAATCAGTACCAGAGTCATACTCAAGTGACTTACCTACCAAATTTTATGAAATTCGATTCATTAGTTTTTGAGTTAGAGTGGATACATACATTGCACAGACAGACAGACACACAGAGAGACAGACACACACACACAGGCGTCACGCTAAAAATAGTTTTTTCGTATACTATAGGTCTCGAAATCTGTAGATCCGTCAAAAACTCAAGTTGCGATTTTCGGCATGATTCCAATATTTTCCCTATACATTACCATGTATTACAGGGAAAGTAATAAATGAAATATATAATTATCTAGAAAAAAAAAGTATTTTTCTGTATTTAATTATAATTTGCTTCTTTTTAGAATTTCAGACGTCTTATTGTGCTAGATAATCTGACTGAATGAAATTTAAATTAGATTTAAATCCCCTTGAAAAATACACAAATCATTCGATTTAAAATTTCCGGAATCTCCAATAATTCTTGAAGTTGGCGCCAATGATTGTGCAAAATCGGAATTCGAATTTTCGACGGATCTACAAACGCTGTTTACGCATTATTAGAACAAATGTAAAGCAATATAATTAAGGTTTGAAGTAACAATATTTATTCCTTAAATGTTCTATCTGCTGACCCTTTCTTTGGACTATTATTCTGTATTTTGATTTCCAAGATGAGAGCTTTTCTTAAAGTTGTGAGGATATTTTATTCCACTCCTCTTTCACAGTTTCCGTCCATTGCTTTAGGTTTACGTTTAGAAAGTTCTATTTTTACTTTCCCTGCAATACATGGTAATGTATAGGGAAAGTATTGGAATCATGCCGAAAAGCACAACTCGAGTTTTCGACGGATCTACACGTTTCGAGACCTCTAGAATACGAAAAAATCTTTTTAACGTGACGTCTGTGTGTGTGTGTGTCTGTCTGTCTGTCTGTCTGTCTGTGTGTCTGTCTGTGCAATGTATGTATCCACTCTAACTCAAAAACTAATGGACCGAATTTCATAAAATTTGGTAGGTAAGTCACTTGGGTATGACCCTGGTGCTCATTAGTTTTTGGTACGATTCGTAAAAACAGAAACCGCCTTTTTTTGCGAAACGGCCCGTAAAAATTTCATGTATCCATTCTAGCTAAAATACTATTTGACCAAATTTCACAAAATTTGGTACTTAATTCCTTGTACGATACTTTGGTGCTGATTAGATTTTGGTATTAATCGGAAAAGAACAACCTGCCTTTTTTTACAAAATGGCCCGCAAAAATGTCATGTATCCACTCTAACTAAAATATTAAATGACCAAATTTCACAAAATTTGATAGATGAGTGACTTGGGGGATACTCTGGTGCTGATTAGATTTTGGTATTATTCGGAAAAGAACAACCTGCCTTTTTTACGAAATGGCCCTTAAAAATCGCAAAATCTAAAAAAAGCTACGCATGTTCAAATATATCAATTAAATGCTTGTTTTATACTTAATTTTTGATGGGTAAAATAATAAGAACAACTCTATTACTCTAGGACTAACCATTCTCGATATATTTGAGATTTTTCGCATTTAGTTATGCCACTTTTAGAAATATGTCTAATTACCAAATAAAAACAGAAATTGAATTAAAAATGCCAATTTAGTGTTATTTTGTGCAATTAAACTCAATTTAATGAATTATTAAAGAAAAAAATATGAATTTGAGTCTGCAGGGAAAGTCATGTGCTGCTCACATCAGATTTTTATTTTCCCTGTAATACATGGTAATGTATAGGGAAAGTATTGGAATCATGTCGAAAATCGCAACTCGAGTTTTCGACGGATCTACACGTTTCGAGACCTCTAGAATACGAAAAAACCATTTTTAGCGTGACGTCTGTGTGTGTGTCTGTGTGTCTGTCTGTCTGTGTGTCTGTCAATGTGTCTGTCTGTGCAGATTTTGTATCCACTATAACTAAAAAACTAATTGACCGAATTTCATAAAATTTGGTAGGTAAGTCACTTGTGCACGAATATGGTGATGATTAGTTTTGGGTATGACTCGGGTTAAAAGAACCCGCCTTTTTTTGCGAAATGGCCCGAAAAATCTTGTATCCACTCTAACTGAAAAACTAATGGACCGAATTTCACAAAATTTGGTAGATAAGTCGCTTGTAGGCCACACTGGTGCTGATTAGATTTTGGTATAATTCGAAAAAAAATAACCTGCCTTTTTTTGCAAAATGGCCCGCAAAAATCATCAAAATCTAAACTTAAGAACTACGTTTGCTCAAATATAGCCATTAAATGCTTGTTTAATACGTAATTTTTAGCGAAGAAAAGAATAAGATCAACCCCATTACACTAGGACTAGCCGTTCTCGAGATATTCTAGTTTTTCGTATTTGTCCTACACCATTTTTGAAAATAAGTCCAGTTTTCAAATGAGAACGAAAATTGAATTAAAAATTAATTAAATTTAATTTAAATAAATAGAACGTGAATATAAGTCTGCAGGGAAAGTCATGTGCTGCCCACATCAGATTTTTACTTTCCCTGCAACACATGGTAATGGAATGATTCCAATATAGGGAAAGTATTGGAATCATGCCGAAAATCGCAACTCGAGTTTTCGACGGATCTACACGTTTCGAGACCTCTAGGATACGAAAAAACTATTTTTAGCGTGACGTCTGTGTGTCTGTCTGTGCAGATTTTGTATCCACTCTAACTAAAAAACTAATGGACCGAATTTCATAAAATTTGGTAGCTATATCACTTGCGGGCGGATCTGGTGCTGATTAGTTTTGGGTACGATTCGGAATAAAAGAACCCGCATTTTTATGCGAAATGGCCCGCAAATGCTTGTATCCACTCTAGCTAAAAATCTAATGGACCGAATGTCACAAAATTTGGTAGATAGGTCGCTTGTAGGTTACGCTGGTGCTGATTAGACTTTGGTACTTTTCGGAAAAAAATAACCTGCCTTTTTTTGCAAAATGGCCAGCAAAAATCATCAAAATCTAAAATAAAGAACTACGTAAGCTCAAATATATCCATTAAATGCTCGTTTAATACGTAATTTTTAACGAAGAAAAGAATAAGACCAACCCCATTACACTAGGACTAGTCGTTCTCGAGATATTTTAGTTTTTTCATATTTTCTCTACGCCATCTTTGAAAATAAGTCCAGTTTTCAAATGAGAACGAAAATTGAATTAAAAATTAATTAAATTTAATTTAAATAAATAGAACGTGAATATAAGTCTGCAGGAAAAGTCATGTGCTGCTCACATCAGATTTTTACTTTCCCTGCAATACATGGTAATGTATAGGGAAAGTATTGGAATCATGCCGAAAATCGCAACTCGAGTTTTCGACAGATCTACACGTTTCGAGACCTCTAGAATACGAAAAAACCATTTTTAGCGTGACGTCTGTGTGTCTGTCTGTCTGTCTGTCTGTCTGTCTGTCTGTGTGTCTGTCTGTGCAATGTATGTATCCACTCTAACTCAAAAACTAATGGAGCGAATTTCATAAAATTTGGTAGGTAAGTCACTTGGGTATGACCCTGGTGCTCATTAGTTTTTGGTACGATTCGTAAAAACAGAACCCGCCTTTTTTTGCGAAACGGCCCGTAAAAATTTCATGTATCCACTCTAGCTAAAATACTAATTGGCCAAATTTCACAAAATTTGGTAGATAATTTACTTGGGGGATACTCTGGTGCTGATTAGATTTTGGTATTATTCGGAGAAGAACAACCTGCCTTTTTTTACGAAATGGCCCTCAAAAATTGCAAAATCTAAAAAAAGCTACGTATGTTCAAATATATCAAGTAAATGTTTGTTTTATACGTAATTTTTGATGAGAAAATAATAAGAACAACTCTATTACTCTAGGACTAACCATTCTCGAGATATTTGAGATTTTTCGCATTTAGTTATGCCACTTTTAGATAAATGTCTAATTACCAAATAAAAAGAGAAATTGAATTAAAATTGAAATTTAGTTTTATTTTGTGCAATTAAACTCAATTTAATGAATTATTAAAGAAAAAAAATATGAATTTGAGTCTGCAGAGAAAGTCATGTGCTGCCCACATCAGATTTTTACTTTCCCTGCAATACATGGTAATGTATAGGGAAAGTATTGGAATCATGTCGAAAATCGCAACTCGAGTTTTCGACGGATCTACACGTTTCGAGACCTCTAGAATACGAAAAAACTATTTTTAGCGTGACGTCTGTGTGTGTGTCTCTCTGTCTGTATGTGTGTCTCTCTGTCTGTATGTGTGTCTGTGTGTCTGTGCAATGTAAGTATCCACTCTAACTCAAAAACTAATGGACCGAATTTCATAAAATTTGGTAGGTAAGTCACTTGTATATGACCCTGGTGCTGATTAGTTTTGGGTACGATTCGTAAAAACAGAACCCGCCTTTTTTTGCGAAATGGTCCGTAAAAATTTCATTTATCCGCTCTAACTAAAATACTAATTGACCAAATTTCACAAAATTTGGTAGATCAGTTACCTGTGGGATACTCTGATGCTGATTAGATTTTGGTACGATTCGGAAATTAACAACATGCTGTTTTTTACGAAATGGCCCACCAAAATCTAAAAAAAAAAAGACTGAGCAGTGTATGCTCAAATGTATCACTTAAATTCTTGTTTTATACGCAATTTTTGAAGAGGAAAATAATATAATAATATATGTCAGTGTTTCGAGAACAGTATCTGTTATTTTGTGAATTAGCTGAATTAGTTTCAGCTCTCTCAAGAACATAGGAAAGTATGTTAAACATGCCATCAAAGAAATTGAAACGGACATACACTCACACATCGGTCATGACGAATTAAATAAAAGCTTTTAAAAATATACCGTGTAAAGTACTTGTGAGGTAGTATTTCTACTACTTCCCAAAATTATGCCTTTTTTATGCACCAGTGTAATTTACTTCACTCTAACTTCCAATAACCTAATGACTAGAGTTCGACGAAGGAATTACGACATTAACAAACAACATAATTTATTCTAGCTAACTTCGCTGATAACTCAAAATACAATTACATATACAGAATATTTACAAAGCTAGCAATACCATATCTTAACCCGCTGACATAATAATCTATACCGAAATTCAACCTTAACATCTTACTGAGCTGAATCTATAAAGATCAAACTATTATACCATAGATATATACTTACAACTTGTAGAGGCTATAACTTCGATGCGAACAGAACCACACACACGCAAACACGTTAGAAAGGCAGCAGCCGAAGCTGAACGACGACGACTTACGATTTCATGCTTCTCGACTACGAAGACGAATCCGAATCCGAATATTAATACGAATCATTTCTTATCCAACGTCTGCCCCTTCTTATAGTCCTGGCCAGTCATGAGTACGTGATTCTTGTAATGAGAGTTGAGGAGTTTCTTACATAAATTAGCATAATGAAAAGTAAAATTAACATGCAATAATCATGAATAATAGAATCTTCACAACCGTCTGTTCTTTTTTACGTTCCCAACAATACATGGTAATGTATAGAGAAAATATTAGAATTGTGTTGAAAATCGAAATTCGGGTTTTCGAGGGATCTTCACATTTTGGGACCTCCAGAACAAGAGAAACTATTTCTAGCGTGGTATCTGTGTTTGCTTTTGTCTGTGTATCTGTGTGTCTGTGCAATGTATGTATTCACTTTAACTCAAAAACTATTTGACCAAATTTCATGAAATTTTATAGGTGACTGACTCACTTGTGGGTGACTCTGGTGCTGATTAGATTTTGGTACGATTCGGGAAAAAAGAACCTGGCTGTTTTACAAAATGCCTCGTAAAATTCGTCAAAATCTAAAATATAAGTTTACGCATGCTCACATGTATCAATTGAATGCTTAATTTATATGTAACTTTTGACGATGAAAAGAATAAGACCAATCCTATCACTCTAGAACAAACCGTTCTCGAGATATTTTAAAATTTGAAACTACGTCCAGTTACCCAATGAACACGAAAATTGAATTAAAAATCTGATGTGGGCAGCACATGACTTTCCCTGCAGACTTATATCCACGTTCTCTTTATTTTAATTAAATTTAATTCACTATTAATTCAAGTTTCTTTATCATTTGGTAACTGGACTTATTTTCAAAGGTGGCTTAGAGAAAAGACGAAACAACTAAAATATCTCGAGAACGGCTAGTCCTAATGTAATGGGGTTGATCTTATTCTTTTCTTCGTTAAAATTTATGCATAAAACAAGCATTTAATGGATATATTTGAGCATACGTAGTTTTTATTTTAGATTTTGACAATTTATGCGGGCCATTTTGCAAAAAAAGGCAGGTTATTTTTTTTCGAATCGTACCAAAATCTAATCAGCATCAGAGTCACCTACAAGCGGCTTATTTACCGAATCATGTGAAATTCGGCCCATTAGTTTTTCAGTTAGAATGGATACAGGCAATTTTTGAGGGCATATCCCAAGAAAAGGCGGGTTCTTTTATTCCGAATCGTACTAAAAACTAATCAGCACCAGGGTCACACCCAAGTGACTTACCTCCCAAATTTTATGAATTTCGGTCCATTAGTTTTTGAGTTAGAGTGGATACATACATTGTACAGACAGACAGACAGACAGATAGACACACAGACACACACACACACACAGACGTCACGCTAAAAATGGTTTTTTCGTATTCTAGAGGTCTCAAAACGTGTAGATTCGTCGAAAACTCGAGTTGCGATTTTCGGCATGATTCCAATACTTTCCTTATACATTACCATGTATTGCAGGGAAAGTAAAAAGCGGAAAGTCTGTGTCATTTCAAATCATCATGCGCGTTATTTTGTGCAATTAACCTCAATTTAATGAATTATTAAAAGAAATAAAGAGAAAATAAATTTAAGTCTGTAGGAAATGTCATGTTCTGGTGCTGCAAACATCATATTTTTTTTTATACCTTTCAGTTATTTCTATCGATGGGAGGAATATCGCAAAAATGAAATCAGAATCCGTTTCACGGCTTCGTCGCTTGTCAAGGCTTGGAAATGGAATGAAGGCTGTTTATCATGCAGATTAAAAGTTCAAGGAAGTACCTTTTGATGAGTTAGTAAATGCTTTTTATTTTCTGAACGATGATAAAAATAGATGAACCATTATATGCGAGATACTAATATAGGGTATATTTTCATATACAGGGTGTCCAAAAAGTTCCGGAACGGCGCAATATCTCGAGAAATACACTTCGGATTAAAAATTAAAAAAACACGTATTCAATATTTTTAGAAAAACTATCCAATGATACCAAAATTGACCCCCTTCCCCCTCCTGGGGGGAGGGGGGTCAGTTTTGGTATGTGGTTGGGTATGCCAATTTTGGTATGGATAGTTTTTCTATCATGGTATCAAGTTGCCCCCCTCCCCCCTGGGGGGTGGGGCAACTTTGAAATTTTCAATGGGAACCCCCATTTTTTATTGCAGATTTGGATTTTCCAGAAAAAAATTACATACATTTGACCTACCATTTTCGATGTTTGCTCCCACAAACGCCGCTATAATCGAGAAAAACGGAAGTGGGGCACAAACGGTTAAAAATGGGAATGTCTCGGGAAATACACTTCGGATAGAAAAATAAAAAATTACGTGTTCAATATTTTCAAAAAAACTATCCAATGATGCTAAAATTGATCCCGTTCCCCCGCTAAACGTTCACTTCAGCGACGACTGTTGACTTCAGTTTAGAAAACGGTTCAAACTACTTTTAGCACTACCCAGGAACAACGATGTGGATGTAGCAGTTTCCTGTTCCCTTCGGGGTGCTTGATTAACGTGAGTCCCCTTGCCTCTCATGATCAGGGTGCATTTTCCTGTAACTTTTAAACGTTAGTGCCCCACTTCCATTTTTCTCGATTATAGCGCCGTTTGTGGGAGTGAAAATCAAACATCGTAGGTCAAATGTATGTAATTTTCTGGAGAATACATATCTGCAATAAAAAATGGGGGTTCCCATTGAAAATTTCAAAGTTGCCCCTCCCCCCAGGAGTGGGGAGGAGGGTCAATTTTGGTATCATTGGATAGCTTTTCTAAAAATATTGAATACGTGTTTTTTATTTTTTGATCCGAAGTGTATTTCTCGAGATATTGAGCAGTTCCGGAATTTTCTGGACACCTTGTATAATAACTTCCTTGCAATATATATATTCCACCTTCATCCCGCATAGGTTAAATGTGTGGTCATATTTTTAAGCCATGATATCTACTGGAGGATCCTAAAATACATTTCGTGCTTGTTATGTATAAGAAAAGCATACTGTAGAATTCAGTTGATCCGCCCTCTCAAATGCAACGGAAAATTGTGGAAAGGGTCCTATCTCTTACTGAGAATGTTCTGCCAAAAGAAGCAACTAGAATTCCGTCGATTCACCCCTCAAACACGATGAAAAATCGCGGAGTATGCAAGGGAGGGATGAGATTTACTCGGATTTTTCTGTTAAAAGAAATATATGTATGATTATAAAATAAAAAAATCTGATGTGGGTAGCACATGACTTTCCCTGCAGACTCAAATTCATTTTTTCTTTATTTCTTTAATAATTCTTTAGATTGAGTTTAATTGCGCAAAATAACATTGAATTTGCACTTTTAATTCATTTTTGGTTCTATTTGGTAATTGGACATTTTTTCAAAGGCGGTGTAACAAAAATGCGAAAGAACTCAAATGTCTCGAGAACGGTTAGTCCTAAAGTTGTTGTTGTTGTTGAGACCCAGACCGTCCGACCTACCAGTAAGGTGTAAGGTAACCGTTTGGAAGGCCGGGAAGTGCCACACAATTTGGACCGGAACCCAGTGGGGGAGGCATTCACAGGGACCGTACCCTCCTTCCCTACCACCAACCTCTCGGAAGGACTAACGGACCCACATGTTTAATGTGATCGTACTCCGCATGAACACGGCGGCAGTTGTGGCAGCGTGAAAATCCAGCGCGCAAACCACCGGGCTACCGCGCCCGAAATGTGCCAACAGCTTGCGGTCTTCCCAGGAGGTCACCCACCCAAGTGCTAACCGCGCCCGATGCTGCTGGACGTCAGTGATCTAATGAGAACCGGTGAGAATCCACAAGTGATAAATGGACATAATTCTCTATATGTATTTTACATCTTAATATAAATCACATAGCTCTTAATTTTACAGTTTAACATTACATCATAGTCTTTTTTGTAAGACAGGATGCCATTAGGTGATGATCAATGCCAATAAGATGTTATAGTTAGAAATTCAATGTCCCCTAGATTCAAAATTATGCAAATTAATTCATGTGTTACTAAGAAACATCATATTTTGTTTTATCTGCTGATATTCATATATTATATATATATTGGTGCAATATCATAGGCAATAAAATTATTTTTATAGCCTAATAGAAAATATGCAACACAGATTAAATTTTAGAGGGCTGACTACTAATGGTACATAATAATCTCTGACTTGTATTTGATGTTGATTTTTGTTTTTACTGTTAGAGTAATGGAATAGAAAAGAAAAATTAAGGAGTGTATAGATAATAAATCAGTGTCTGTATAATCAAATTTTTAAAGCTTTTGTATGAGAAGTTTTTACTATGATTTATTAAATATATATTTATAAATTATATTCTTAAGAGTGTGCACTACTGGCTCGACACTCAATGTTTTGTTTTGGTATTACAAATGAACTTAAACGCAGATACAAAGTGGATTATTGACATCATCCCATGTTTAGTTTGTGATGTTCACACTGAATATTTGGATTTTTTTAAATTCAGGTAAATATAAAACGATGGAGATAAAAGTAAAGAGTTAAAACTTCATATTAAGAAAATGCCAATATCGTTTCAGTCAATAATTCCGGTGGCGCTGGGGTAAGTTAAGTAGTCCTGCATTGTATGCATTTCAATGGCGAAATATCTGAAATATTTATTTAAACTCCCAATTTTGTAAAAATAAATTATTGGCTCAATACAAAGTAAAACTGAAATAATAAAGAATATTTCTACATATTCAAAATTATTTAACCTTTCAATTTATTTTATCTCCAAATAGTCTGTACTATATCCTACAACTATGAAAAGATACTGGTTAATTATACTCACAATTAGAGAACCCTTAATTTAAAAATAATCAGAAATAAATATACTAAATACTACGCCTTTCTTTTATGCCATATAACAATAGAGGCTACTTTCTTAACACTAATGACACCTAGATATAATTCTCAAAGCATTGTGGCATTTTCAAGCATTTCATCCATAGGAGTTTTATCGCCTCCTTTTAAAAACTCCATGCACAAAACATTTTGTTCTGAAAAGATGTTTCATGCTTTGGAACAACTTGTTTATGAACCCATTTTCACACTTACTGAATAGTAAACAATGTCTTGCACTGCCTTCATCAAAACTGAATATATAAATAAGTAATGCTTAGTTGGTTACCATATTTCTAATGACAAATATGTCTTAGGCATTTAAAAATTAAATTAGGGCATTATTTTTCAACTGTCAATTTAAGAAATTTTGACTACATTTTTTAAAGGTGAATTTTTTTTTTACTTGATATAAATATGTATTTTGAGCATGTAACATTTTCATATAATAATAGAGATTCGATGTGAGTACCTTTAATACTGAACAGTTTTACTGAACAGTTTACTGTACTAGTAAAAAATGTTCCCAGTGTTGCCAAGGATTATTTTTTAAGTAGATTTTGAAAAATTGATTTCATTCTATTCATTTTTTCAAAAGGTATAGTCGTGCTCTGCCCACTTCTTAGCAATAATTTTTTAAAGCAAATAAACACAATTTACATGTACACACTAAACACCTGTTAAATTACGCCCTCACTGATAAGCTTGAACTATAAGCTAGCTTACAGGAAGGCGTGGCTATTTTTTCCCCTATTTTCAATCCTTTATAAACAACGTAATGACAGATAATGATTGGATATGGGATGTGACTTTTCATAAATGAAAATTTCTTGTGAAAGACGAATGGATCTCCCATTTTGTGTCAAACATGGTTCTATTAATTAATCTTTACAGGAAAAAGTCATATATAATACTAAAAAATACGAATTATTTTCCACGAATAACATGACATTCGCCCAAATATAAACAATATCAAGACAAGGGGAAAAATACTAATAATAACTACTTTTACTGACTTTTTCTGGGGGGGGGGGGGGCAAACTCAAGCTCATGATGTACAATATCGACAGGCCTGATGCTCGCCTTTGTTATATTGAAGGGGGAGCTCCCCTATGGGCGACCATGACTTCATATTTAATAAAATGATTGCAAAAGTTTATCTAATTTAGAAATAAGAAAAACATTTAAAATGTTATACCTTGTATTCATTTGACATAGGTAACATAAAAATTTCGTATACCTGTATACTGCAGTCAGAAGTTATAATTTATATTTTCATTAAGTACATGTGCTTTTGAAAATTTATAAAATAATTACATTTCCATCTAAAACAAAAAGCAAAGTTGTTTTAGTCACAAAGAAAAAAAATCTGATGTGGGCAACACATGACTTTCCTTATATAACGTAATGAATTTACCACTTTTACAGTAAAATAAATAGGTTTTTCTTATAGTAGATACTAATATTCTTTCCAAGATATTGAATTTTCGACAATTAGTCGCCATTTCATTGATTTAGCGTCATTTTTATCCATTTGGCGAGATTTTCGTTAATTTTTTCAACATTTCAAAAAGTCGCCAAGTTGGCGACATTCCGCCAAAATTCGTCGCCAAAATCTCGCCAAGCATAATGGACAAAGAAATAAGTTATTCTTACAGCAGATAAATGAATATTGGCGTTCAAATACAAAAGTATTACTCAAAGTATCTTTTTTCATGAATGGAACGAGCTAGATCCACGAGAATGATGTCATCCAATATATCGCATGGTATTACTGAAAAGTGAACATGTCTCTCAAGAGGAAATATTTTTTTTTTTATTTTATATGACTTTCTGATAATTTTTTTGAAAAATGTGCAATATCTCGAGAACGGTTCATATTAGCGTTCTAAATTTTATGTCAATCGTTTTCTAATGAAAAATTACATAAGAAATGTCTATATGCGTAACTTTATTAGTGGTTTTGATTTTTTGACAATTTTTTCCAAATTTCATTTGAAAATTTAGGGGTGTTCTTAACATTCGATTATGTATAAAAACAATAGGCTTCCAGTGTTTACGGATTGTGATTTTTGTACCAAATATGGATCGAATCGGTCCATTCGTTTGTCAGTTATCGTCTTCACAGACTCTCTCACACACACACACACACATACTTTCACACACACACACACACACAGACATCACTTCAAAAATGTTTAATTGTTGATCAGGGATGCTTGAAATGTGCTCTCCCGTCGAAAACTCGATTTCGAATTTTCGACCCCGTCACAATACTTTCTTTATACATTATGTATATAAGGAAAGTAATAGGATTTTCTTATAGTAGATACTAATATTCTTTCCAAGATATTGAATTTTCGACAATTAGTCGTCATTTTCATTGATTTAGCATCATTTTTATCCATTTGGCGAGATTTTCATTAATTTTGCAACATTTCAAAAAAGTCGCCAAGTTGGCGACATTCCGCCAAATTCATCGCCAAAATCTCGCCAAGCATAATGGACAAAGAAAAAAGTTATTCTTACAGCAGATAAATGACTATTGGCGTTCTAATACAAAAGTATTATTCAAAGTATATTTTTTCATGAATGGAACGAGCTAGATCCACGAGAATGATGTCACTCAATTTATCGCATGGTATTACATATGAAAAGTGAACATGTTTCTCAATAGGAATTTTTTTTTTATGTGACTTTTTCATAATTTTTTGAAAAATGTACAATATCTTGAGAACGGATCATGTTAGCGTTCTGAAATTTATGCCAATCGTTTTCTAATGAAAAATTACATAAGAAATGTCTATTTGCGTAACTTTATTAGCGGTTTTGATTTTTTAACAATTTTTTCAAAATTTCATTCGAAAATTTAGGGAGGTTCTGAACATTCGATCACGTATAAAAACAATAGGCTTCCAGTGTTTACGGATTGTGATTTTTGTACCAAATTTGGTTCGAATCGGTCCATTCGTTCGTCAGTTATCGTCTCCACAGACTCACTGACACACACACACACATACTTTCACACACACACACACACACACACACACACACACACACACACACTGACACACACACACACACACACAGACATCACTTCAAAAATGTTTGATTCGTGATCAGGGATGCTTGAAACGTGCTCTCCCGTCGAAAACTCGAATTCGAATTTTCGACCCCGTCACAATACTTTCCTTATACATTATGTATATAAGGAAAGTAAAAATGTAAAACTGCTTTTAATATAATTAAATGCAAAACTGCTTTTAATATAATTAAATGTAAAACTGCTTTTAATGTAATTAAATGTAAAAAACTGAATTTGTAAATAAAATATTATATTTAGAATCTTCATGAAACATATATAGCTAAAGTGCTCTTGCACATAAAACATTTATTCAATAAAAAATTAAGCATATAAATACAAATGTTTTTCTTTAATTTCCAGAAAAAACTTAAAAGGGGTACATCTTACTTATCAACTTTTACACCACGAGAATCAATCATCACGAAATCCATATTGTTTTTAAAATACATCACAAAATCCATATTGTTTTTAAAATACAGAGTCATCATGATAGAATCAATCTTGGGCAAATTATCTGACTGCCCTTTAACAAAACCTGAATCCATGTTTACAATAAAATAAAATAAGGAACAAATAATTTAAACTCAAGCATACCAAGACCAAATGGGTAAAATAATTATAAACAAGTTGTAAACAAAATTAAACGCCAACTACTTGCAAATATCTCAATAGAAACAGCACATAGTAGAATGTTACATCACAGGTCGTTCGGGCCGCGTGACGTCACAGTCAATTACGGGCCGTTTTGTCTTTGAGAAGATTTTGCGGTTTTTCATTTCTTGATATTTAAATAAATAATTTTAAGAGATTTTCGCTTGGATATTTGAAATCAGAAAAAAATTCTCTATAAATATCAATTGGTTTTAAGAGTTTAAAAAAAAAAAAATCGGAATTGTCCATTGAATTAAATCAAATTCGTTTATACGGCAGACGATTTTTATTTAATTTATACGATTAAAATAATAAAGGAAAGGATATAAAAATATATTTTGCGAATGAATGGTTCTATATTTTTGATTGGATTGTGTCAGCTATGACCTTGGGATATAAGATTACTGGAATGGTTAGTATTCTCAATTTCAAGTCATCTGTTTTATTTTGGCAAGAATATTTCAGACTCATATATTTTCTATTGTGTTTGACTGATTATTGAAACAAGATAAAAATGGTAAGCGTATATCTTCTACCATTTTAGTTTCTGCAATGTAGCATGTGTTCAACCAAACGTAATATTTTTTTTTATAAATGTGTGTTCATGAACAGGGCAAGGATTCTTTTGTCTGCTTGTACAGATAATTTTGCGGGAACATAAATTCTTATATATATTTTTAGGGGGATTTAATTAAATGTCCTAATAGAATTTTTTGAAGAACAATATCATTTAGAATACTATCGAAATTTGTGCATATTTTAAATCGCGAACAAAGCCCTGTATATTTTGCTAGCCGGCGATATTTGAAGCCCTATATAGTTGTTTCCAATCGATGTAAACATTTAGATAAAGCAAAATTCGATACAGAAGCCGTTTACATACATGCAGATCAGTTACGGTCAAGGCACGGCCGAGATCGAAGGGTGTTTAATATGCAGATAAAAAGTTCAAGGCTGTACAGTCGGATGAGTCAGGAAATATTTTTTCGAAGAATAGATGGAAATAGATCAGAGGTTCGCAACCTATTGCTCTTGAGCATGACAATGCTTGTGCTCATTAATTTGGTGCTATCCGTCATGGCGTTGTATTTGCAAGTATTTGACGTGCGCGTTAGTTTTAAAAAGAAAGAAAAAACTGTGGACAGCACATGTGTTTCCCTATAGACTCAAATTTATTTTTTCTCCACTTATGTTTTAAACCATCAAATTGAGATTAATTGCAGAAAGGAAGCTGAAACATATTTGAAATGGTATTCAATTTACAGTTAAAAAAAATTTTTTTTTCATCTGGCGATTTACCTTATTATGAAACCTATGTATTTCGGAGAAATTCCAAAATGTGTTTTTGCTTGTCAAACTGTTTGTGTGTACATACACTTAATGTTGATAGAAATTGATTGTTTATTTTCCAGGATTAAGTTTGAGTTAGGTCACTTTAGGGGTAGATTTAATATCTTGAAGGTCGGAACTTCACAGTGTGTGTGTGTGAGAGAGAGAGAGAGAGGAGAGGGAGAGAGAGACAGAGCGATAGAGGGAGAGACAGAGAGATAGAGGGAGAGACAGAGAGAGAGAGAAACAGAGTGAGAGAGAAACAGAGAGAGACAGAGAGAGAGAGAGAGTTTTGACGCGATATCTCATGAGCGAGTGAAGCGTTTCGAAAATAATTTGGAAAAAATATTACAGTCAGTGAATACTGGAACCCTATTGATTTCAAACGCAATCGAATGTTCTGAAAATCCCCTCCCCCTCTCTAAATTTCGAATGAAATTTTGAGAAGATCATTAAAACATCAGTAATTTTAATATTGTTAAATAAATAATTATTTTATGCATAATGTTTCACTACAGAACGACTAACATAAATTTTAGAACGTTATCCCGAACTGTTTTGTAAATATTGCACGTTTTTCAAATAAATTTATCAAGCAAATGACATAAAATGAAGAAAGTGGTTAGTATCTTTTAATAAGTTCATTTTACATAGGCAATATTATGCAAAAATGTTATAACATCTTTCTCGTGGATTTAGTTCGTTTCATTTACGAGCAAAAAGTATTTGTTGTACTAGTTACTTTCCTTATATACATAATGTATAAGGAAAGTATTGTGACAGGGTCGAAAATTCGAATTCGAGTTTTCGACGAGAGAGCACGTTTCAAACATCCCTGATCACGAATCAAACATTTTTGAAGTGTGGTCTGTGTGTGTGTGTGTGTGAAAGTGTGTGTGTATGTGTGTGTGTGTGTGTGTGTGTGTGTGTGTGTGTGTGTGTGTGTTTGTGTGTGTGTGTGTGTGTGTGTGTGTGCGTGTGTGTCAGTGAGTCTGTGGAGATGATATCTCACGAATGAATGGAGCGATTCGAATGAAATTTTGAACAAAAATCACAATCCGTGAATACTGGGAATACTGGAAGCCTATTGGTTTTAAACGTAATCGAATGTTCAGAACCCCCCTAAATTTTCGAGTGAAATTTTGAAAAAATCATCAAAAAATCAAAACCTTTAATAAAATTACGTAAATAGACATTTCTTATGTAATTTTCCCTTAGAAAATGATTGACATAAACTTTAGAACGCTAGCATCAACCGTTCTCGAGATATTGCACATTTTTCAAATAAATTTATCAAAAAATCCCATAAATTAAAAAAATAATATTAACTGTTGAGAAACATGTTCACTTTTCATATGTAATATCATGCGATAAATTTGAGAACATCATTCTCGTGGATCTAGCTCGTTCCATTCATGAGAAAAAAAAACTTTGAGTAATACTTTTGTATTTGAACGCCAATAGTCATTTATCTGCTATAATAATAACTTATTTCTCCGTCCATAACGCTTGGCGAGATTTTGGCGACGAATTTGGAGGAATGTCACCAATTTGGGGACTTTTTGAAATGTTGTTAAATTAACGAAAATCTAGCCAAATGGATAAAAATGATGCTAAATCAATGAAAATTACGACTAATTGTCGAAAATTCAATATCCTTGGAACGAATATAAGTATCTACTATAAGAAAAACCTATTTTTTTTACTGTAAAAGTAGTAAATTCATTGCATTATATAAGAAAAGTCATGTATTGCCCACATCAGATTTTTGTTGTATTGTGACGCCAAAGAATTTGTCAGCAGTCATTTATGTCTCGGAATATTAATTAAATGTCAATTGCATTTTAATGAGAATTTCTCCCCCATACATGCCAGGTTGTCTGGCTTAACCGAGTGTTTTCAGCAACAAGTGGGAGAAAACAACTTCCGAGTCCTTATTTTGCATGACAAGGATTTTACACGTGAGTTATAAGCTATTCTCTCCAGATAAATATGTTGCCAAAAGCGGCCAATTTCAAATTTCATGTTGTTAAATTAATGCCCAAAACCTTGCTCTGTGTATCTTGCACATCATGTCGTTACGATATAAGTAAATTCATTGCATTATGGTGGGGAAGTCATCTGACTTATTTGCTGAATTTCGTGAAATTTTGTTAATTTGTATTTTAATTTTTGCGGGCCATTTCGAAAAAAAAAAGGCAGGTTCTTTTGTCCCCAGTCGTACCCAAATCTAATCAGCAACAGGGTTACCCACAAGTGATTTAACAATAAAATTTTATGAAATTTGAACAATTAGTTTCTGTGTTAAAGTGGATACAAACATTGTTTGTTCTCTCTCTCTGTCTCTCTCTCTGTCTCTCTCTCTCTCTCTCTCTCTCACATACACACACACACACGCACACAGATGTCACTCTAAAAATAGTTTCTTCGTGTTTTAGAGTTCTCAAAACGTGTATATCCGTCGAAAACTCGAGTAGCGATTTTGACACGATTCCAATACGTTCCCTATACATTGCCATGCATTGCAGGGAGAGTAAAAATCTGATGTGGGCAGCACATGACTTTCCCTGCGGACTTATATCCACGTTCTCTTTATTTTAATGAAATTTATTTCACTTTTAATTCAATTTTCGTTCTCATTCGGTAACCGGACTTATTTTCAAAGGTGACGTAGAGAAAATACGAAAAACTAAAATATCTCGAGAACGGCTGGTCCTAATGTAATGAGGTTGGTCTTATTCTTTTCTTCGCTAAAAATTACGTATTAAACAAGCATTTAATGGATATATTTGAGCATACGTAGTTCTTTAGTGTAGATTTGGATGATTTTTGCGGGCCATTTTGCAAAAAATGCAGGTTATTTTTTTCCGAATCGTAGCAAAATCTAATCAGCACCAGGGTGACCCACAAATGACTCATCTGCCGAATTTTGTGACATTCGGTTCATTAGTTTTTTAGTTAGAGTGGATACAAACTTTTGCGGGCCATTTCGCAAAAATAGGCGGATTCTTTTATCCTGAATCGTACCCAAAACTAATCAGCACCAGACTCGCCCACAAGTGACTTACCTACCAAATTTTGTGAAATTCGGTCTATTAGTTTTTTAGTTGCAGTGGATACAAAATCTGCACAGACAGACAGACAGACACACAGACAGACACACAGACAGACACACAGACAGACACACAGACACACACACAGACGTCACTGTAAAAATGGTTTTTTCGTATTCTAGAGGTCTTGAAATGTGTAGATCCGTCGAAAACTCGAGTTGCGATTTTCGACACGATTCCAATACTTTCCCTATACATTGCCATGCATTGCAGGGAGAGTAAAAATCTGATGTGGGCAGCACATGACTTTCCCTGCAGACTCATATTCACGTTCTCTTTATTTCTTCAATAATTCATTAAATTGAGTTCAATTGCACAAAATAACACACATAATTATTTTAAATTGCACTGTATTTGCACTTATAATTCAATTTTCGTTTTCATTTGGTAACTGGACTTATTTTCCAGTGTGGCGCAGCGAAAATGTGAAAAACTGTGTCTCTAGAACAGCTAGTCCTAGTGTACTGGGGTGGGATTTATTCTTTTCATCGTTAAAAATTATGTACTAATCAAGAATTTTATCGATATGTTTGAGTCTACGTAGTTTTTTATTTTAGATTTTGGCGCTTTTTGCGGCCCATTTCACAAAAAAAAAAAAAGAAAAGAAAAGAAAAAGGAGGGTTCTTTTATCCCGAATCGTACCACAAACTAATCAGCTCCAGAGTCATACACAAGGGACTTACCCACCAAATTTTATGAAATTTGGTCCAGTAATTTTTGAGTTAGAGTGGATACATACATTGCACAGACAGACAGACACACACGCAGACGTCACACTAGAAATAGTTTTTAGTATTCTAAAGGTCCTATAATGTGTAGATCCGTCTAAAACTCGAGCTGCGATTTTCAACGTGATTCCAAAACTTTTCCTATACATTACCATGTATTGCAGGGAAAGTAAAAATCTGATGTGGGCAGCACATGACTTTCCCTGCAGACTTATATTCACGTTCTCTTTATTTTAATTACATTTAATTCACTTTTTATTCAATTTTAGTTCTCATTTGATAACTGGACTTCTTTTCAGAGGTGGCGTAGAGAAAATACGAAAAAACTAAAATATCTCGAGAACGGCTTCTCCTAGTGTAATGGGGTTGGTCCTATTCTTTTCTTCGTTAAAAATTACGTATTAAACAAGCATTTCCTGGATATATTTGAGCATACGTAGATTTTTATTTTAGATTTTGGCGATTTCTGCGGGCCAGTTTGCAAAAAAAAAGGCAGGTTATTTTTTTCCGAATCATACCAAAATCTAATCAGCACCAGGATGTCCCACAAGTGACATCCTACCAAATACTTACCTACCAAATTTTGTTTAATTCGGTCCATTAGTTTGTCAGCTAGAGTGGATACAAGCTTTTGCGGGCCATTTTGCAAAAAAAGGCGGGTTCTTTTATCCCAAATCGTATCAAAACTAATCAGCACCAGATTCGACCACAAGTGACTTACCTACCAAATGTTGTTAAATTCGGTCCATTAGTTTTTGAGTCAGAGTGGATACAAAATCTGCACAGACAGACAGACAGACAGACAGACAGACAGACACACACACAGACAGACAGACAGACAGACAGACAGACAGACACACAGACAGACACACAGACAGACACACAGACAGACACACAGACACGCACACAGACAAACACACAGACAGACACACAGACACACACACAGACGTCACTCTAAAAACAGTATTTTCGTATTCTAGAGTTCTCGAAACGTAGATCCATCGAAAACTCGAGTTGCGATTTTCGGCATGATTCCAATACTTTCCCTATACATTACTATGTATTGCAGGGAAAGTAAAAATGCTCGAATTTCGCTTATTACCACTCAATTGAATCTAGTGTATACCTGTATGTAGAGATACAGATCTTTTTCCTTGAAGATCCTTGTAAACAGCGTGGTAGGTGATAAGAACAACGACGCTCACCGTTTGTGCCGCAGTGTTGTTGACATACTTCAGTGACAGACATTGGAAGGCATTTAGTGAAGAGAAGGGGGCGGGTACAGTAGAGGGACATTAAACTCTCTTTTCCGAAACAAGCATATAAGAATCTGGGCAGCACATGACTTTCCCTGCAGACTCAAATTCATATTTTCTTTAGTTCTGTAATAATTCATTAAATTGAGTTTAATTGCACAAAGTAACGCTAAATTTGCATTTTTAATCCAGTTTTTCTTTTGATTTGGTAATTGCACCTTTTACCAAAGGTGGCATAGCAAAAATGCGGAACATCTTAAATATCTTGAGAACGGTCAGTCGTAGAGTAATGGAGTTGGTCTTCCTTTTTTTCCCCGTCAAAAATCACGTATAAAACAAGCAGTTAATGGATACATTTGAGCATACGTAGTCTTATTTTTTAGATTTTGGCGATTTTTGCGGGCCACTTCGTAAAAAAGGCAGGTTGTTCTATTCCGAATCGTACCAAAATTTAATCAGTACCAAAGTATCCTACCAGTAACTTATCTACCAAATTTTGTGAAATTTAGTCAATTAGTATTTCAACTAGAGTGGATACATGAGATTTTTACAGGCCATTTCGCAAAAAAAAAAGGCAGGTTCTTTATTCCCCCTCCCCCCGAATCGTAAAAAAAAAAAAAAAATCAGCACCAGGGTCACACTCAAGTGACTTACCTACCAAAATTTATGAAATTCGAACCATTACATTTTGTGTTAGAGTGGGCACATTACATTACACGGACAGACACACAGACACACAAACTCACAGACATATAGACGTCACGTTAAAAATAGTTTTTCCGTATTCCAGAGGTCCCAAAACCCGTAGATCCGTCGAAAACTCGAGTTGGGATTTTCGACGTGATTCTAATACTTTTCCGATTTACCATGTGCTGCAGGGAAAGTAAAAATATGGGGAGCGCGTGTCTTCCTCTCGTCTTTCTCACACATTTATATACCATACATTTATACAACATATTTATATACCATATTACTTATACGCCCTTTTGTGTCACAAAAGTTCCGAAAATATAATGAATTCGCCGTCCTACTGCAGATTACGGATATGGAAGAAATTCGAACATTATAGGCCTTTGCCTGCATGCATAGTATATATAATGTATATGGAAATTATTGTGACTTGGTCAAAAATTGGAATTCGAGTTTTTGATGGAACAGCCCGTTTCAAGCGTCCCTGAACTCAAACTTAGTGTTTTTGGGGTAATGTCTGTGGATATTGTAAAGAACCTTGCTTCCCTAATCGGGAATCGGACCACAGATCTTCGTGCTGGCCAGCCGACACTCTACCATTAAGCTACTGGGGCGAAATTGCAAACTTTTATCGCCGAAGTGGACTCTGCATTCTCCACCCTCTAATGTCAGATTGGTGTGCAACTGACAATCTGACTGACCATCTCCTGCTATTTTTACCTCAGGTTAGCCTCCTGATGCTATACTTATCCTCTAGGTTAGTTTACTGCGTGGTCTTTGACCTTCCGATTTGAAATTGGAGATTAATTACCAAAGTCTACTGAATCCGTGATAGTCGTACTAGAGCCACTATCAGACCTCCAACGTCTTTGCACTCACCTACAGGGTTGATTTGTTCGGGCACCATTGTAAAGAACCTTGCTGCCCCAACCGGGAATCGAACCACGGATTTTCGTACTGGCCAGCCGATGGTCTACCGTTGAGCAACTGGGACGAAATGACAAGCTGTTATAGTCGAAGTTGTATGTATGTATGTATGCATGTATGTATATGTGAACATTAGAATATTATTATGTGAACATATGTTATCATTATGTGAACATTAGAATAAGATTAAAATTTTTAGTAATTTTCATATAATTGAACTCGCATGTTTCGAATTAAGATTTTCATGGGATTATTTCTTATGGAAAACAATGATAATTCCCAAAACAATGATAATTACCGGTTTAGTACTCTATATGGAGGAATTGTTAATTTGAACTTCTTCTTCTTCGACCCAGACCGTCCGACCTACCAGAAAGGTGTAAGGTATATGTTTGGACGGCCAGGAAGTGTCACCCAATTTAGACCGGAACCCAGTGGGGGAGGCATCCACAGGGACCGTACCCTCCTTCCCCTACCACCAACCTCTCGGAAGGACTTACTGACCCACATTAAGCTACTGGGGCGAAATTGCAAACTTTTATCGCCGAAGTGGACTCTGCATTCTCCACCCTCTAATGTCAGATTGGTGTGCAACTGACAATCTGACTGACCATCTCCTGCTATTTTTACCTCAGGTTAGCCTCCTGATGCTATACTTATCCTCTAGGTTAGTTTACTGCGTGGTCTTTGACCTTCCGATTTGAAATTGGAGATTAATTACCAAAGTCTACTGAATCCGTGATAGTCGTACTAGAGCCACTATCAGACCTCCAACGTCTTTGCACTCACCTACAGGGTTGATTTGTTCGGGCACCATTGTAAAGAACCTTGCTGCCCCAACCGGGAATCGAACCACGGATTTTCGTACTGGCTAGCCGATGGTCTACCGTTGAGCAACTGGGACGAAATGACAAGCTGTTATAGTCGAAGTTGTATGTATGTATGTATGCATGTATGTATATGTGAACATTAGAATATTATTATGTGAACATATGTTATCATTATGTGAACATTAGAATAAGATTAAAATTTTTAGTAATTTTCATATAATTGAACTCGCATGTTTCGAATTAAGATTTTCATGGAATTATTTCTTATGGAAAACAATGATAATTCCCAAAACAATGATAATTACCGGTTTAGTACTCTATATGGAGGAATTGTTAATTTGAACTTCTTCTTCTTCGACCCAGACCGTCCGACCTACCAGAAAGGTGTAAGGTATATGTTTGGACGGCCGGGAAGTGCCACCCAATTTAGACCGGAACCCAGTGGGGGAGGCATCCACAGGGACCGTACCCTCCTTCCCCTACCACCAACCTCTCGGAAGGACTTACGGACCCACATGTTTAACGTGATCGTACTCCGCGTGAACACGGCGGCAGTTTGGGCAGCGGCGGGAATCGAACCCGGGACTACCGAGTGCAACCTCCGCGCGCTAACCACAGGGCTACCGCGCCCGTAATTTGAACTGCACTATGGATGTGAATTGCATCAAATAGTTTGTATTAGCATTGTTAAACCAACTGCATCCACCAGCGTTACTGTACACTGATGCCAACTTGAATAACAAAACATAAGAAAAACAACAAAAAAAAAAAAAAAAAAAAAAACCAAAAACAAAAAACCGGTGAAATATTTTGGGTACGAAATCTGAAAAAAAAAATGCTTTTATTACTTTCCCTGCAATACATTATTAATGTATAGGGAAAGTATTGGAATCATGCCGAAAATCGCAACTCGAGTTTTCGACGGATCTACACGGTTCGAGACCTCTAGAATACGAAAAAACTATTTTTAGCGTGACGTCTGTGTGTGTGTCTGTCTGTGCAGATTTTGTATCCACTGTAACTAAAAAAGTAATTGACCGAATTTCATGAAATTTGGTAGGTAAGTCACTTGGATGTGACCCTGGTGCTGATTAGTTTTTTGTACGATTCGAGATAAAAGAACCCGCCTTTTTTTTGCGAAATGGCCCGCAAAACTGCCAAATCTAAAATAAAAAAACTACGTATGCTCAAATATATCCATTAAATGTTTGTTTGATACGTAATTTTTAACGAATAAAAGAATAAGACCAATCACATTACACTAGGACTAGCTGTTCTTGAGATATTTTAGTTGTTTCGTATTTTTTCTACGCCACCTTTGAAAATAAGTCCAGTTACCAAATGAGAACGAAAATTGAATTAAAACTGAAATAAATTTAATTAAAATAAATAGAACGTGGATATAAGTCTGCAAGGAAAGTCATGTGTTGCCCACATCAGATTTTTTTATTATAACAACCATTTATTTAACTCTAAACGGAGCATATATAATTTCCGCGTTTCAATTTTGAGCCCCTTACTAACTAGGTTCTACTAACGTAGCGACATGAAATTTAGTATGTCATTGTCTTTTATGGTACACTTAAATTCTTTAGATTTTCAACCTTATCGGGATAGTCCGTTCTGCCCCGCACCCCCATAGAATGTATTCGTTTTTTAAATATCTGCAAATCCATTTAGTCGTGAAGCTGAATATTGGACCCTTTTTAACACTTTACAACATAGTTGAAAAGTGTTTATAACTTTGTTCATTCTGTCTGTCTGTTCGTTCGTATGACTACTGCCGTAAAAAATGACTTTATTAAAATGAAATTTCAGTATTGAGACGGTCTGTGAGACATATGGGAATGTAAATGAGTAATATCACCCAATTAGTTTTGGATTGAACCCGGGTTGAAAAAAGGAAATACATTGAACCCTATGGGACCTAATTTTTCAAACATTTTTTAAGCAAAGTTAAAATTCACAAACTGTTTCGAAAATTTTAGGAAATATTCAAATTATCCCATAAAATATATATAAAAAAAAATTTCAGCAAAATATGTTCGGTAGTTTTTTAAATGGAAATTAAAATAATAATTACACCCATATTATATGAAGAGATAACGTGACCTACTTTAAATTAAAATATGGCATCCATCTTTTTTCCCAAGGTAAAAATTGTGATTTTTAAAGTTCTTTTAAATTTATATTTAGTGTTGAATCCGTCCTAAAACCGCCTTATTTTTGCGTATTTTCTGTGCATCTATGTTCTGTGTCAACGCAATTACAATATTTTTTTAGTTTAAATGATCATCAAACTTTGACGAAGCCTGATTTTAATGCATGCAGAATGTAAACAAGTGATTGTAAAGATGAGTTGTATAAGAATTGCTGAATTTTTTTATGCAAAATTATTTAAATCTGGAGTTTAGAATAAAAGTGTATGAATGAAATATTCACTGCTTTTACATAGAGAGTGAGAGTCAGACGATTTATATTTGGATGACGTGTCATTTGAATAAAGTTCATTTATTCCGATGAAGTTTTAAGTTTTCAAATATAATAAATTACTGTAGTACTGTGATAATTTAAATTATATCAGAGCTGAATATATCGCATTTTAGAGATGTTTAAATAAAATTGCATTTCAGTTGGAAAGTAGTTTCAAAATCAATGCTTTATGCATGAGTGATCTTTCCTGTTCAGATATTGACGTGATAATAGTAAAAGGGTATACTTTCAAAACAACGTTTTTTGCTTTCATTTGTTTTTCTTCTGATAATGACTGTGATAAGAAAATTGAGAGAAGACTCACATTTCAAATATTTATACTAAATTTAAGATAAGTCAACACGTTAAAACAATCATAATTGCTGTTGCACATTATTCACAGGAGGAGGGGGGATACGCCCCCCTGCCTGGCTGCGGCCCCGAGGATGTTTGTACATATTGCGAAATTAAAATTGTGCCGGTGACACTGACGAACTTTCAAACTGTATTTTATCCATCTTCTGCCACTGTTTGGTGTGCTTCTGCCCTCCCTGAAGGCTGATCGACGGCGGGTGGTTTGCCTAGTGTGGGAGCACAACGTTGCTGAAAGTACGCGTTCTCCCCCACTGGGTAGGAGGTTAGTTCATTTACCGGTGGGAGACGCTGCAGTGTTGAAACAGCAGATGCATCTAATCCATTGAGGCAATCAGAGATACATATTAGGTCAAGGCGTGGAGTGGAGACTGATAAATAATGTACGATAGTAAATAAAATAAATAAATAAATAAATACGCGTGTGCCGGGTACGCGCAAACAAAGTTACATGTGAAGGTTTTTTTTTTTTAATGAAAAACCGTTTCATTCATGAAGATAGAGCGAGGAAGACAACATTTCTGTGTATGAAAATCTTGAAAATATCATGATGTTTTCAGAGTTACCGAGTTACGCCTAGATGTCGCTTGTGTCAGTAACGTTCCATCTGTCATCATTTCATTTTTATTTTATTTAAAAGCAAGCTATAGAACAAAGTCTCAGTAACAACGTGTAAGATAAAATACAATACAAAAAAATCTGATGTGGGCAACACATGACTTTCCTTATATAATGTAATGAATTTACTACTTTTACAGTAAAAAAATAGGGTTTTCTTATAGTAGATACTAATATTCTTTCCAAGATATTGAATTTTCTACAATTGGTCGTCATTTTCATTGATTTAGCGTTATTTTTATCCATTTGGCTAGATTTTCGTTAATTTGGCAACATTTCAAAAGTCGCCAAGTTGGTCGACATTACGTCAAATTCGTCGCCAACATCTCGCCAAGCGTTATGGACGAAGAAATATGTTATTCTTACAGCAGATAAATGACTATTGGCGTTCAAATACAAAAGTATTACTCAAAGTATCATTTTTCATGAATGGAACGAGTTAGATCCACGAGAATGATGTCACCCAATTTATCGCATGGTATTACATATGAAAAGTGAACTTGTTTCTCAATAGGATATATATATATTTTTATTTTATATGACTTTTTGACAGTTTTTTTTTAAATATGCAATATCTCGAGAACGGTTGACGTTAGCGTTCTAAATTTTTTTTTGTCAATCGTTTTCTAATGAAAAATTACATAAGAAATGTCTATTTGCATAACTTTATTAGTGGTTTTGATTTTTTGACGATTTTTTCAAAATTTCATTCGAAAATTTAGGGGGGTTCTGAGCATTCAATTGCGTATTAAAACAGTAGGCTTCCAGTGTTTACGGATTGTGATGTTTGTACCAAATTTCGTTCGAATCGGTCCATTCGTTCGTCAGTTATCGTCTCCACAGACTCACTGACACACACACATATTTTCACACACACACACACAGACAGACATCACTTCAAAAATATTTGATTCGTGATCAGGGATGCTTGAAACGTGCTCTCCCGTCGAAAACTCGAATTCGAATTTTCGACCCCGTCACAATACTTTCCTTATACATTATGTATATAAGGAAAGTAATATACAGATTAAAAGACATTAAAATGCAAACTATAGAGAACAAATGATCTTTAAAAGCACTTGCATATGAATAAATACATTAAAATATAAAATATTTACAACAAATGATTTTTAAAAGCAATGTCCGATGAATAAAAATCATCAAGATTATCGGGGAAGTTGTTGTAAAGTTTACAGAAATTATTAATCGCATAATAACAACCAATGTTTGTGCTAAAATTTCTTTCAGCAAATAAACGCATGCGTCTGGTAGAATACTGAGGAGCAAAATAAATAAATGCGTTACACTACAGGAAGGTGTAGTGTTTAGAGTATACATTTTTTATTATTTTTAAATTAAATAAAGTTCCCTAATTAGGAGTGGACATATTAAGTGGACGTTTATATCTTCGAACCTAATATATAAAAATGTAAATAATTTTTACTTGTTTTGGAGGATATAGGGTTCTAGCCAGACGATTTAGAGCCAGACGATTTATATTTCGATGACGTCATTTGAATAAAGTTAATATTTTCGGTGAAGTTTTAATGTTTTCAAGTAAAATAAATTATCGTAGTTCTGTGATAATTAAAAAAAATATCACCACTGAATGTATCGCATTTTGCATTTCAGTTGGAAAGTGTTTCATAATCAATGCTTTATGCATGATTGATCTTTCTTGTTTTTACTTTCCTTATATACATAATGCCCGGCTGCCCATTTTGTTGCTCCATGTCTTCGTACTAGTCGGTCGGCCTGGGCTTTCGACATAATGTATAAGGAAAGTATTGTGACGGGGTCGAAAATTCGAATTCGAGTTTTCGACGGGAGAGCACGTTTCAAGCATCCCTGATCACGAATCAAACATTTTTGAAGCGATGTCTGTGTGTGTGTGTATGTGAAAGTATGTGTGTGTGTGTGTCAGTGTGTCTGTGGAGACGATAACTGACGAACGAATGGACCGATTCGAACCAAATTTGGTACAAAAATCACAATCCGTAAACACTGGAAGCCTACTGCTTTTATACGCAATCGAATGGTCAGAACCCCCCTAAATTTTCGAGTGAAAATTTGAAAAAATCGACAAAAAATTAAAACCGCTAATAAAGTTACGCAAATAGACATTTCTTATGTAATTTTTCATTAGAAAACGATTGACATAAATTTTAGAACGCTAACATGAACCATTCTCGAGATATTGCACATTTTTAAAAAAAATTATCAAAAAGTCATATAAAATAAAAAAAAATATTTCCTATTGAGAAACACGTTCACTTTTCATATGTAATACCATGCGATAAATTGGGTGACATCATTCTCGTTTAACTAGCTCGTTCCATTCAGAAAAAAATATACTTTGAGTGATACTTTTGTATTTGAACGCCAATAGTCATTTATCTGCTGTAAGAATAACTTATTTCTCCGTCCATAACGCTTGGCGAGATTTTGGCGGCGAATTTGGCGGAATGTCGCCAACTTGGTGACATTTTTAATTGTTTCAAAATTAACAAAAATCTCGCCAAGTGGATAAAAATGACGCTAAATCAATGAAAATGACGACTCATTGAAGAAAATTCAATATCTTGGAAAGAATATAAGTATCTATTATAAGAATAACATTTTTTTTTAACTGTAAAAGTAGTAAATTCTTTGCATTATATAAGGAAAGTCATGTGTTGCCCACATCAGATTTTTTGTTGTTGTAATAATTGAGTAGAAATTTGTTAATAATTTCAAATTGAATAAAAATACTGAAAGATTGGCCTCTAAGAGACCTTTAAGATTGACCAGCTTATCGGCAAATCGGTTCCTACATATACATTGAGCCTGTTTTTGCAGAATGTTCTGTCGACCATTCTGACGCCCTTAGTTAATCTTTAAAATTAACTGTTAATAAATATTCGTATTCTCTGTAATCTGCTGTCGTTTTAGATTCTGGTAGCCAACCTTGTACTTTGGTTCAGCGCTTGTTTTTTTTCTAGCGACAATTCATCCATACTCCGTTTTCACAAACGGCAACGTTTCAGGAATATGCACAGCTAGACGTTTACCACCCACGCTTCACATAAGCGAAATGCCTAGTGGTAACTCAATGTGACACCTGAATATATCAAAACCAGTTTCAAATTTAAGCATAAAAATCTAATGTGGGCAGCACATAACTTTCCCTACAGACTCATATTCGTTTTCTCTTTATTTCTTCAATAATTTATTGAGTTTAATTGCACAAAATAACACGCTTTTATTTTCGAAAGTGGCGTAGCGAAAATGCAAAAAACTAATATATCTCGAGAACGGCTAGTCCTAGAGTAATGAGGTTGGTCTTATTTTTTCCATCTTCAGAAATTACGTACTAAACAAGCATTTGATCCATTAGCTGTTTAGATAGAAGGGATACATGCGATTTTTGCGGGATATTTTTGAAAAAAAAAAAAAAGGGAGCTAGTATTTTATCTCGTATCGTACCAAAATCTAATCAGCACCCGGGTGACCCACAAATAACTTACCTATAAAATTTTATGAAACTTGGTCGATTAGTTTTTGAGTTAAAGCGGATACAGGCAGACAGATAGACAGACAGACACACACACACACACACACACACACACACACACACACACACACACACACACACACACACACACACACACACATACACAGATACACGCACAGACACACACACATAGATACACAAACAGACACACACACGCACACAGGCACATACATACACACACAGGCACACACACACACACAGATGTCACGCTGAAAATAGTTTTTTGTATTCTAGAGGTCCCAAACGGATCTGTAGAAAACTCAAGTTACGATTTTCGATATGATTCCAATACTTTCCCTATACATTATCATGTATTGCAAGGAAAGTAAAAAAAAGGCTTACATTTTATAGTTCTTTTAAGATGGAAATAGTGGTATGTGTAACAACATGGAGTTAGAAAGAAGGAGCTACAACTCCTATGGATGGAACGCTTGAAAATGCATAATAGTTTTGATAATTATATGTAGGTGTCGTTAATGTTCGTCAAGTATTGCTAGTCAAGTATTTCTAGTCGAGTATTGTCAAGTATTGCTAGTCAAGTATGGATTCAGCATTAAATTCTGGAGGAGCTGGTCTGTTGAGAAAGGGGTGGGTGATTCTCCCCGGGCCAAGATTTTTGACCTCTTCTTCAAAAAGTAATGAAAGGAAAGGAAATTAAATGAAAAATATGAACAATGATTATGGAAATGAATAAATAATTTTTTAACTCTTCTTTCTATTTCCAGGCCAAAAAAATGTGGCACTGTCACAAATCTTAAGTTCACAAAAGCGATCAGATGTTCTGTCTCTAATGTTTTGTTAAGAAAAAATGAATAGTTATAAATTAAAAAAAAATCTGTATATTTATTGTTATTTTCCGGTTTCTTCTACTTTATAACTTGAACATCTTATACCTTAAATTTTATTAAACAAACTACTTTGAAACTAGGATCTCTGTAAAGGAAAATTTAAAATATGCCCTAAGAAAAATTGGCGCCCGTGAGTTGCTTTCCCGGGCCCGGATTATCACTCCACAGCCCTGCGGAGGAGGTAAGAGGGGGGGGGGGGGTATCTTTGTATTGCTTATAAAAGTTGCATTTAAGGGTGAGCGTCAGTAAATGTTCTGCCCTATCCGCGCTTTGTTAACTTTCGCGGCACACATATTCCGCCGAAATTCTGCTCAAACAGTTGCGAAATATTGTTTTATAGATAAAATGCTATGCTTAGATTATATTAAAACTAAATTTAATACCCAATAAAACATAGAATATATGTTTATTTTAATTTAAAATATTTTTGGTGCTGCCATCTGTTGTCGCAATTTAATTCACACCGACTATTTTTATTTTTTAATGAACATTTTTAAATGTCTATTCCTTCTAATACGCTATTAAATACAACATATCATATATAATTCCATAATCATGGAAACGTAATTGAACTTGGACTTGAAGACAAAGAAACTTGAAGACAAAACTGTAGTCCTCAGTGATGTAAATTCAGATCCCATAGCAAATTTATAGAATGATAAATTACCTTTCCGTGATTGTGGCGTTATTATATATGATCTGTTGTTGTATTTAACACTGTATTAGAAGGAATAGATATTTAAAAATGTTCATTAAAAAAAAATAATCGGCATGAATTAAATTACGACAACAGATGGCAGCATCAAAAATATTTTGGATTAAAATAAAAAATATATTCTATGTTTTGGGAGGCATTAAATTTAGTTTTAATATAATCGAAGCATTGCATTTTATCTTTCAGAAAATATTTCGCAACTGTTTAAGCAGAATTTCGGCGAAATATGTGTGCCGCGAAAGTTAACAAAGCGCGGATAGGGCAGAAAATTTACTGACGCTCACTTAAGCAGCAACTTTTATATGTGACAAATATATTAGGCACGAAATACAGTTAAGCGATGATTAATTTAGCAAATTAATTCAGAAAAGTTTTTTTCTTCACTTTTTCACTTTGCAAAGACCTTACTAACATCTTCAAAATCAAGTTTGAAAATTACGTCATATTCAACAGCTAATAAAATTAAATTGCTGAGTTTATGCTGTTAAATAAATTAGATTTCAAGTTTATTATTCTATTAAGTGCAGAGAAAGAACGTTCACGAGAAGAAATGGAAGGGAAAAAATTATCTTAATATTTTAGGATATAATTATAGGATGATCTTGGACCGCCTAAAATTTTCGGACCCTAGATCAGGGTTTTGTGAGTTTTAGCCATAATCAGAGCCCTATATTTTCTATGGAAATTGACAAGTTCAGCCTTACCATGTTGTCGGCTTCAAATTTTTTGAAAATTCAGCTCAAAATACACAAGGAGGCTGCAACAACCAAGTTCATAGTCACAGAACCCGCCTGTAGAGAGTGTTCCCAAAGTTAGATATCCTAACTATAGAACCCCCCCTACAGGCGGATTCTGTTAGTACGCATATAGAACAGTGGAGACAGCATACAGCGAAATCGAAAGAGACAGGAAAAAATATTCTTTACAACCGATCTTTGCAATAACCGATAAAATGTTTTGGTATGAGATAAACAATAACAATGACTTATCAACTACATATTGTGGAGGAAAAATAAAACCAAAAAAAAAAAAAAAGTTATGATAAGGTGGATATGTTGTTGTTCTTTTATTTACGCTGAGAAACATCTATAACTGTTTTGAATAGTTGAATATTAGCATTTACATTTGTATCAGTACCTGTATCAACATTTGCATCAACATTTGCATAGAACTTTTCCTATTCTGTCTAACCTGTCATTGCAGTTAACGCGTTGTAGGCTTAGAAATAGTCTCTTAAATTTGGGAGGATTTCCATCGCAATTTTCAATGGTATTCTTCCTCTTTTTAAATTAATTCCGATAATTTTTACTTTCCTTATATACATAATGTATAAGGAAAGTATTGTGACGGGGTCGAAAATTCGAACTCGAGTTTTCAACGGGAGAGCACGTTTCAACCATCGCTGATCATGAATCGAACACTTTTGAGGTGATGTCTGTGTGTGTGTGTGTCAGTGAGTCTTTGGAGACGATATCTCACGAACGAATGGAGCCATTCGAATGAAATTTCGTACAAAAATCACAATCTAACGCTTGGTGATATTTTGGCGACGAATTTAGCGGAATGTCGCCAACTTGGCGACATTTTTAAATGTCGCCAAATTAACGAAAATCTTGCCAAATGGATAAAAATGACGCTATATCAATGAAAATTGACCAAAATTCGATATCTTGTATACATGCCTCGCCAAAAATGTAGCTCAGCCATATTTTTGGCGAGCCCTCGGGTCTGGACCGCGGTAATATCTTGTATAGCCAACGAGTTTCACCGAAGTTGCATGAAAATGAATTTTCGTTACCTATCCACATCACAAAATTCGCAACGTGCGATGTACAGATATCTACATGTTCGTTTAAGGCGATACGTTTCACTTTATGAAAGTATTTCGCATCCAAGGTGATAGAACAATTAACTGTGTGGCTCAACTCGACTTTCTCATACCAAAATCCACTTTGGGGTACATTTTTTTTTCAAATGTTACAAGAATTTTCTTGAAAAATAGTGTCTAAATGATTACAATTATAGCGTCTTACCCTTCATTTTGAAGGGCTTGAAAAAATCTTTCGAGTGATACCATACTTGATACCATACTTGACAACCCCCCGGGGGGGGGGGCGCGGTAGCCCATTGGTTAGCGCGCTGGAGTTGCACTCGGTAGGCCCGGGTTCGATTCCAGCCACTGCCAAAACTGCCGCCGTGTTCATGCGGAGTACGATCACGTTAAACATGTGGGTCCGAAAGTCTTTCCGAGAGGTTGGTGGTAGGGGAAGGAGGGTACGGTCCCTGTGGATGCCTCCCCCACTGGGTTCCGGTCTAAATTGGGTGGCACTTCCCGGCCGTCCAAACTGTTACCTTACACCTTTCTGGTAGGTCGGACGGTCTGGGTTTAAAAAAAAAAAACCAAAAAAAAAAACCCGGGGGGAATATGACGTTACGAACAAATAATTGTATCGCGGCTATTTGTCACAATTTTTGTAAAAACAATACTTTCTCAATACTACGTATGAGAAATTAAAAATCGTAATAGCCGATGCTTCCCTACATTCGAGCTCGCTATAAGTGAGCCCCACTGTATTTTGAGTTATTTCGAATTTTAGGCTTAAATATAAGTGTTTTCAAGGTTTCCTAAGGTAAACAAACAGCTGATTAGCTAATAGGATCGATATTATGTATGAATGGGAACTCCAAGGAAAACAGATAAATCCCACCTTTGTTTATCTATCGCGACTGTTGCATAAATTATCAGTTCCGTGATAAACACTTCTTTACCGAAGAACCGGGCTTTATCATTTTTTATAACACAAGGCAGAGTCACCTTTCTCCCTGTCATCTTATCGTTTAGCGTATTTTCATTACTTTCCAGAGGCGAAGCAAGTTAAAATAACTTTTAAAAATATTAAATCAGGGACCAAAATTAGCAAATAAAAAAATTCTATGCTGTATGTGCGGAGTTCACCTCGGCGATATGAGCTTGTAGTTTCGTAGCTCAACGGTAGAGCGTCGACTGGTCAGTTCGGAGGTCCAGGTCTCGATTCCCGTTTGGGACAGGAAGGCTCTTTACAATGACGCCCAAGCAAATCAACTAACTCTATAGGTTAGTGCAAAGATGTCGGAGGTCTGAAGACCCCAGACCGTGCGACTCACACTGCCCTATCCGCGCTTTGTTAACTTTCACGGCACACATTTTTTGCCGAAATTCTGCTCAAACAATTGCGAAATGTTTTCTGATAGATAAAATCCAATGCTTAGATCATTTTAAAACTAAATTTAATACCCAATAAAACATATAATACATTTTTTATTTTAATTCAAAATATTTTTGATGCTGCCATCTGTTGTCGTAATTTAATTCATACCGATTATTTTTATTTTTTAATGAACATTTTAGATGTCTATTCCTTTTAATACGCTGTTAAATATAACAGATTATATATAATAATACCACAATCAAGGAAACGTAATTGAACTTCGACTTGAAGACAAAGGAACTTGAAGACAAAATTGGAGTCCTCAGTGATGTACATTCAGATACCCTTATCAAATTTATAGAATAAGAAATTACCTTTCCGTGATTGTGGTATTATTATATATGATCTGTTGTTGTATTTAATACCTTATTAGAAAAAATATATATTTAAAAATATTCATTAAAAAATAAAAATAAGCGGTATGACTTAAATTACGACAATAGATGGCAGCGCCAAAAATATTTTGAATTAAAATAAAAAATATATTATATGTTTTATTGGATATTAAATTCAATTTTAATATAATCTAAGAATTGCATTTTATCTATCAGAAAACATTTCGCAACTGTTTGAGCAGAATTTCGGCGAAAAATGTGTGCCGCGAAAGTTAACAAAGCGCGGATAGGGCAGAAGATTTACTGACGCTCATCCTTAAAGTAGCTAGCTGCATCGCCGGGAAAGGATACTTCCTGCAGCACCCAAGGTCAACCATCCCGCCAAATGAACATTTATCTAGATCTAAAAAAAATAACAATAGATGAAAAATATTGTGATTAAACAGACAGTTTTACATTGTATTTAAACTTGACAAGTACGTCCATTTTTCAAAAATGGAAAAAGTATTATTGCGAATATAAATAAAAAGATCATTGAAAAGTAAAATTTAGAGTGAGGTATAATAACATATTGAAAAATAGATTAAAATTAAAGAAAATAATAAAATTGTAAAAGTAAAATTTAGAAAATATATGAAAAGGAAAAAAAAAATTAGGCACCTGAAAAACAAAAACAGAAATTTAGAAAAAAATTTAGAAAAGAAAAATTAGAAAAAATACAAATAAAAAGGGTCAAAAGAAAAAGAAAAAAAACCGAGAAAATAAGAACAGTTAACATAGCTTTTTTTTTTTTTTTTAAAGAAAATATGGAGAGAACAACACAATAAGTCCATATAAGTTAATAAGAATGAAATAAAGGGATTCATTGATCCAAATTAATTGAGAGCAGAATCTACTCATAAGCTTGGGTCACTTTATTAGAAATTTCCATGGCAACAAGAATACAGTTTCTAATTTTATCTACTGAAGAGGAATTTGAACGAACTTTGGAGAACCAAAGGTCGGAGGTCTGAAGACCCCAGACCGTGCGACTCACATATTGGGTTTAGAGTAGCTATATGCACGGTCGGGAAAGGATACCTCCTGCATTCAGGAGGCACCCAAGGTCTACCATCCCACCAAACGAACTTTTATTAAGGTCTAAAAATATTACAATTTATAATACATATTGTGATTAAACAGACAGTTTTACAATATATTTGAACTTGACAAGTACGTCCATTTTACAAAAATGGGAAAATGGTTATTGCGAATATAGATAGAAAGATTGAAAACTAATATTTAGAGTGAGGTATAATAAAATATAGATTGAAATGAAAGAAAATAATAAAATTTTAAAAGTAAAATTTAGAAAATATATAAAAAGAAAATATATGAAAAGGAGAAGAAAAATTTGCCGTATGAAAACAAAACAGAAATTTAGAATAAAATTTAGAAAAGAAAAATAAGAAAAAATACAAATAAAAAGTGTCAAAAGAAAAAGAAAGATTCAAAAAATAAGAACAGTTAACATAGCTTTTTTTTTTTTTTTTTTTTTTTTTTTTTTTTTTAAGAAAAAAAAATGAGGGAACACAATAAGTTCATATAAGTTAATAAGAATAAAAAAAAAAAAAGGGATTCATTGATCAAAATTAAATGAGAGCAGAATCTACTCATAAGCTTAGGTCACTTTATTAGAAATTTCCATGGAAACAAGAATACAGTTTTTAATTTTATCTACTGAAGAGGGATTTGAACGAACTTTGGAGAACCAAATTGGTTTATTAGAGGGGGAAGGCTTGCAGAGATGAAATTTTTTAGAAAAAGGACAATCGAAAATGTAATGGTCAACATCACCGAATTTATTGCAAATACAGTTAGAGGTGGATTTAATTTTGAAAAAGTATAAGTAATCAAGAAAGGGGCCATGACCAGTAAGAAAGTAAATGAGATATTTATTAAAAATTTGTAAATTAGGATTCACGATAGGGAGGTAAGACAGGATTCTAGCCGGATCACCAGTCCTGGTGGAAATGTAATCATTAAGATAATTTTGCCAAAGATTAAGAATATGAGATTTACAAAATTTTGAGAGGAGCGAGTAAGGAAAGAGAATAGTAAGAGGGGAACCAGAGATAGCAGCAATTTTGGCATGGTAATCAGCAATTTCATTTCCAGATATGTTATTGTGAGCTTTTACCCAAGAAATATTGACAAGGTTTTTGGCAAGGAGAGCTTTGTATTTAATGGAGTTAAGATAATTAGATTTATTTTTTATTGAGTTAAGAGCTTGAATGGAAGAGAGGCTATCAGAAAAAATATTAACAGGGGTATTATTAGAGGAAGCCCAGTCAATAGCAAAGGAAATAGCGGTAAGTTCGGCTTGAAATACTGTATTCCTGTTGTCAAGTTTATAGGAGAGAACCTTTTCCAGAACATCATGTTTAAAAATACAGACTGAAAAACCAGTGTTATTATCAATATTTGAACCATCAGTATATATATTATAAATGGCAGAGTTTTTAACCATTCTGTTAACTAAATTTACGGACCATTTAGAGGGGTGAAAGCTAGAGAAAGAAACAAGGAAATCAAAATCAGAGGGAGGCGGGAGGGAGGGAGATGAAAAGGAATCAATTTTTTGTTTCCAAAAATTAAATTTATTATAGAGGGTAGAAATTGTAAAATGAATGGGGGGAATACCAGTGAGGGAAAATAAGGAGATATTAGATGTTGTACGATAGCCTTGGCAGATTTTTAGAAGGAAGATCCTTTGGAGTGAAAGAAGTTTTTTTATTTGCATTTTTTTTAGTTTTTTACCCCATATAGCAGAACCGTAAGTAATAACTTTTCCCAATTTTTCCCAGATACTTGGCCAAAAGTAGTACAAAATTTTAGGCATTTTTCTTGGAGATAACGAATATGAGGGTCCCAATTTAATTTATTATCAATGATTAAACCTAAAAATTTTAAATGATTTTTAATTTTAATGGATCTATTATTAAATTTGAAAATGGGATTTCTTTTCATACTAGAGTAAATTTTTGGGAAAATAACGGAGCAACTTTTATCAATAGATATTTCTAATATCAGATTATTAAGGGAAGTAGAAAGGGAGTTGAGGAGGGAATTGGTATTAGTTTCAAGGACATTTCTATTACTGCCAAATGTAATAATAGCAAGGTCGTCCGCAAAGGCTTGAAGATAAAATGAATCACTATTAAGGGAAAGAATTTCATTGAAGTAAAGGTTCCAAATGAAGGGAGCGATAACTGAGCCTTGCGGAGCGCCTTTCGAAATAAATTTAGAGATAGATAAAGACCCTTCAGAAAAAATAACAGTTCTATGGCTAAGATAAGTATAAATAAAAATTCTATAAGGAATAGGAATGTTTAATTTGACAAAAGTAAGAGGGAGGATGTTCCAATTAAGATTATCGAAAGCTCCTTGTATATCTAAAGTAGTAAGTGCTACATGATGTAATGGTCTAAGGTTCTCAATAGTGAGTAAAAGTTTATGAGCAGCGTCTTCACAACTGTGAAGCTCGCGAAACCCAAATTGCAAGGGATGGAGTATATCTTCAGTTTTTAACCAAAAGTTAAATCTATTAATAAAAATTTTTTCTATGATTTTGCCAAGAGTAGGAAGGAGACAAATAGGCCTAAAGGAGGACAAATTAGAAGAGTCCCTACCAGGTTTTAAAAGAAAAATAATTTTTGCATTTCTAAGGCAGGCTGGGAAGTAACAAAATTTAAAGCATAAGTTAAATAATTTTAAAAAGAAATTTGGATTAAATTTATAAAGATCTTTCCAAATTTTGAAATCTAAATTATCAAGCCCAGAAGCTTTTCCATTTTTGAGATTTTTAAAAACTGAAGACAACTCAGAATGAGAAAGGACCCCCAACCCACCATCAGGAATAGAGTGAAAAGGAAAAGAGACAAAATTGGGATCATCATTAATGCAATGGTTTAAAAGACGGGTCATTTTTTCGGAATAACTGAGGTTAGGGTTGTCCTGAAATTGGATGTTGATACTTTTATTCTTGATAAGTTTTTTAAAAGCAAATTTGAAGTGTGTGCCAAATTTAGAATTACAGTTATTGCAGAAAGTTACCCAGGAATCTAATTTGGCCTTGTTGATCATAAGTTTATATTTAGCTTTATTGAGCTTATATTTGGATTTTGCCTCCGTGATATCCTTCAGCGTTGCAGAGTTCTTGACAAGAGATTTGATTCTACGAGATAAGGCTGTTAAAAAATTCCTAAATTTTGCGAGGTCTTTTGACCACCAAGAAAATCTAACTTGATTAATTTTTTTCTTTTTTCTGATAAATTTAAAAGCACAGCTCTGAACATTACTAAGAAAATTAACAAAGAAATCATTTAAGGAGGAACAATTGTCAACTTTAGAAAGGAGGGAATAAAAATATTTAAATTTGGATTTGAAATTATAAATGAATTTACCAGTGCTGAAAAAAGATTTTAAAAAGAAAGAATTGTCAGAGGGGGAGTCAAAAGAGAGAGAAATTTTGACAAATTTATGATCACTGAAAGATTCCCTTTCAAGAACAGTCCAATCCTGAACGAAATCATAGAATCCAAAACTGACTAAAGTAAGATCAGGAAAACCCTTTCCAGAGTGAGAGACGAAAGTGGGACCAGCTGCAGGGTTATTGTAAACAATGAAATTATTAGCTAAACAAAAGTCTATAAGATGGATACCCCTTTGATCAATGAATTTATATCCCCACATCTGAGCCCTAGCGTTAAAATCACCAAGAATTAAAAAGTTTGAGGAAAGGAAATTAAAAGAGGAAAATTCAGAAATATTAGTGGAGATATCATCATTAGGGGGGAAATAAATACTAGAGAGAGTAAAGTTAAAATTATTTGGAAGAATAATTTCGACAAAAACGGAAGAAAGGGTTTTAAATTTGAAATTAACAACGAGAAGAGGGTTGCAAATAATAATGGAGGATTTATTGGAAATTGAACAATACTGAGTAAAGCCAAGAGGGGGATCCAAAATTTTGCCTTTAATAGTATAGGGTTCCTGAATACAAATAAAATCTATTGAGAGATCTATTGCGGTTTGAAAAGCATAATTATGGGCTGAAAGGGAATTATTGGTATTAATCTGGAGTCCTGAGATGACCATGGAGGCAAGTGCTCAGATGTGGGGAAGAGAGGAAAAAGTCACTGGTCCTTTTGCAGAGATCGAATTTCTTTAAGGGCAGAAGCATAAACAGGGCAATATTTTCGGTCAATGGCACAGTGATCTGTTTTAAGATTAGCATCTGGGTGATGAAAATTATAATCACCACAGTTTATACATGATCTAATGGTTGAAGTACATGTTGCTGTAGAATGCTTTTTCGCACATTTGCCACAGAAAGCCAACCTGTGTGAACAAAAATTTGATGTGTGGCCGAACCCTTGACAGTTGTAACAGATTTTTAGGGATATAAATTTTTTGATCAGAAAACTATTGAAGTGGATATAAATTCTTTTATTCTTCACCATATTATTAGCCAGGAGGTATGGAAGAAGTAAGACCCAGTTCACATTTCCTTTTTTATTTTTAAAGTTCTTCAGTACTTTAATTTCAAAGGGTTGGTCAGACGAAGCATTGTAGGATATCAAATCTTTCACATCATTTTCTTGGTAGGTAGAAGGTAAATTGAATAAAATAATAGCCATAGTTCGAGGATTAGGTTTGACAATTTGAAAGTTTTTTGTGAGGTTGGTTTTTTGAAGATTGGTGATAACCTCTTCAGGGTTTTCATTTTTACAAGACAATTTGATATTACCATTAGGTAATGAACGAACAGAATTAATTAAGACTTCTTTAGGGCAAGGAATAGAAGATATATCATTTCTGATCTCAGAAGTGTTCTTAGTTTTGTCAAGGCTCTTAAGAAGTATGGTTGAGAAAAGTGGTTTTTTAGTGGTTTGGATGGTTGAAGAAGTTGTAGTAGAATTCGAAGAGAAATTTGTAAGTGATTTGATTTCGGTGATAGAATCTTCAGTAAATTTTTTGAACTTCTTGATTTCATCATTGATAGTTTTTAGAGAGTTTTCATGGTATGAAGAAACAGATTTTTTAAGTTCGTCCAAGTTCAGTGACTCATTAATTGTAGATCTGATCAAGTCAGGTAAAGAAGAAAAAATATCATCCTTGACCTCAGGTTTCTTTATATAATCATGAGAAGAATTAGAAGTAGAAGACTGAAGTAGAGTTTCATATTCATATTCCAGGCAGCTGGATCGGATGAGTTCAAAATGATCATTAAAATATTTATGTTGATGAGGTTTTAGTCTGAGAGTTTTATGGATATATTTGTTAAGTTTGTCAAGAAGAAGATCAACTGATTTTACTAATTTACGTTTATATACTTTTGGCTGAAGTTCTTCATCAATGTTTGATATCAATTGATCTTTAGAATGTGTGGAGTCGAAATTTTCATCACAGTCTTTGATAGAGGCAGGTTTGCTGTGGCTAGTAGATTCATTGCAAGAAGAATTGGAAGAATAATGATCGGAAAAATGTGAAGAGGATGGTAAACAATCTTTAGGGTTAACGGTAGAAGACTTGAAAGAAGCGGATTTCATAAAGTCATTAAGTTTCTTTATATTAGAAAGTTCTCCAAGTGATTTGGAGTAATCTTTGTTCATCTTGAAAAGTTTAATACGTTCACTATGATATCACAATAATTTAAAATATAAGTTGCAAAAAGTTCATTGCAATAATGGATTCAATAAAAATGAACAATAAAATAATAAATAAATAAAATAAATACATCCAATGTTGGGGTACATAAAAAGATTACACAATAAAAGTTTTAGGATAAGATTACAATTAAAGTTTTAAAAGAACCAGTGGCATCTTCCATAAATAATAAATAAAACATAGTATGAGATTAAGAGAAGCTTTAAATATACAATAAACAGCCATAGATTACACAGATATAGGAACTAAACAACGCTAAATAAGTCAATTATGACAGCGATAACAGATAATATAACAGACACTTTTTTCACATATTATATTTATATATATTTAAAGATTATTAAGCAATTGTAACAAGGGAATAATACATTTTTTACTAAATTTGATAATAAGTGTGAATCAGATAGAAACATTGTAAATTAGAACGGAAAACATATTTTAAACAAATATAAATATAAATACTAGCATCACTATTGAAAGTTTAAGATTTTAAAGTTATTTTAATGAAAAGTGCTTGTGAAAAAGCAAAACATCATAGCATCAAATTTCAATGATAGCAATGGCATAAATAGTTTGCAAAGGTTAAACTGAGAAAAATTTAAAAATACGACAAACCGTCCATCTGGGGAAAAAGAACTAGGCACCAAAATGAAGACCTCGATGAGAGCATATTGAATAAAAAAAAAAACTGAAACATTAAACTAAAAATAACGGGTTTGAAAGAAAAAATCGCGGACAAAAAAATAAGTCAACATAACACTTCAACAAGGACTTTTCCTCTAAGGTCGGAGGTCTGAAAATGACCCTAGTACGACTAGTATGGATTCAGTGGACGCTGGAAAATGGAGCGCTGCTTTCAAATTGAGAAGGTAACGACTACGCAGAATACTAACCTGGGTAAAAATAGTAGTAGCAGGAGGTTAACCTGAGGTAAAAATAGAAGGGGTTGGTCAGTCAGAGTGTCAGTTACCCGCCAATCTGACATTAGAGGGTGGAGAATGCAGAGTCCATTTCTACGATTTGAGCTTGCAATTTCGTTCCAGAAACTCAACGGTAGAGCATCGGCTATCCAGTTTGGAGGTTCGATTCCCGGTTGGGGCAGCAATGTTCTTTACGTATGTTTTGACGAAGTGTTACAAATAAAATAAAATATAATAATTGAATTACAATGAAAATAAGCTAATGATATTTCGTAATTTTGTTATTATATTAAAAGCCCGGTTTTGCGTTTCTCTGGAAAACCGATACAAAAACGTTACATGCGTCGAAACGCAATACACGAGAAATTTTATTTTAACAAAATTCAAGCAAAATAATTAAGAAATTAAATATAACGACATTTACTTTTAAACTCGATAAAAGTTTTATTTTTGTTTCACATAGAAAAATACCAAACGTATCATATGTTAAGACCCCTATAATTAAGCGATACTTTGAATCCAATTTGCTATTAACATTTAAAATGATTCCCTAGAACCCCCAGATAATAAACACTGTATATATGGTGTGCAGATTACTTATCTTAATATTATCCAAATGTGTGTAATTGCATGTTATAGTCATTAAATACTTCTGGCAATTTCTGGCATTGCATGCGGAAACAAGACGATTAAAACCCCCCAGCAAAATCTCGCAATTTTGACTCTTCTTCTCGGACTACTACAGTCAAGTGATAGAAGGTGCGCGCGCATTATCTTTCACAATATAAAATTTTCACATTCCATCACCGTTAGACTTCGATATGAAGACTACTAATAATTACGTATTATCTTTTCTTTCCATTTCCAATGCAACGCCTCCTGACGCTAATTTAGATTTTATGTTAATTTACGTATCGCTTAAACAATATGCCGGCACTAAGATGGTCAGACGCTAGTCGGAGCAAAAATATACAGGGTGATTAAAAAAAGATGGGTCAAACTTTACGAGGTGGTAGTACGCACCAAATCAAGCATTTTTCGTTGTAGTTTTCCGGGTCTGAAATGAAACGTAAAGGAGTTACAGGGCGAGGTGGTCCCATAGCTTGGCCCCCTAGATCGCCCTATCTGTCATGTCTTGACTTCTTTTTGTGGGGATATCTCAAGAGTCTCGTTTATGACACTCCCCTTGAATCTGAAGAGGAACACTTCGCCGAAATTTCGGCCGCTGCTGCCGAAGTGCGCGGCATGCCTGGTCTGTTCGAGAGAGTTCGTCAATCCCTCCATCGTCGCTGTGAGACGTGCATTCATGTTGGTAGTCGCTCTTTTGAGCCATTACTGTAATTATTGTTTATTAAATGCCATTTTGTAAATTTTAAGTCATCCTTGTGTTTTCGCCTCACCTCATCGGTTTCACCATTAAGCCCCCCCTGACGTCTTTATGTTTCATTTCTGACCCGGTAAACTATGACGAAAATTACTTGGTTTGGTGTGCACTACCACCTCGTAAAATTTGGTCCATCTTTTTTTAATCACCCTGCATATTTTTTTCAAAGCAAAGGTTACTTGGTCGTAAATTATTTGAATAGACACTATCTAAATTATTTGGATAGGCACTGTCTACCTTCCCCGTCCCCTTGATGTTTCGCCACTGCTACTTTCTCGCAGTGACGGAATTTTAAATCTTGGGGGGCCCGGGAGATTATGTTCTGGGTCTTCCTACCACCTACTTTCATTTCCATGTGACCCGCCTTTCTATCATTTGTAATTTCCACAATATTACATTTTTAAATCGAACATCATTATTAATTGTGAACTTCAAAATTTTTATAACAGATCAGGAAAAATAGAAATATATATATATATATGTTGTGTGTTCTTTAATTCTTATTAAATAAAAATTGGGGGTTTAAAAGTCACTGAAAATAGGTGGTTTAAAAGTCACTGGAAAGCCCTCCCCCTCCCCCAAAGTCACTGAAGCGGTTATGCATGGAAACTAGGCTCGTCCTTTTTAAAAAATCAACATTCTCATCTAATGTCTATAAGGTACATAGGGGGGGGGGGGGAGAAATATATCTTGGATTGGGGTATATGTCTTTCAGAATTATGAGTTCTGAAATATGTTCCAGACATCACTCCTATGTGAAATATATACAAGTAACGTGCTTAGGACCGCTCTCAAGGAGGTGATGGACAGGGACGCAAGTGGGGGGTGGGGGGACAAAAGGCATTTCATAGAGCCCGATAGGCCTGGAAGCCCGGACCGTATAAACAGTTTATTAAAAAAGACCACTAACTGGTAAAATAGGGGGAAGTAAATAGCTCACGCATTTGCTGCATAGGGGTCGAAAACTCTGTCGATGGTACTGGACATGGATACCGCTCGGGTGAGGGGTGAGGGGGGGGGGGTAAGAGGAACGTAGCCCTCTTACTTTTTTTTCAGGCAGGGAAGAAATGAAAAATTTACAAGGAGGGAAAAATCACATATATAGGGGGCACGTAATAAATGTTGTAAATATAGATAACTGTAGATGAATGTAGGCAGGGATACAATTTGTATGTGCGGCTTGGACGTTCTAGATAAAAAATTCTACAAAAGCTCCGTTGGAACAGAGCCAGTAAGTCTGTCTTCAAAAGTATAATTAACCACTTGCCGATGCTTATGCCTCGCCAAGTTATCTTTGATACTGTATCTTTGACATTGTAGGCTGCAGTCTATGATTTTCATAACTAGATTTTTCATATTTAGCAATATATCTGTTTTCAGTTAATACTTAATATAATCACCGGATTCCTTCTAGCTTATAGTTTATCTCTCACAACAGTTGTATAAATAATTGCTTCGATAAATCATTTTTCTCGAAAGAACAAAACTACTTTATTCCCGGCATTCACTCGGTTGCAGTGATCTTCTACCGAGTATCAGAGATTCCGAACTTTTCGTGTTTTTACTTCCACTTTTTGATGGTCACGGCGATAGTTGATTCCAAAGAGAGTTATTGACCTAAGCATCTGGATTCAATCTGATGTTCATCTGTCTTAACCTAACTATCATCTGAAGGAGAATATTAAACGGAACAGATGCGTAACGCATTTGTTATGTCACGTCAAGTGGGTGACCTTGATAAGCGAAATTTAATGTGGACAGGACATGACTGTTCCTATGTTTTTTTCCTTTCTCTTTACAGACTTTAATAATTTGATTTTTTCCCACAGCATGACCAGTTAAATACGTATTTTAAAACACATCATGTTTGTTTTATAATAACTTCCCTTTTCTTCTTCTTCGGACCAGAGCGTCTGACCTATCCGAAGGTGTAAGATATCTGTTCGGACAGCTGGGAAGTGCCACTCAGTTTAGACCGGAACCCAATCAATCAATCAATCACCGTGAGTGAGGGGCCGACCTATTGGGTTTACAACCTGACTATGCCTCGCCACGGAATTTGAAATACGACGACACTAAATAAAACCAACCTTTTAAAAATGTAAGATACTACAGATACTGTAAGGTATTAATTAGATCGGAACCCAGTGTAGGCGGCATCCACAGGGACCGTATCCTCCTTCCCCTACCACTAACTTCTCGGAAGTACTTATGGACCCAAATATATATATATCGCGCTAGTACTTTGCGTGAATACGGGGACAGTTTGGGCAGAGCCGGAAATTGAACTCTGGTCGCCCGAGTGCAATCCCGACGCGCTAACTACTGTCCCATACCAACTTCCCTTTTTATTTGGTGACTTGCAGGGGCGCCCATAAGGAGGGACAGACGCCACTGGAGTGAGGTCTTGGGCCCCAGAGGGGGGCCGGACAGTCAATATTTTCTTTTTGGGGTTGGAGAAGACATAAAAAATTCACACAAGATGAGAAAATCAAATATGGATGGAGGCCCGTAATAAATATTTGTTGGGGTCCCACAATTTTTACGGGCAGCCCTGTGACTAGGTGTATTTTGAAATGGCACAGAGCCGCCAAAAATTCCCCAAAATAAACCACTCTTAAGAAATTATCTTAACGTAATAGAAGTGGTACGAATGAATCGTTTTGTTGACAAATTTCGTACGAATGAATTGTTTTGTTGACAAATTTCGTACAAATAAATTGTTTTGTTGACAAATTTCGTACGAATAAATCGTTTTGTTGGCAAATTTCGTAGGAATGAATCGTTGTGTTGGCAAATTTAGTACGAATGAATTGCTTTGTTGACAAATTTCGTTACAGTTTAAACAAGCATCATATTGATATATTTAAATAGTTTCTATAGGAGAGTTCAATAACTTTGAAAGGAAAGGTTTATAAGTGTACACGTAAGGTCTGTTTATAATAAAGTGACCATGATCCATAGAATAAAAGAAATTGCAACGCCCCTGGCAAATAAGTAAAAAAGTTAGGATAATAAACTCGCCAACGAAGCGATATAGATGAAAAAAGCCAATTACAAAGTTGTAGAGCATTGTTTAATAAGTAGGAATCAACTCTAAAACTGGGACAGAAGGCATTATTTAACACAATAGGGTTATTGTAGAATTGTTGTCCTATGCAAGAATGCTACAATAAACAATACTTACATGCACAGGTATCTAATGTACGTTTTGTTCAAAAATCCCTGCATCAGCACCAACATTTGAATTCGAGAAATAATATTATTGCGTACGTTGACAAGCATTGCAGGTGTCACCGTGTTGCAAACTCTGATGATGTAATCTTTTGATAGGTACAGTATGCCTTCCATATATTCGTTTCGTTCGTTCTTGGTGTACATTCTTGAAAATGACGTCGAGTTCTGCAAAGGGTAGAGAGTCTTGTCCGGCGTTTTTTCTTCGCTGTTAGCAGAATATTTTTCTACGTGTTTAAACTGAAATAAAACAAATCAAATTATATATTGAAATTTGGGATTTTACGCAGTTAGCATGGTATGATTTTTTTTATCCGTATTCAACATTAGAAAGAAATGGCAGTATGCAAATGAAAAATCAACGATTTGTTTCGGTAAAAAAATCATTTATTTTGGGGCAATAAAATTGCAAGTAAATCTTGAATCGAAAATCGGCTGCTTAGCTAACTGCGTGTTACTGTCTGGAAGAAGTATACCGAATTTCGAATAAATCGGTCGAAAATGGGCCGAGATATCGTTGAAGAACGATGTACAGAAATGGATTTCGAGAAAAACGCGTTTAAAGTTTTGAAAACGTTATCCCACACACTTGTGATTGTGTTATTTCAATTATTATATCTCAGATATTTGCCCGTACTTCTTTACGAAATCTGAACGGAATATTTTTGAGCCATCTCAATAACTTTTGAAATTTGGACAAGGATCGCCCATAGGAGAGAAACCACTCGAGGTTTTTTTTTTCTCAAGGGGGGGGGGGGGGGGGTTGACACCTACCAGAGAGGGGACTCGGAACCCAATTTTTGAAGGCGGTGAAGACATAAAGCATTTACGAAACGGGGGAAATCAAATATGGAGGGAGGGCCATGACACATGTTTGTAGGGGGCTTACAATGTTTATGGGTGGCTCATTTGGCCAAATAATGTGGCATATTGTAAGTTTCCTTTCTAGGTGACGTGGGTACGTACTGTGCCCATTCATGGTCTTAGCCTCATCCCGTCGGATATTGGAGTCGAGACTCGGCGGCCGATCTTTGGACCTCGTTTGGTGAATGGCTTCGTTGACCCCACTTTCCTGGCTGTATTTTCGTTGGAGATTAGAACCCCTCTCCTTGCCTCCTGCGTAGATATTTTAAAGAATAGATGGAGTCTTTCTGTTTTTTCCAATACTAGAAATCCGGGGGTAACATCTCACTATGAACTTTCACTTTGACCTCGTGGTTTTGACGACAAAATATCAAAAATCGTATCTGATTGGCTACTTTTTTTTTTGACATTCTGCTTGTCAGCTGTTAATCATTTTATGTTCACGTCTTCTGTACGTACGTTAATGCGATTTGAACGTCGACCACCCGTGCAGATCATGCCAATACCCTTCCTTAATGACTTCGTGGAAGTAGAGGGCATCCGAAAACACCCTTACTGTTCAGGTCCAACCAACCTAAGAAATATCTTTTGACCGTTTTGGAAACCTGTGTCAACCATCTATTATATAGGATATCCACGGTTCCTTGTTCCTAGAGTAAATCTCAACGGTCGCAGCGGAAGTTTGAGATTAATCTGCCATGGCAGGTATCAGCTATTCTATGTTGACGAGCTCATAATAAGCCCGAACTGTTCATAGATGTTGTTATCTGCAGTGGGAGCGCGATCCTAAATACATATCTGTCGCAAAGTCGCTCTTATCATAATCGTTTCCAGTGATTCATTTTTTGTCGGTATGCACAAGGCGAGCTTTGAACTTTTCCGTGTGTTTTGCTTCCGATTTTTTCTTCGGTCGTTGAGGAGATAGTGGATTCTGAAAAGAGGTATTGACCTCACCGCCTGGAATCAATCCGAGTTTTATCAGTTCTAAACCTAACTAACGTTTGAGCGCGCATTAATCCAGTATTAAAAGATATATTATATGCAGCTGTGGTGAAAGGTTAGGTTAGCGGTGGGAATAAACAGGGAATCAGAAAAAAAATAATCTTAAGGTCTCTTTTGAATGTTCTCAGATTTTAAACGCAGCTTAATCTTTCTTACTAAACTTGAGCTTTACATGAAATAATTTTGCTGGTGAGAACAGAATATGCAAATTAGAATATGAAAATATGAATATTAATTTGAATATTAATGAATAATAATTTTGAATATTAATTTGAATATTAATTTGAATATAAATTTGAATATTAATTGATTTAAAACTTCTCTCCGATAGTAATTAAATGGAGAGAAGTTTTTCATACCAGACATTCTCATACCAGAATTTATTTATTTTTTTCAATTTTACAAGAAAAAATTTGAAAAATCCGTATCGTGGGTCCAAATTACTATAGCGTGTTACGCTTTACTTGAAAGGACTTGAAACAATCTTTCGATTGATGCTATACTTGACAATATACGCCTGGGGGGGGGGGGGAGGTATCTTGCCCTCTAAGCGGGGGGGTTAATGACGTCACGAACAAAAAAAGTGTATCGCGGCTATTTTTCACACCAATAATTGAAACTATTAAGTTTCGTGACTACTGAGCCATAAAAGTACGCTTTTACGTACACTCATAACCATAAAAATTTATTCACCAAGAAGTAATTGTGGGATCGTAACAAAATTTGACATGCAGGTACGTACTAGGAAGATATGCAAATGATTAGAAATACAGCGTGATTGCGCAGTTGTGTAATGCCACCAGAAGGCGTTGAACTTCGTTCTCCCTGGCGCAGAAAAAAGGTACGCAGAGGCGTACTTAATCTGTTGCAGAGGGATGCTTTTTCATTAAGGATGCCGTTACGACTCCATCGAAGACAATATGATAAACTGTTAGAGTTCGAAAGGGGAAGAATCATCGGGATGATGGAAGCCGGGTGGTCAGCTCGGCCAGTAGCGCGCCACTTAGACCATTCTGACTTTACCGTGAAGAGGTATTGGGGTCAGTGGATGAGAGAGAGGTCGCATACACGGCGGACAGACTCAGGACGCCCTCGGCAGACCAATAGCCGAGAAGACCGTCACATCACTCGACATGCACGCACAGCGCCAACTGCATCATTGTCCACCATCCGGACACAGGCAGCACATTCACTATGGGCCCCCGTGTCTGTCTGTACCATCGCGAGGCGCCTGGTTGAAGGACATTTGGTATCGCGGCGCCCATTACGTGTGCTGCCAATGACACCCACCCACCATCGCCTCTGTTTGGAATGGTGTCGCGCTTGACGTGATTGGACCGCAACCGAATGGAACCAGGTCGTCTTCAGCGGCGAATGGCGATTCAATTTGGGCATTGATGACAACCGTGTACGCGTGTGGAGGCCCCGCGGTGAACGCCCTAATCCTGTCTTCGCTTTACAGCGGCACACCGTTTCCACAGCTGGTGTGATGGTATGGTGTTCCATCACATACTACACTCTGTCACCTCTAATATTGATCCACGGAACTATGACATCCCAGCGGTACGTTCGTGACATCCTTCAGCTATATGTGTTGCCAGTCATGCAGGGCTCCCAGGAGACATTTTTCAACAGGATAATGCTCGGTCACACACAGCAAGGGTGTCACAGGAATGCCTCCCCCACATTGGCACCCTTCCCTGGCGTGCCCGATCCCCAGCTTTGTCACCGATCGAGCATGTCTGGGATCACTTTGGACGGCAAGCTGGACAGCCTACGAGTTTCGTCGAACAAGAGGCGCGCTTACAACAACTGTGGAATGAGATAACGCAGAACACCATACGGGACCACTATTCCTTAATTCCCGCCCGTATCGTATCGTGTATTCACGCTAGAGGTGGCCCAACAGGGTACCAGAACTCCATTTGTAGTTTTTCCTGTAATAAATGATCCTTTTACTGTGATTTTGTAATCACTTGCTTATATCAACGTTGCACTCACATATATAAAATTTTGTTCGATTCAGCCAACTCTTTCTTGGTGCACAAATTTTTATGGCAATGAGTGTATAATTATGTCAAATTTTGTCCTATGCTGCTATGTTAAAAAAATATAAAATGTCAAATAAATTTCGAAAGTTCTGTGATGACAAAGCCAGATACAACACAGATATATGGACTGACAGACAGACTGAAATCACTCCAAAAATAATCAAAACGTGTTCAGGAGGTCCTAAAACATATTGGCATCAAAATCTCGAAATCAAAAATTTTTGTGAAAACAATGCTTTCTCAATATTACGTATGAGGAAGTAAAATTCTATCAAGTTCTAGAGTTTTTTTATTACAAAGCTGGATATAAATTTTCATGAAAATTCATCAATATTTGTGGCCGCTATCGTGTGCACACAAAAAAAAGCGACCACATACATACAGACAGACAGATATCACTCCAAAAATAGTGAAAACGTGTTTAGGAGGTCCTAAAACATATAGTGGCATAAAAATATAGAATTCGAAAATTTTCGTGAAAACCATACTTTTTGTATACTGTATTACAAAGTATGAGAAAGTAAATATCTTATGTGCACGATTCTAATACTTTCCCTAAACATTATCATGTATTGTAGGGAAAATGAAATTCTGATGCGGGCAACATATGCCTTTCCCTATAAACTCAAGTTCATTTTTTCTTTCATAATTTATTAAATTGAGTTTTATTGCACAAACTGACATGAACACGTATTTGAAATTATATTCGTTTTGCAGTTTCAATACATATAATTTCAATACGTTGCCAGCTTCTCAATATTTCAAAAACTTAAATATCTCGAGAATGGTTTATCCTTATTCGTATTGCCGTCAAAAATCGCGTTTAAAACAAGCATTTAACTATTATATTGAAGCTTATTTAGTCTTTAAGATTTTAACGATTTTTGCAGCCCATTTCGCAAATTTAGGACTGTTCTAATTTTTCAAATCGTACCAAAATCTAATCAGCTCCAGAATAATCCACAGGTGACTTATCTTTCAAAGTTTGTGAAATTTGGACATTTAGTTTTTCAGATGCATAAATTTTTTGCGGTCCATTCTGGAAAAAAAAAGGGCAGGTATTCAGCAAAATAAAAAATAACTGTTTGGATTATATTTATAACAGCATACTCAACTGAAGAGACAAAAAAATTAAACAGTTCGTTATTTTCCACTTTGCTACCATCTCAACCATATTATTTATGAATCGAAACTCTTCAAAAAAGTTTATCTTCAACGTTTGTTCAAATAAAACAAAAACAATCGAAAACGACGTTGCAAAGAAATCATCAACATATGGATCTGATACTAGGCTATAAGCAATACATTTTAAGGTGGAGTAATAGTGTTTATTCTCAGGTGGACGCAGTGAAGCAAAACTGTTTATCTTTCTTGAATTGAAATGATTCACCCGATAGCGTTGAAGCTAAAATATATGGGATATTGAATTTCCAGTCGTGTTTGCCATAGATTTGTATTTAGTATTTTTACTTTCCCTACATACATAATGTATAGAAAAAGTATTGTGACGGAATTAAAAATTCGAATTGAGGTTTTGAGAACGTTTCAAGCATCCCTGAACTCGAATAGAACGTTTTTGGGGTGATGCTTGTGTGTGTAAGTGTCAGTGAGTCTGTGGACGACGTTTCGAAAATAATTTGGTACAAATATACTGGAACCCTATTGTATTTTAAACGCAATAGAATGTTCAGAAAACAGCACCCCCCACCCCCCCACCCGCAATTTTCGAACAAATGTTTGAAATAAGAATCATTAGAAAATCAGGATTTTTACAAATGATAAATAAATAATCATTTTAGATATAAATTTTCAGCATTAAAAGAATGGCACAAACTTTACAACGCTAGTGAAAACGTTCTTAAGAAATTTCACGTTTTTCAAAGTAATTTATTAATGGCCAATTATATAAAATTTAATAAAGGTAGTTGGTTTCATTCAATATATTAATTTTTTGCATGTAATATTATGCAACACATCAGCTAACATAATTCTCGTAGATCTAGTTCGTTTCATTCATGAGAGAAGATACTTTTTGTAATAGTTTTACATTATAATGCTCAAGAATCCGCCAGTCATTTATTTCACGGGATATCCATTAAATGTCAATTGTATTTTGATGTGGATTTTGCAAATGGGTAGGAATAAATCATTCTGTTTGAACTAATAGTTTTCCAAAAGCGACCCATTTCAATTTGCGTGATGTTAATTTAATCCCAATAGTATTTTACCGTGAATCTTGTACACCATAATTTCGATGTGAAAGAAATAAAGTCATTGCATTGTCAGGGTGGCTATCCACATTCTGGAAAAATCAGGGAAACATTAGGGAATATCAACATTCTGGAAAAATCAGGGAAACATTAGGGAATATCAACATTCTGAAAAAATCAGGGAAATATTAGGGAATATCAACATGCTGGAAAAATCAGGGAAACATTAGGGAATATCAACATTCTGGAAAAATCAGGGAAATATTAGGGAATATTAACATGCTGGAAAAACCAGGGAAACACACACACACACACACACAGACATCTCCAAAAGTCTGTGAATCGAACTAGGAAGTTTTAAAACGTGCTTTTTTGTCAAAATTTCTAGTTTGAAAATTTTCGGCAAAATAATACTTTTACTTTACAATAGTATGAGGAAGTAATACAAGTAAAAACAAACAAACAACAACAAAACACACACACACACACACACACACAAAATCGCAACAAAATTAACAAGAACCGTAAGCACGCACGAAATCATTTCATTGCTCCCATCTCGACAATGCCATTCATCGAATCTCCCCCCCTCCCCCCCCGGCTGGATAAGAAAGACCTTCAACGAATGCTTGAAACAGATTTCTATCAAAAAAATAGTCTGCATATTCTTAGACGGGATGATCTGGCATTCTGCTAAGATATTACGAAACTACAGGGAAGGGCAATGCTAGAGATGTTAAATGCACGTGCCTTTCATTATTCATTTAAAGGCTAGGATATCATATAAACGCTCCAGGAAATAAATGCTAGAAATAAAATTTTGCGAAACAAAGGAGATATGGACAGATTCAATGCTGACGATATCTGATTTTATTCGCGACTCAAATTGAATTTTTGATGTGGATAATGTTTATAGTCGGGGTTTCTGACTAAAATCCTAGCAATACTAAAAATGTTAAAATAATAATAATAATAATAATAATAATAATAATAATAATAATAATAATAAACTTTGTACGGAAAAAATACGAAGTTCAACTCGATTCCCTCATACAAAATCCATATTTAGTGATTTTTTCCATCAAATTTTACAAGAAAATTTTTGAAAAATCGGTATAGTGACTCCAAATGATTACAATTATAGCGTGTTACCCTTCACTTTAAAGGGCTTGAAACAATCTTTCGATTGATATCATACTTGACAATGCGGTTGTTCCTCTGGAGGGGGGGGGGTAACTTGCACCCGAGGGGGCTAATGACGTTAAGAACGAAAAAAATTATATCGCGACTATCTTTCACAACAATGATTGAAACCATTAAGTCTCGTGGTCATTGGTCATAAACCCTTTTATGCATGATTATATCAAATTTTATCCTATGCTGCCATGCGAATAAAATATAAAAATTCGAATAAATTTCGAAGTTTTCAAAAAAAAAAAATCTATCTTGTCCTAGATTTTTTTGATAACAAAAGCGGATGTAAAGTTTTGTGAAAATTCATTAATATTTGCGGCCGCAATAGTGTACACAAGAAATCGACCACAGACATACAGACAGATAGACGGACATACAGACAGACAGATAGATGGACGAACATCCCTCCAAAAGTAGTTAAAACGTGTTCAAGAGGTCTTAAAACATGTATTGGCCTCAAAATTTTGAATTCGAAATTTTTCGTGAAAACAATACTTTCTCTATTCTATATTACATATATAAGAAAGTAAAAAACACTTTTAGGACGCTTATTTCTTCGAATCTAATGAATAAAAATGCAAAAAGTTTATACTTGTTTTGTCGAAAATAGGGTAACTTTTATGAATATAAAAAATTGATTTCAATATTTCAATACTTCTTTTTTGAAAAAAGAAATGTTTTTGTCCGTGCAGGTTTTGCTTCATTTTGCTTACATTCACTCAAAATATATTTCTTCTAAACTGTAAAAGGTACAAATATAGATAGTGAGCAACAAAAATGTTCGATAGGAAATCCAGTTTCTAGATCAATAATTTATTTTAAAAAGTTCTCATACTTTTCGAAAAATCGTCTTTTCAATTTAAAGAAGATTGATAATGTTCGGCTTTAAAAGATTTTAATGCTTATATATATAGAAAACTGAAAGTGTTAGGTAAGAATTTTAAGCACGTAATTTGTAGACCTCTAAAATCCTTATGAGGATATACACTTGGAATTCGAATCGGGTTTTCGAAATATAGTGGTTATAAATAGTTCAAAATATTAAAATATCGAAATTAGAACCTATTCAAAATAGTTTAAAATATTAAAATATCGAAACTGTAACCACTATATTTTAAAAATTATAAATCTGATCCGAAATCCAATTATATATCCTCATAGGTATTTCAAATTACTATATATAACTTCTTATACTTTATAGCTAGCACGTTTATAATTTTTGAGATCATTATACAAACTTGAAAAATGGAGAATTTTCAATCTTCTTGAACTTGCCAAGAATATTCCTCTAAAACTATAATATCTTTGTGAAAATAAATTGTTAATTTATAAAACATATTTCCTATTGAATATTTCTGCCGCTTACTATTTATATCTATTATTTTGTGGTTTAGAAAACGGTTTGATTGAAAATAAGCAAAGTGACTTGAAAACTCGCTTGGATAAAAACTTTGTAGTTTTTTCCATAAAAAAATGTTCAAAATGTTGAAATATTGGCATTTTTCTGTATGCATAATTAAAGTCATATTTCCCACAAAACGTATTAAAATTGTTTACATTTTTATCTACCCAGTTCGGAGATATGGGCGTCCAAAGTCTTTACACTTTTTCGTAACGCTCCGATTTTAGTCTGAGATAACCCAAACATCAAAAGATTTTAATTAATTATAACTATATACTGTACTTTTTATTAATGGGGACCACTATCTTTATGTATTACTAAGTTAAAGTTTGTGCACTATTAATCATTTGCATCTGTAAAAAATAGTTATTATGATAAATTTTTCAATCCGTATAAATAACCATATAAATTAACAAATATTTCATTGTACAGCTATATTTGTTAGTTAATAGTTGATTGGGAAAATCTATACTATACATCAATATTAATATATGATAATTACAATTGGTTATGATTAGTAGAAAAGCATTAACTAGTACAGAAGCTGTTATGCATCGAAGAACAGTTCTAGTTATTAGTTCTTAAAGGCTATTAATTAACGAGACTTTTAATTTTCTTTACTTCTAATATCCTTAATAGAGAATTCTAAGGGATTTTATAGTACTAGAAGATGTAATTTAAAATCTTATTAACTTTTTACTTTATAAATGCCACTTTCTGCAGTGATATTAAAGGCTATTAAGTAGCAAGACTGTATTTTCAATATTCTAAATAGATAATTCTAAGGGATTTTATAGCACTAGAAGGTATCATTTAAAATCTTATTGACTTTTTACTTTCTGAGTGTCACTTTCTGTAGTGACATTAAAGGCTATTAATAGACGTAATTAACGTAATAAGACTGTATTTTCAATATTCTAAAATCTAAATGAATAATTCTAAGGGATCTTATAGTATTAGAAGATATAATTTAAAATATTTTATTAACTTTTTACTTCCTAAATGTAACTTTCTGAAGTGACATTAAAGGCTATTAAATAGCAAGACTGTCTTTATTTTCAATATTCTAAATGGATAATTCTAAGGGATTTTATAGCATTAGAAGATATAATTAAAATTTTATTAACTTTTTACTTTATAAATGACACTTTCTGCAATGATATTAAAGGCTATTAAGTAACAAGACTGTATTTTCAATATTCTAAATGGATGATTCTAAGGGATTTTACAGCACTAGAAGATATCATTTAAAATATTATTAACTTTTTACTTTCTGAATATCACTTTCTGCAGTGACATTAAAGGCTATTAAATTGCAAGACTTTCTTTATTTTCAGTATTCAAAATGGATGATTCTAAAGGATTTTATAGCATTAGAAGATATAATTAAAATTTTATTAACTTTTTACTTTATAAATGACACTTTCTGCAATGATATTAAAGGCTATTAAGTAACAAGACTGTATTTTCAATATTCTAAATGGATGATTCTAAGGGATTTTACAGCACTAGAAGATATCATTTAAAATATTATTAACTTTTTACTTTCTGAATATCACTTTCTGCAGTGACATTAAAGGCTATTAAATTGCAAGACTTTCTTTATTTTCAGCATTCAAAATGGATGATTCTAAAGGATTTTATAGCATTAGAAGATATAATTAAAATCTTATTAACTTTTTACTTCCTAAATGTAACTTTCTGAAGTGACATTAAAGGCTATTAAGTAGCAAGACTGTCTTTATTTTCAATATTCTAAATGGATGATCCTAAGGGATTCTAGAAGATATAATTAAAATTTTATTAACTTTTTACTTTATAAATGACACTTTCTGCAATGATATTAAAGGCTATTAAGTAACAAGACTGTATTTTCAATATTCTAAATGGATGATTCTAAGGGATTTTACAGCACTAGAAGATATCATTTAAAATATTATTAACTTTTTACTTTCTGAATATCACTTTCTGCAGTGACATTAAAGGCTATTAAATTGCAAGACTTTCTTTATTTTCAGTATTCAAAATGGATGATTCTAAAGGATTTTATAGCATTAGAAGATATAATTAAAATTTTATTAACTTTTTACTTTATAAATGACACTTTCTGCAATGATATTAAAGGCTATTAAGTAACAAGACTGTATTTTCAATATTCTAAATGGATGATTCTAAGGGATTTTACAGCACTAGAAGATATCATTTAAAATATTATTAACTTTTTACTTTCTGAATATCACTTTCTGCAGTGACATTAAAGGCTATTAAATTGCAAGACTTTCTTTATTTTCAGCATTCAAAATGGATGATTCTAAAGGATTTTATAGCATTAGAAGATATAATTAAAATCTTATTAACTTTTTACTTCCTAAATGTAACTTTCTGAAGTGACATTAAAGGCTATTAAGTAGCAAGACTGTCTTTATTTTCAATATTCTAAATGGATGATCCTAAGGGATTCTAGAAGATATAATTATAATCTTATTAACTTTTTACTTTCTAAATGTCACTTTCTGTAGTGACATTAAAGAATATTAAGTAGCAAGACTGTATTTATTTTCGATATTCTTAATAGATACTTCTAAGGGATTTTATAGCATTAGACGTTATCATTTAAAATCTTATAAAAATTTTTAAATTCTAAGGGATTTTATAGCACTAGAAGACATTGTTTAAAATATTATTAAAACATTTTACTTTCCAAATATTACTTTCTACAGTAACATTAAAGGCTATTAAGTAGCAAGACTGTATTTTCAATATCCTAAATGAATGATTCTATGGGATTTTATAGCACTAAAAGATATAATTTAAAATCTTATTAAATTTTTACAATTCTAAGGGATTTTATAGTACTAGAATATATCGCTTAAAATCTTATTAACTTTTTACTTTTCAAATGCCTTTATTTGCATTATTCTTAATAGGTAATTCTAAGGGATTTTATAGTACTAGAAGATATTTAAAATCTTATTAAATTTTTACAATTCTATGGAATTTTATAGCTCTGGAAGATATCATTTAAAATATTATTAACTTTTTAACACTTTACAACAAAGTTGAAAAGTGTTTATGACTTTGTTCATTCTGTCTGTCTGTCTGTCTGTCTGTCCGTTAGCACGATAACTGCCGTAAAAATGACTTTATCAAAATGAAATTTTAGTATGTTGTTCAGACGGTCTGTAGGACCTATGGGAATATAAATAAATAATATCACCCAATTAGTTTTTTATTGAACCCGGGTTGAAAAAATGAAATACATTGAACCCTATGGGACCTAATTTTTCAAACATTTTTTAAGTAAATTTAAAATTCACGAATTGCTTCGAAATTTTTAGAAAATATTCACATTATCCCATAGAATATATAAAAACAAGAAAGATCAATCATGCATAAGCATTGATTATGAAACACTTTCCAACTGAAATGTAATTTCATTTAAAAATTTCTAAAATGTGATTCATTCAGTGGTAATATCTTTTACATTATCACAGTACTACAGTAATTTATTATACTTAAATATTTAAAACTGTATCGAAATATAAATCATCTGATTCTTTATGCAAAATCAATGAATATTTCATTCATATAACTTGTATTCCAGACTCCAGAGCTAAATAATTTTGTGTGAAAAGAATTCAGCAATTCTTATGTAATTCATCTTACAATCGCTTGAGATATTTGCATTCTGCATATGTTAAAATTAGGCTTCCTTGAAGAAATAATAAAAGTTTAGGGATCATTTAAAATCACAACTATTGTAATTGCATAGGCACGGAATTTAGATACACAGATAATACACAGATAATATATATGTGTATGTGTATGTACTCAAAGTATTGGAATCGTGCCGAAGATCGGAACTCGAATTTTCAAAGGATCTACACGTTTTGGGACTTCTAGAACACGAAAAAACTACTTTTAGGAAGACGTCTGTGTGTGTAAGGGTGTATCTGTGTATGTTTCTGTGTGTCTGTGTGGATATTACATCCACTCTAATTGAAAAACTAATGGACCGATTTTCATACAATTTGGTAGGTATGTTTTTTGTGGGAAATCCTGATGTTCATTAGATTATAGTACGATTCGTAATAAAAGAATCTGCCTTCTTTGCGAAATGGCCGCAAAAATTGCCTTTATCCACTCTAGCTAAAAACTAATGAACCAAATTTAACAAAATTTGGAGTATAATATTTCAATAACCTACAAGTGATTTATATACCAAATTTAACAAAATTTTGTATATAAGTCATTTGTAGGTTATTCTACTACGATTCGGGAAAAAGGAACGGGCTATTTTTGCGAAATGGCCAGCAAAAATCGTTATATATAAAAATAAAAGACTACGTGTGCTCAATTATATCAATTAAATTCCTATTTTATATGTGATTTTTGACAACAAAAAGAATAAGACTAACCCCATTACTCTAGGACTAGCCGTTCTTGAGATATTCTAGTTTTTTCGCGTTTTCGCTACGCCACCTTTGACAATAAGTCCAGCTATCAAATGAGAACCAAATTTAAGTTTAACGTGTAAATTCATTGTCATTTAAAATACTTATGTTGTGCAGATAAACTCAAATTATCATTGAATAAATAAAGAGAACGAATATGAGTCTGCAGAGAAAGACACGTGCTGTCCACATCAGAATTTTTAACAATATTACACCAATGATTTATAGAAGTGAACGGGGATTATTTTCGTGAACGGGGATTATTTTCAGGCCATTTCGAAAAAAATGTATGATCTATATTTAAAGATCCATCAAATTTTTGTCGAATAAAATGTTCAACAAATTTAAGCTGTGTACCAAATTTTAACTCTCTAGGACGTAGGAAAGTGCATTTAAAATGCCATCAATTAAATTTATCAAGAAGAGTTATATAAAATTTAAAAAAAATGAAAAATTGTTATCTACCAAATTTATTTTAAAATATGAAGCCACTCCCATATGCAAAACGTTTAAACAAATGGAGAGATATTTATTATATAATATCTCTCTCTTTTCTTTCTGAAAGATATCCCAAAGTCAGAATTTAATTGAATTTGTTTTTTTCCCTATATTAAATAATTTTTTTAATTAAAAAACTACTTAACATATTTTACTGAATTTTTTTTTATATATTCCATGGGATAATGTGAATATTTCCTAAAAATTTCGAAGCAATTCGTGAATTTGAAATTTACTTAAAAAATGTTTGAAAAATTAGGTCCCATAGGGTTCAATGTATTTCATTTTTTCAACCCGGGTTCAATAAAAAACTAATTGGGTGATATTATTTATTTATATTCCCATAGGTCCTACAGACCGTCTGAACAACATACTAAAATTTCATTTTGATAAACTCATTTTTACGGCAGTTATCGTGCTAACGGACAGACAGACAGACAGACAGACAGACAGACAGACAGACAGACAGACAGACAGACAGACAGACAGAATGAACAGTCATAAACACTTTTCAACTTTGTTGTAAAGTGTTAATAAATTTGGTAGATAACAATTTTTAATTTTTTCAAATTTTATATAACTCTTCATGATAAATTTATTTGATGGCATTTTCAATGCACTTTCCTACGTCCTAGAGAATTAAAATTTGGTACACAGCTTAAATTAGTTGAACATTTTATTCGACAAAAATTTGATGGATCTTTAAATATAGATCATACATTTTTTTCGAAATGGCCTGAAAATAATCCCCGTTCACTTCTATAAATCATTGTTGTAATATTGTTAAAAATTCTGATGTGGACAGCACATGTCTTTCCCTGCAGACTTATATTCGTTCTTTTTATTTATTTTTTCTATGACGTCATTTGAATTAATTTCAGTTGTTTTCGATGAAGTTTTTAAATATAATAAATTATCGTAGTATTATGATAGTTTTAAAAATATTACCGTGGAATGTATCGCTTTTCAGATATATTTAAACCAGGCAATTTTTTATTTCAATGAGGTCATTTGAATGAAGTTCATGTTTTTCAATGAAGGTTTAATTTTTCAAATATAATAAATTAATGTAGTATTATGATAAGTTTTAAAATATTACCGAGGAATGTATTGCATTTTCGACTGTTTTAAATAAAATTGCATTGAAGTTGGAAAGTGTTTCAAAATCAATGCTTTAAGCATGATTGATCTTTCTTGTTACATACTTTCTACAGTGACGTTAAAGACTTATTGCTTGAGCATGATACTGTTTTTAAAATATTGCCAACCTTTCCATTTGTAAAGAAACGAAAATGTGAGGACCTGTTCGTAGAGGCACCCTCCTGGAAAAACAACCTTTTGGATAGCTTGGTACAGTGGTGTTAAAAGAACAAACAGACAAAAAAAAATTGTTGCATCAGCCCGAAAAATTTAGTATTTTCAAAATAAAGTTTAATATAGCGTGACAAAGCCCAATTTTGCATGCTATTTTTATTGCATTGACCTTTAGATAAAAATTTAAAGTGTCATCGCCCTCTAGCCATTATTATAAAACAATAGGCTCATATACCATATCATCTCGAAAATTTAACAGAATATTTTTTTTCCTTTAAATTATGAAGAACACTTTGTTATTAAATATTTAGTAAAATAAGAATATTCCATATTTCTCATTATTTTTTGGAATATTTCACACATATTCATTCCTAAATAAATAATGTTTATACATTGTTGCATATCCTCCAATGTATTAATTACCCTTTACAATGTATTAATCAATGTATTCATCAGTATTCTTTAAATGCCACTTTACATGTATTGTCCTTTTCTCCGCTAAAGCTATGGAAATATGTGGGCGATGCAATTTTTTATGCCGAGAAGAATTCACTTCTATTGTATTACTATTTCTAGTGTAATTGCAATTTTGGTGAGGACACGTTAGCATCGGTGACATATTTACACCGATGGTTCCAAGATCGATGGGAAAGTCGGCTTTGCGGTCTGTGTTTTCCACTGTGGGATTTTGATTTATGTTGTCTCTCGACGCCTTGCTTCCTTTCATTCTGTTTTTCAGGTTGAGATCCTTGCTATCAAATTCGCTTGGAACTGGGTTTTGCAAGATAATAGGAGGGCTATTATTTTTACTGATAGCCATTCTTCAATTGCGGCGCTGCCGTCTATTAGGGGTAATTCTGCTTGTCTTCAGAATGTAAAAGATTCTGTTTTGAAGGCTAAGGGACTGGTCGGTTTGCAGTGGGTGAGGGCTCATGTAGGTATTCTTGGTAATGACGTGGTAGATGGGTATGTTAAGGATGCTGCCCTAACCGGGAGCTGCTGGTGGTAATGTAAAAATTGCCTCCCGTATTTGTGAGGATCTTTCTTGACGGGTTTTGCCGTTTGTTAATATTAGTGTAAAAAATTGTGTATTATAAATTGTTTGTATAGTATTGTATACATTTTTTTTCTTGTGGAGATCTTTCTTGGAGGAATTATGATGTTTATAGTAGTATTTTGAGTGTTTAATTTGATTGTATATACTTAATATATTGTATAAAATATTTGAGTATAATTGTGTTTTTGGAAGGATTTATCTGAATAGTTGGTGTGAATTTAATTAGAACAATGTTATTGCATTGTTTTTAGGAAGATTGTATATTTGTATATATGTATGATAATTACCTTGTTTATTGAGTGTTATTCATTATAATGGGATTGTGAATATGGCATTGTTGAAATTGTTTATTTATGAAATATTTTATTTGTTAATTGAGTATTGCATTATTATATAGATGTAGGAAATTGGTATTTAGACAGGGAGGTATTTGTCATCTTGGGCTTGTTCCTTCTGAGCCCTTTTTGGGTCTGCCTCATGGTCTGGTTCTTATTTCTTTTGTTTATTTTTTTTTGTTGGTGTTGCTATTTTATGCAACATTTTGTTTTCGAGAGTTCGGGTTTATAGGTAAATATAGTTTTGGTATAAATAATTATTTATTTGTTGCATTAAGATATTGGATTGGCCGGCTCTCGGGTTTGTTTTTGTGTGTTGTGCTGGGCTAAGAGAAATTTTGTTACAGATAATTTTCTGTATTCTTGGCTTGTTTTGTTATATTATAGATTATTTGTGTATTAATTAGATTATTTTTTGATTATTTGTAATTTTTCCCGCACATTAATGCGGATGTTCCTGTTGGCCTTGTAACCGCCGTAGCCTGGCATTATATTTTTAGAGAAATAAACTTCTGTGAGTGGGGTTGCGTCGCCGTTCTTGGTGGCGCGTCTTTCCTGGTTGGTTTCTTTACGGGCGGGTCTCTGGCTTGCTGGATGGGGGTTTCGGCCGTCTTCACCGGCGTACTTCTTCGGGATTGGTGGCGCTTGGCCTCGTTCGACGGGGCTTGGGCCTGCTGTCCCCTTGGTTTCCCAGGCAGTGCGCGCGTTGTGTTGTGGAGTCAGCGGCTTTCTTTGTCTGGTGGAGTCGGGGGCTCGTTGTCCCTGCTGGTGGTGTTTTCTTCTCGGCCGTGGGCTTATAGCGGTTCAATGCCATTCGTGGCGAGCGCCACGGTCTGAGTTTGCAATAGTTTACTACTCCGTGTTTTAACAATAGTCATAGCGATTTTCAGGGAGATTGAGCTTTTTGAGAGATTGACTAGAAAACTTTTGTAACTACCAGAAAATTTTTGTTGCCCTAGTAATATAAAGTTTGTCTATTTGTAAGGAAAACTGCGTGTTGTATTTGTTAATTTTTACTTTCCTTGCAATACATGGTAATGTATAGGGAAAGTATTGGAATCATGTCGAAACCTTAAATGGCACACCGCCCCACCCGCAGGTATCCGGTAAAGAGATTTCCGTCTTTGCGGTAGCGCACCAAGGACACTCCTCACACAAGCTCCCCAAACCGCCACCCCGCGGAATCGCTACAGCACTCACAGAATCCCCTCATCACCACAACAAAACGATTGGCCAAAAGCCGTAAAGTCAAACACCGCGCAAACGCAGAAACCTACGATCTGGAGGGAGTCATCCTCTGAGCTGGAACTCGACAGTAACATGCTTTATTCATAAAGAATGGAGCAACTCGCTCCTACAAATACTATTTTACAGGCTGCGCTACATCACAGAAGGTTACATACAAATTTCATAAATATTTCCAAACATAAAACTTCCTATTCACATGTATCATACTTTACATAAGCCAAAAATACATTACATCAACAAGGTTCATTTCATTCACAAAATCTCCACATCAAAATATTTCAAGTTCATAAAATCCGAAGATTCTTTATCTATATACAAATTCTATTTGTAACAATCACAGATATGCCACAATTTATTTTACACATTATCCATATATTACACATTAAAAACATGCACTTAATTTGAACAAAACGTATTTACAAAAATCTTAGACATATAAGACAACTTTAAAGCCATTTTCTTAATAGCACATAAAAGAAAATATATACAATATTCAATCAATTCTAATTAAATGTCCATCTGTCTGGAACGAAGATTAGTAATTATTTGAATGACACCCCTCTTGGATTTTGGTCCATTGCACAAATTTATTAACGTAACTTCTTTATAATTATAGGGAAAATACATAGCTCTAAAGTTGTTTCACAGTTCCCATTCGTATATGCTATGATTAGCAGTTCCTGTTCCCTTCTCACAGAAGCAAATGTCAGTTTTGCCAAAAAATCTTTGCTGATATTTTTTAAAGCATCCGTGCTCATTCAGCACTTTTTGTTACCCATTGTTCTTTTAGTAGATACTTTAGGTATGTGGGAAAAGAGAGCTCTTCCTTCTTCCATAGAATCCTATATATCCTGCCAACATTTAATGCTGTGCTTGTAGATCAATTCTTTAACTTGATCTTTAGTTAGTTTGAATGCGTAATCTATACCATTTAGTTGAGTGGCACTTTTCGCTCTTATGTCCGCTTCTTCATTTCCGCTAATGCCAATATGGGCTTTTACCCAATGAAGATGTATTCTGCCTTTATAATTTGTAATTTTGTCTTTAATTGTTCCAATCATCCTGTTATGGGTATTGTATGAATTTAAAGATAACAAAGTTAATTTTGAATCCGTGAAGATGTGTACTTCACTATATTCTTCTATATAGATTTGTTCAATTGCTGTATAAATAGCAAATATTTCCGCACTGTAAACTGTTGTATTGTTATTCAATCTATATAATTTTTCCATTTTCTTTTCATCATCTTGATAGATGACGAAAGCACATCCCACTCTGTTGTTCATCTTTGATCCATTGGTGAAGATCTTTATCCTTGCCATTGGGTTATTATTATCCCAATTTATATTCTTCTCCATTCAAGGCTTTATTTGGTAGTTTACCACCTCTTCTACATCCTGGTATTGGATGTCGATATCTTCTTCAATCATAGATTCTTTCCAATGTATTAATTTATAGAAAGCAATTCCATTCTTAATTTTTATACCTAGTGGTATGCAGCCCGCTAATACTTGCATGGCAGCTGTGGGTGCTGTTTTATAACACTTAGTTATATCAAGCATTGCTATTCTGTGTATTTGTTGCAATTTATCGTTTGTTCTTCTGTTGTTTTTATACCAAATTTCCGCTCCATAGCATATAAATTTCTCTGTTGCTTTGAGATAAATTTCCTTGAGCACCTTAGGACTCAGTCCCTAAGTAGCTCTTGTGAACCTTTTAATATTATGTTGGAATCCAGCAACTTTTTGTTTTACCCTAGTTTTACCTAAGTTTACCACCTCTTCTACATCCTGGTATTGGATGTCGATGTCTTCTTCAATCTCATATCGAAAATAGCAACTCGAATTTTCGATGGACCTACACGTTTTAGAGCCTCTAGAACACGAAAATATTATTTTTAGCATGGCGTCTGTGTGTGTGTCTGTGTGTCTATCTGTCTGTCTGTGTGTCTGTCAGTCTGTTTGTCTGTGTGTCTGTCTGTCTGTCTGTGCAATGTATGAATCAACTCTAACTCAAAAACTAATGGACCGAATTTCATAAAATTTGGTAAGTCACTTGTGTATGACCCTGGTGCTGATTAGTTTCTGATACAATTTGGGATAAAATAACCCGCTTTTTTTTTGCGGAATGACCCGCAAAAACTGCCTTTATCCACTCTAGCTGATAAACTAATAAATCAATTTTACAAAATTTAGTAGAGAAGTCACGTGTGGGTTACCCTGGTGTTGATTAAATTTTGGTATGATTCGGTAAAAAATAACCTGCTTTTTTTTTTTACAGAATGGCCGCCAAAATCTTCAAAATCTAAAATACAAACTACGTATGCTCAAATATATCAACTAAATCATTGTTTCATACGTAATTTTTAACAATGAAAAGAATAAGACCAACCCCATTACACTCAGGCAAGCCTTTCTTGATGTATTTTAGTTTTTTCGCATTTTCGCAACGCCACCGTTGAAAAAAAGTTCAGTTACCAACTGAGAACGAAAATTGAATTCAAAGTGGTAATTCAGGGTCATTTTAATTAATTATGGACATTATTTTGTGCAATTAAACTCAATATAAGGAATTATTGAAGAAATAAAGAAAACATGAATATGAGTCTGCAGGGAAAGTTAGGTGCTGCCCACATCAGATTTTTACTTTCCCTGCAATACATGGTATTGTATAGAGAAAGTATTGGAATCGTGCCGAAATTCGCAATTCGAGTACGGATCTATATGTTTTGGGACCTCTAAAACACGAAAAATCTATTTTGTAGCTTGAAGCCTGTATGTGTGTGTGTGTCTGTCAGTGTAATGTTTGCATCCACTCTAACTCAGAAATTAATGGAACAAATTTCATAAAATTTTATAGTTAAGTCACTTGTGGGTTACCCTGGTGCTGATTAGATTTTGGTACGATTCTGAAAAAAGGAACCTGCGTTTTTTTTTTTTGCGAAATGGTCACACAAAAATCGTTCCGGCCACACACTTAGCTGCAGTAAACCTTCGGGTCTGTCGTGTGGTCTGGGTTTTCAACACTTCAACACAAAAATCGTTAAATCTAAAAATAAAAGGCTAAATATGCTCAAATGTATCAATTAAATGCGTATTTTATACTTACTTTTTGACGACAAAAATAATAATACCAACCCCTAGCCGTTCTCGAGATATTTTAGTTTTTTTTTTTTTTTTTTTTTTTTTTTTTTTTTTTTGCGTTTTGCATTTTTGCATTTTCGTTACGCCGCCTTTCAAAATAAGTCCAGTTACCTAATGAAAACAAAGATATTGAAATAAAAGTGCAAATTCAGTGTCATTTAAAATAATTGTGACCGTTAATTTGTGCAATTAAACTCAATTTAATGAAATTTTGAAGAAATAAAGAGAACGTGAATATGAGTCTGCAGAGAAAGTCATGTGCTGCCCACATTAGATTTCTACTTTCTGATAATATGTAATATAGTATTGAGAAAGTATAGTTTACTCGAATATTTTCGAATTCCAGATTTTGATATATGTTTTAAGACATGTTTTAAGACCTTCTGAACACGTTTTAACTATTTCTGGAGTTATGCCCGTCTGTCTGTGTGTCTGTCTGTGTCCGATTTATTGTGTACAACGATAGCAGCCGCAAATATTAATGGATTTTCACGAAACTTTAAATCCGGCTTTGTTATCAGAAAATCTAGAGCTAGATAAGAATTTTTTTTTTTAATTTTAACGAAAATTTTGAATTTTATTCTAAATGTTTTAATTTTTAGCATTGCAGCATTGGACAAATATTTTTTCAAGTCCTTTAAAGTGAAAGGCAGCATAAAGCTAATCGTAATCATTTGGACCTCTGATACCAATTTTTCAAAATTTTCCTTGCAAAATTTAAAGAAAACAATCTATAGAATAATAAATTGTGGTAGGAGAGAGGCAAGTTGAGCCACATTCCAGTTAATGTTTTCTCATTTTTGAAGCAGGAAAGTTCAATAACATCCGAAAACGTAGAAACGAAAGCGATTTTGATGCATTTCAAATTCTGTTTATTTATTTCTCAAGATAATTCTATTTATTTATTTTGAACTCTGTTTATTTAATTCTCAAGACCTCCAGCGTGACCACACAGGCAGCATTTCCTGTTTTCCTTTCGGTAGGATGATTATAATATCGACGGTTATCAAACTTTAAGCAAAGTAAAATTGAGTCAAAAACACTTGTTTGAAAACACATTTACTTCTGCGCTATAAATTCGTAGGAAAAACGTGGAATTTTTCGGTATTTTTGCTTTTTCAAATGTGCTTTCTTTTAATAAAATATAAAGCAGAGGAAAATGAAGAAGAAATATGATATGACCAACAACCTGATTTTCTGCAGGCTAACAACCTCTACAAAGTTATTCAAATAGCCCTTTTGACAGTAGAGCCCGATGTTTTCTGAGGCCTGAAGTGATCTTTGATATAAATAGAAGGCCTCATCTGAACAATAAATACAGTAAAACGTCACGTATCCGAAAATTGCTAATCCGAAACATCGATTATCCGACAATTTAATTATGCTGTTTGTAGAAGTTGTTTTCAAAAGTTTGTTGAAGTTGCTTTATGTTGTTTTAAAAAATAAATAAACAAATAAATAAATAATAAAATACATAAATAAATAAAAATACGGATTAATTAAAAGACTAACGTATACATTAGTCTTTTCACTTTGGGTTCTAGAATAAAATTTTGGGCCCCCGGGTTAACAATATTTAGGAAGTTTTTGTATGATATAAAATATTTCCGGGTCCGAAACTACTTTGTCTCTATGGATAATCTGGCCCTAGTTATATAAGCAAGCGCACTATGGGAATTATAACATCATGATCTCAATATCCTCAACTACATTTCGATAAACAGGTTGTAGCAGAAACGTTGTAAAGGACATTATAAACTAATACAAGCAAATGCCTATTAATAAAATGTAGAATAATATGAAATACCAAGAAAACTTTGGATTTAGGTATAATAAATATACAATGCACTAAAGAGTCAAATTTGCAATAAAAATAGTCCAATAAAAATAAAAATAAAAGTCATAAAAATAATGTTCAAAATTTTGAAGCCCTCTGCAAACATGGGGCTCCAAAGCGGTTGCTTGGCCCCCTGCCTTTTAATTTTGACTTCAACAATATAGGGTTGCTCGGAAAGCTCTAAAGTGCCCCAGTCACTTTGTAAGGAAAAGTCAATGAGTGTTCATTTTAGGTCTATCTATAGTAAAGTAACCATGACCTATCGAATAAAAATGAATGCAGAGTCCCTTAGCGGAGAAAATTTCTTTGCGGAAGACAGAAAGAGTACGAAAAGTTTTTATATTTCGTTTTAATGTATAGATTTCGGTCAAATTTCACAGGTGGCGCTGTCACATATTTTGTGTAACATTTTCTATAGTGTTTTCTTGTTCCAGAAATATCCTACATGGTATTTGTAACTAAATGAAACATTTTGGCATTTTTAATTGTTGAATGAAATTAATATTGATGAATGTAATATAAATGCCTTATAAAAATTGTATGTTTAATTATAATTTATAATTTCTTATTTTACTGACACAGTGATGTGGGTGTTTCTTAAATAAAATACAGCGAGTTCGCACCAACGAAAGGGTTGGGAGTATCCAAAACGTATAAATGTGTCGAAAACTCGAAAACGAATGTTCGAATCCTTTAATTAGATTATTTTAAATAATAAACAAAGATGTGTGTGTGTGTGCAGTCTGTAGCGAAAAATCTAATCGGCATACGGCTATGAAATTTGGTACACAAGTACTTCAGGATTCGGGAAGGTGCACTTAGGCGTTTTTTCTTTAATTTTTAAATAGTTTTTAATTATTTTATGTTTCTACACGATTTTCATACAAATGCATACCGTAGTGATCGAAAATTAATCGCAGAGTTTCCATTTTAATACCATTAGCTCAGCGTTTGTTTATAAGAGGGCGTATTGTTAAAAGTTTATTTGGTTTTTGTGAATTCGCTGTGCGTTCCAGTGTGATTGTAATCAGAGTTTTGCATTTTATACCACGGACAATGCCGGATACGTTTTCTAGTCTATATGATGTGCACTGAACAGAGGAAGTGAGTGAGGGGGCGATGTATCAAAATTATTGAGCACTTCCACATGCCATTCATGCGGAGTACGATCACGTTAAACATGTGGGTCCGAAAGTCCTTCCGAGAGGTTGGTGGTAGGGGAAGGAGGGTACGGTCCCTGTGGATGCCTCCCCCACTGGGTTCCGGTCTAAATTGGGTGGCACTTCCCGACCGTCCAAACAGTTACCTTACACCTTTCTGGTAGGTCGGACGGTCTGGGTTTCAACAACAACATGCCATTCCATCCGTCTCAGCTTTAAGACCAGTAAGAAACTTTGAAAATTTTGGAATTCGAATAAGGGGGTGACGGCACAAAGAAACAATGAAAAGATAAGAGACCCCCCCCCTCAAAATCACTTTGCTTAATTATCGGCCTTCAGGTCAACAACAACAACAACAAAGAAAATGTAATATTTCGAAAAATCGAATCAATGGTGAAGATGCAAAGGAATAATAAAAAATTTTATACCACTTTTCAAAATGATCGAGCACTTTCATTCGTGCCAGAATCTCTGTTTTGATCTGTCTCAGCTTCCAGATCAACGAAAAAAAACCAAAACAATAAATTTCGAACATTGGAATGAGGGACAAAGATACAAAAGGATTTTCAAAAACTTTACACCACTTTACCTCTCAAAAGCAATAAATACACAACTTGTTATCTTTTCGTTGCCAACCATTAAAACTGACTATCAACATAACTTTTATTAAGATTGTAGGTGTTTCCATGTAGTGACCATTAGCCATCGAGAACGAGCGAAGCAGGGAGTACTCTATATAGTGCCCAAACCGTTCTCGTGTTCACATAGTGTACAGGCACCCACATATGTGGGTCTGAAAGTCCTCCAGAGATTCCGATGGTAGGGGAAAGACGGTACGGTCCTTATGGATGTCGTCCTCACTTGGTTCCGGTCTAAACTGGATGGCACTAGTCCAAAAAGATACCTTACACCTTCGGGTAGGTCGGACGGTCTGGGTGGAATGAAATGAAAATACTGTATATAGATAATACTATATAGGGTAAGAATAAGTTAATAGGGAGGTTGAACATTATTTAAACCTCCTTGGGAAAGTAGAAACACATTTTCAGCGTTGATTTCTATTTTGCAAATACCATCATCCATGAAACAGAAAACTTCAATGACAAATGTAGTAACATTTCCTTTCTTCAGCAAAATAAACTATTTCGCACTGCTCGTTTGGCAACAACTCATGCATGTTTCCAGCGTTGACCGCTTTTGTCATCATTAACCGCTTTGTTATTCACGCAGTCTCGTGAGAAATTTCAGCTTTTTAATGCTTGACCGGAAATAACAAATCTTGGAGTGTGAGCGTCGAGGGGAAGGGGGGAGATTGGCGGGTTTTAGCTTTAAAGGACACTCTATTCTTAAAATGTGGAAGTCACCAGAAGTTTAAAATTTTTAACACCCCATCTGATGCGGAATGGAATGTAAAGCCATCGGACGTGCGGTATCTCTGGTGTCTCTCAGATGCATGATCGTTTTCAACACTTTACAACATAGTTGAAACGTGTTTATGACTTTGTTCATTCATTCTGTCTGTCTGTCTGTCCATTAGCACGATAACTGCCGTAAAAATGACTTTATCAAAATGAAATTTTAATATGTTGTCCAGACGGTCTGTGGGACCTACGAGAGTATAACTGAATAATATCACCCAATTAGTTTCGGATTGAATCCGGGTTGAAAAAATGAAATACATTGAACATTATGGGACCTAATTTTTCAAACATTTTTAAGTGAATTTAAAATTCACAAATTGCTTCGAAAGTTTCAGGAAATACACTTATCCCCCGATTTACACGCACTTGTTTTACACGATTTCGCTTTTACACGGTTTATAAATTAACAGATTTCAAAAAATTGATAAAAATGTATATTCCGCTCCATATACGCCTATACAAAGATTTGATGACATTTTTGAATTTTATTCCTTTGGTAACACTGATGAAAACAACAGGGGATTCCCGGTGTTGTAAAATATATATATATTTAGGGGAATCCCCGTAATGGGGAATCCCCGTAATAGGGAAATCCCCGTAATAGGGGAATCCCCGTAATGGGGAATCCCCGTAATGGGGAATCCCCGTAATAGGGAAATCCCCGTAATAGGGGAATCCCCATATGTATTTCACAACAGTAAAGCTATTTGGTTCATGCAAGTACATAGTGCAGAAACATTTTAGCAGCAAAGCGTATATTATTGTGCGTTTATCTTTTGAACTGGTAAGTTTTCAACATTTATAGTTTTTCTTTCATCTTTATAGTTTGCATAAATTTGTTAAGGTTCTATAATGTCAAAGGATTTGAAGAAAAATCAAATGAAAAGAAAAGTTATTTCTTTAGAAACTAAAATTCAAATATTATAGATCGTCTACGTAATAGAGAAAGGGTAACGGATGTTTCTAAATTTTACTCCATGAATGAAGCCACAATAAGGACAATAAGAAAAAATGAAGACTCCATTAGAAAAAGTGTAGCAGCTGGAACCTGCAGCAGTATGAGTACGACTTCATATGTTAGAGATGTTACAATGGAAAATATGGAAAAAACCTTAGTGATATGGATAGAAGACCAAACTCAAAAGCGAATCCCGATCGATACCAATGCTGTTACAAATAAAGCTTTGAAGATTTATCAATCACTTAAGAATCAGTCGCCGTCGACTTCGTCCGATGAAAAGAAGGCATCTTTTTCCGCAAGCCATGGGTGGTTCGAAAGATTCAAACAAAGACATTCTTTATATAATCTGAGAATGAAAGGCTAATGTGCATCTGCTGATTCGGATGCGGCACAACAATATCCGGCAAAACTTGCCGAAATCATTGCCGCTAACTCCTACACTTCTGATCAGGTTTTCAATGCTGACGAGTCCGGATTATTCTGGAAAAAAATGCCGGAAAGAACCTTTATAGCCAAAGCTCACAAATCAGCTAGTGGCCATAAAGTAGCGAAAAGTCGTATAACAGTTCTTTTCTGTTGCAATGCTTCTGGCGATTATATGATGAAACCATTGGTGATTAACAAATCAAAATCACCACGATCATTCAAAGGAATAAATATCAAAAACCTTCCCGTTTATTGGATGGCTAATAGAAAAGCATGGGTCACTGCCGTAGCTTTCAATGAATGGTTCCATAACTTCTTTGTTACAGATGTCAAAAATTATTTAACTAAAAAGGGATTGCCTTTTAAGGCTCTTCTATTAATTGATAATGCACCAGGTCATCCTCCAGATTTACAACACGAAAATGTAAAAGTTGTTTTTTTACCAAAGAATACAACTTCCTTATTACAGCCGTTAGATCAAGGGATAATTTCGACTTTTAAAGCACTGTACATCAAGCAAACTTTCAGGTATATCTTAGAACAAATGGAGAATGATGAATCTCTTACTCTGATGGATGCTTGGAAGAAATTTATAATTTTAGATTGTATTAAGCATGTTGGACTGTCATACACTCAGATCAAACAATCAACGATCAAGGCCTGCTGGAAAGCAATATGGCCGGATGTTGTTGAAAGTGGAAATGATAAATCACTAATAGAGCATGAATATTCTCAGATCACTGAGTTGGCCCATACTATAGGAGGAGAAGGTTTTGAAGATTTAGCTCAGGCAGATATTGAAGAAATAATGGCTGATGAAGAATTGAATGAAGATGATTTAATTAACATGATTCGTGAAACAAACAAGCATGATGAAGACAATGATTCTGATGAAGAGCAATCTGAACCAGTTGCGTTCACAGCAAGAATCATAAGCGTGGGACTTGATTTGAGAAGAAAGTTGGGCAATCATTTCTTACAATATGACACAAATATTGATAGAGCTCTCTGATTCCAGCGAGACCTTCGTAAATGCTTAAATCAATATGAAGAGGTCTATAAAGATTTAGCAAAAAAACCTACGCAATTGTTAATTACCGATTTCATGACAAAGTCTTGTCAACCCGAGATCTTGCCTAATTCGTCAACCATTGAGCTAGAATCGCATCAAGAAAGCTCAAGTGATGAAAGTGACATCATACCTATTAGAAAGAAAGGACTGATAGCACATGAAAGTGATGAGAGTGATTAAACTTATAATTAATTTTTAAGCGTCTTTTTGTTTTTTTGTTCTTTGTTCCTAATGTAAAATAAACAAGAAAGATCAATCATGCATAAGCATTGATTATGAAACACTTTCTAACTGAAATGCAATTTCATTTAAAAATTTTTAAAATGCAATACATTCAGTGGTGATATCTTTTACATTATCACAGTACTACAGTAATTTATTATACTTAAATATTTGAAACTGTATCGAAATATAAATCATCTGATTCTCTATGCAAAATCAATGAATATTTCATTCATATTACTTGTATTCCAGACTCCAGAGCTAAATAATTTTGTGTGAAAAAAATTCAGCAATTCTTATGTAACTCACCTAACAATCGCTTCAGATATTTGCATTCTGCATAAGTTAAAATTAGGCTTCGTTGAAGAAATAATAAACGTTTAGGGATCATTTAAAATCACAACTATTGCAATTGCATAGGCACGGAATTTAGATACACAAATACACAGATACGCAGATAATATATGTGTGTGTGTGTGTATTCAAAGTATTGGAATCGTGCCGAAGATCGGAACTCGAATTTTCGAAGGATCTACACGTTTTAGGACTTCTAGAACACGAAAAAACTATTTTTAGGAAGACGTCTGTGTGTTGTTGTTGTTGAAACCCAGACCGTCCGACCTACCAGAAAGGTGTAAGGTAACTATTTGGACGGTCGGGAAGTGCCACCCAATTTAGACCGGAACACAGTGGGGGAGGCATCCACAGGGACCGTACCCTCCTTCCCCTACCACCAACCTCTCGGAAGGACTTTCGGACCCACATGTTTAACGTGATCGTACTCCGCATGAACACGGCGGCAGTTTTGGCAGTGGCTGGAATCGAACCCGGGCCTACGGAGTGCAACTCCAGCGCGCTAACCAATGGGCTACCGCGCCCTAGACGTCTGTGTGTGTAAGAGTGTATCTGTGTATGTTTCTGTGTGTCTGTGAGGATAGATATTACATCCACTCTAATTGAAAAACTAATGGACCGAATTTCATAAAATTTGGTATGTATGTTTTTGTGGGAAATCCTGATGTTCATTAGATTATAATACGATTTGTAATAAAAGAATCTGCCTTCCTTGCGAAATGGCTGGCAGAAATAGCCTTTATCCACTCTAGCTAAAAACTGATGGAACAAATTTAACAACATTTGGTGTATAATATTTCAATAACCTACAAGTGATTTATATACCAAATTTAACAAAATTTGGTACATAAATCATTTGTAGGTTATTCTAGTACGATTCGGGAAAAAGGAACGGGCAATTTTTGCGAAATGGCTCGCAAAAATCGTTAAATATAAAAATAAAGGACTATGTGTGCTCAATTATATCAATTAAATTCCTATTTTATACGTGATTTTTGACATCAAAAAGAATAAGACTAACCCCATTACTCTAAGACTAGCCGTTCTTGAGATATTCTAGTTTTTTCGCGTTTTCGCTACGCCACCTTTGACAGTAACTCCAGCTATCAAATGAGAACCAAATTTAAGTTTAACGTGCAAATTCAATGTCATTTAAAATACTTGTGGCTGTTATTTTGTGCAGATAAACTCAAATTATTATTGAAGAAATAAAAGGAACGTGAATATGAGACTGCAGGGAAAGACATGTGCTGCCCACATCAGAATTTTTAACAATATTACAACAATGATTTATAGAAGTGAACGGGGATTATTTGCAGGCCATTTCGAAAAAAATGTAATATCTATATTTAAAGATCCACCAAATTTTTGTAGAATAAAATGTTCAACAAATTTAAGCTGTGTACCAAATTTTAACTCTCTAGGACATAGGAAAGTGCATTAAAAATGCCATCAAATAAGTATATCATGCAGAGTTATATAAAATTAAAAAAATTTGAAAAATTGTTATCTACCAAATTTATTTTAAAATGTGAAGTCTCTCTCGTATACAAAATGATTAAAGTCTTGGAAAGATATTTATTATATAATATATCTCTTTTTTCTTTCTGGAGGATATCCCAAAAGTCAGAATTTAATTGAATTTGCTTTTTCCCTATATTAAATATTTTTTAATTAAAAAACTACTTAACATATTTTACTGAATTTTTTTAAATATATTTTATGGGATAATGTGAATATTTCCTAAAAATTTCGAAGCAATTTGTGAAATTTAAATTTGCTTAAAAAATGTTTGAAAAATTAGGTCCCATAGGGTTCAATGTATTTCATTTTTTCAACCCGGATTCAATGAAAAACTAATTGGGTGATATTATTTATTTATATTCCCATAGGTCCCACAGACCGTCTGAAAAAACATACTAAAATTTCATTTTGATGAAGTCATTTTTACGGCAGTTATCGTGCTAACGGACAGCCAGACAGACAGACAGACAGAATGAATAAAGTCATAAACACTTTTCAACTATGTTGTAAAGTGTTAATTAAATATGTTATATTACTACATTCATATGTTTGTTGTTTTATAAACTAAGTATAATTTTAAGTTTTCTAAGATGTCTTATTTTGTTTTACTTAAATAAAGGACTGAATCATGCACATTTTGGGGTTATTTTCGTTTTACACGATTTTACTTAGCAAAATCCAAGATTTCAATTTACACGGTTTTGTGCAGAACCTATCTTCCGTGTAAATCGGGGGACAGGTGTATTCAAATTATCTCATAAAATACATAAAAAATTTTAAGCAAAATATATTCAGAAGTTTTTTAAATAAAAATTAAAATAATAATTACACCCGTTATACGAAGAGATCACGTGACCATTATATGAAGATATCACGTGACCCACTTCAAAATTAAATATGGCATCCATCTTGTGTCAACATCGCGATTTTTAAAGTTTTTTTAATTCATATTTAGTGTTGTATCCTTTCTAAAACCGCTTTATTAACACTTTACAATAAAGTTGAAAAGTGTTTATGAGTTTGTTCATTCTGTCTGTCTGTCTGTCTGTCAGTCAGTCCGTTAGTACGATAACTGCAGTAAAAATGACTTAATCAAAATGAAATTTTAGTATGTTGTTCAGACGATCTGTAGGACCTATGGGAATATAAATGAATAATATCACCCAATTAGTTTTGGATTGAACCCGGGTTGAAAAAATGAAATACATTGAACCCTATGGGACCTAATTTTTCAAAAATTTTTTAAGCGGATTTAAAATTCACAAATTGTTTCGAAAATTTTAGGTAATATTCAAATTATTCCTTAAAATATATAAAAAAAATTTCAGCAAAATATATTCAGTAGTTTTTAAATAAAAATTAAAATAATAATTACACCTTTTATATGAAGCGATCACGTGACCTCGATATGGAAAGATCACGTGACCCACTTCAAAATGAAATATGGCACTCATCTTGTCTCAAGATCGTGATTTTTAAAGTTCTTTTGAATTCATATTGAGTGTTGTATCCGTCCTAAAACCGCTTTATTTTTGCTTACATTCTGTGCATCTACATACTGAAACAACGCAATTACAATATATTTGAGTTTAAATGATCATCCAAATTTGATTATTTCTACAACGAAGCCCATTTTTCACTTATGTAAAATGTAAAGATCAAAATATGTAGAATGAGTTGTATAAGAATTGCTTATTTCTTTAACGCAAAATTATTTAGTTCATGGTGTCTGCATAGCTGATATGAATGAAATATTCATTGATTTTACAGAGAGAAGGACGATTTTTTTCGATGAAGTTTTAAGCATAGAGTTTAATTATTTGTAGCTCCATGGTCTTAAGTTTTTAAATAAAATAAATTATTTTAGTACTGTGAGATGAATGAAATGAATGAGAAAATATTTATGAATGAAATGCTGCTTTTATAGAGAGAGCCAGGCGTGTAATTTTTTCTATGACGCCATTTGAATGAATGTCAGTTGTTTTCGATGAAGTTTTCAAATATAATAAATTATTGTAGTGTTATGATAATTTTTAAAATATTACCGAGGAATGTATCGCATTTTAGAGATGTTTAAACCAGACAATTTATATTTCAATGCGTCATTTGAATAAAGTTCATTTTTTTTCGATGAAGGTTTAAGTTTTCAAATATAATAAATTAATGTAGTATTGTGTTTTAAGTTTTAAAATATTACCGAGGAATGTATAGCATTTTAGAGATATTTAAATAAAATTGCATTGAAGTTGAAAATTGTTTCATAATCAATGCTTTAAGCATGATTGATCTTTCTTGTTTTTGTTTAAATTCTGTGCATCTACATACTGAAACAACGCAATTACACTATATTTGAGTTTAAATGATAATCAAACTTTGATTATTTCTACAACGAAGCCCAATTTTCCCTTATGGAGAATGTAAATACCAAAAGATGTAGAATGAGTTTTTAAAGAATTGCTGCATTTCTTTAACTCAAAATTATTTAGCTTATGGAATCTGCAATATAACTGGTATGAATGAACATTCATTGATTTTACACAGAGAACCAGACGATTTTTTTGATGAAGTTTTAAGCATAGAGTTAAATTACTTGTACCTCCATGGTTTTAAGTTTTCAAATAAAATAAATTATTATAGTATTGGGATGAATGAAAGAAATTAAAAAACGTTTATGAATGAAATGGTGCTTTTATAGAGAGAGCTAGGCGTGTTATATTTCGATGACGTCATTTGAATAAAGTTCATTTGTTTTCGATGAAGTTTTCAAATATAATAAATTATTGTAGTATTATGATAATATTAAAAATATTATAGAGGAATGTATCGCATTTTGGAGATGTTTAAACTAGGAAATTTAGATTTCAATGCCGTCATTTGAATGAAGTTCATTTTTTTCGGTGAAGTTTTAAGTTTTCAAATATAATAAATTAATGTAGTTTTGTGATAATTTAAAAAATATTACCGAGGAATGTATCGCATTTTAGAGATGTTCATATAAAATTGCATTGATGTTGGAAAGTGTTTCATAATCAATGCTTTATGCATGATTGATTTTTCTTGTTAATCATATTTTTACTTTCCTTATATACATAGTATAATGTATAAGGAAAGTATTGTAACGGGGTTAAAAATTCGAATTCGAGTTTTCGACGGGAGAGCACGTTTCAAGCATCCCTGGTCACGAATCGAACATTTTTGAGGTGATGTCTGTGTGTGTGTGTGTGTGTGTCAGTGAGTCTGTGTAGACGATATCTCACGAACGAATGAAACGATTTGAATGAAATTTGATACAAAAATTACAATCCTTGAATACTGGAAGCCTGTTGTTTTTAAACACAATCGAATGTTTAGATACCCCCCCCCAAACTTTCAAGTGAAATTTTGAAAAAATCATCAAAAAATCAAAACCTTTAATAAAGTTACGCAAATAGACATTTCTTATGTAATTTTTCATTAGAAAACGATTGACACAAACTTTAGAACTCCAGCATAAACCGTTTTTGAAATATTGCACGTTTTTCAAATAAATCTATCAAAAAATCTCATAAATTAAAAAAAAGATATTAACTGCTAAGGAACATGTTCACTTTTCATATGTAATATCATGCCATAAATTTGGTGACATCATTCTCATGGATCTAACTCGTTCCAATCCTGAGAAAAGTTACTTTGAGTAATACTTTTACATTTGAACGCCAATAGTCATTTATCTGCTATAAGAATAACTTATTTCTCCGTCCATATGGCGTGGCGAGATTTTGGCGACGAATTTGGCGGAATGTCGCCAACTTGGCCACTTTTTTAAATGTTGCCAAATTAACGAAAATCTCGCCAAATGGATAAAAATGACGCTAAATCAATGAAAATGACGACAAATTGATAAAAATTCAATATCTTGGAAAGAATATAAGTATCTAATATAAGAATAAACTATTTTTTTTTACTGTAAAAGTAGTAAATTCATTAAATTATATAAGGAAAGTCATGTGCTGCCCACATCAGATTTTTTGACTTGCCTCCTAATGTAGCAGTTTGTTGCACATGAGATTAAACAGTTTGGGGGGGGGGGGTACAGATCTGGATATTACCTTTCTTGGGAGAATCTCCCTTACTGAAGAACAGTTTGAAGAGTTAGTTGTGTTGTGATGCAATCATCGCCAACACCTTAAATTTATCCAAAATTTACAATGTTAAAACTTTTACTAACAACTATCTCAATAACAACATTTATTTAGCCGTTTCTAATTATTATCACTCTGAAATAACTAGAATATATGCCCGTCATAGAACGGAAATCAGAATTTGAGAAACATTACTTCACATTTGGCGTCATTTTTATCAATTTGGTGAAATTTTTGTCACTTTGGCAACATTTAAAAAAGTCGCCAAGTTGGCGACGTCTCGCTAAATTTCTTGCCAAGCGTAACGGATGGACGGACGGAGAAATGGGTTATTCTTATAGTCTATTCTTATGTTCTTTCCAAGATATTGAACTTTCATCAATTGGTCGTCATTTCAATGATTTAGCGTCAGTTTCATCAATTTGACGAATTTTTATTAACTGGGTGACATTTTCGTCAATTTGGCAACATTTAAAAAGTCACCCAGTTGGGGATATTCTGAAAAATTCTTCACCAAAATTTTATCCTAACGTTAAGGACGGAAAAATAAGTTATTCTTATAGTAGATTCTTATATTATTTCCAAGATATCGATTTTTTTATCAATTAGTCATCATTTTCATTGTTTTAAAGTCATTTGTATCAATTCGGCAACATTTTCGTTAATTTGGCAACATTTAATTAGCTAAGAAGAACGCTCCAGTTTTTAATGGACACTGAATTCAAGCAGTCAACGGGTGATCTGAAAATTTTTTTGTGTTCACGTGGAGAGTTATGAAAAATCTGATGTGGGCAGCACATGACTTTCCTTGAAGACTCAAATTCATTTTTTCTTTATTTCTTTAATAATTCATTAAATTGAGTTTAATTGCACAAAATAACACTAAATTTGCACTCTTAATTCAATTTCTCTTTTTATTTGTTAATTGGACATTTTTCCAAACGTGGCATAACTAAATGCGAAAAATCTCAAATATCTCGAGAACGGATAGTCCTAGAGTAATAGAGTTGTTCTTATTCTTTTCCGCATCAAAAATTATATATAAAATTACATATAAAACAAGCATTTAATTGATATGTTTGAACATACGTAGCTTTTTTTTAGATTTTGCGATTTTTGAGGGCCATTTCGTAAAAAAAGGCAGGTTGTTCTTTTCCGAATAGTACTAAAATCTAATCAGCACCAGAGTATCCCACAAGTAACTTATCTACCAATTTTTGTGAAATTTGGTCAATTAATATTTTAGCTAGAGTGAATACATGACATTTTTGCGGGCCATTTCGTAAAAAAAGGCAGGTTGTTCTTTTCCGATTAATATCAAAATCTAATCAGCACTAGAGTATCATACAAGTTACTTATCTACCAAATTTTGTGAAATTTGGTCAATTAGTATTTTAGCTGGAGTGGATACATGACATTTTTGCTGGCCATTTCGCAAAAAAAAAAGGCGAGTTCTGTTTTTACGAATCGTACCAAAATCTAATCAGCACCAAGGTCATACTCAACTGACTTACCTACCAAATTTTATGAAACTCGGTCCATAAGTTTTTGAGTTAGAGTGGATACATACATTGCACAGACACACAGACAGACAGACACACAGACAGACAGACAGACAGACAGACAGACAAACACACACACAGACGTCACGCTAAAAATAGGTTTTTTGTATTCTAGAGGTCTGGAAACGTGTAGATCCGTCGAAAACTCGAGTTGCGATTTTCGGCATGATTCCAATACTTTCCCTATACATTACCATGTATTGCAGGGAAAGTAAAAATGCTGATAGTCTGGGTTAGTATCTAAATTGAAATGTTTATCTGTAATTAAAACACGTTTGGCAACATTTTGCAGCAGCGTTACCCCAGAGATAGATAGATAAACAGACAAATAAATCAATGTGTTTATATTATTAATATTCTAAATATTAACGATATTCTACTATTCAAATCATTTCATGTCTTAATCACTTTTAGCTGTTTCCAAGATTTGATTATTTCCAAAATACTCTCACGTTCCACGTCTCGTATATACATTTTTCCAATTTCAGCTCCATATTTGGGCAGACAGATGCTAACAGAAAACTGAACTTATTGACGAAGCAGCCCGTTCAGCGTTTCTCCCGCTTAATTCATTTCTTGTCCACCAGAAGAAGATAAACTCTATTTTCCCTGCAATACATGGGAATGGATACGGAAAGCACTGGAATCGTGTTGAAAATCGCAACTCGAGTTTTCGACGCATTTACTTGTTTGGGGACCTCTAGAACGCGAATGTTTTATCGTGATATCTGTGTATGTGTGTGTGTGTCTATCTGTGCAATGTATGTAACCATTCTAACTCAAATACAGACCAAATTTTATAACATTTTAAAGGCAAGTCACTTGTGGGTTACCCTGGTGCTGATTAGATGTTGGAACAATTCGGGGTAATAGACCTGCCTTTTTTGCGATATGGCCCGCAAAAATCGTATATACCCACTCTAGCTAAAAATCTAATTGATCCAATTTCACAAAATTTAGTAGATAAGTCACCTATGGGTTACCTTGGTGCTGATTAGATTTTAGTACGATTTAGCAAAAAATAGCCTGCTTTAGTTTGAGAAAAATGGCGCGTCAAAAGACTACAAATGCTCAAATGTGTCAATTAAATACATGTTTTATACGTAATTTTTGCCGATAAAAAGAATAAGAACAACCCCATTATATTGGAATTTGCAGTTCTCGAGATAATTTTGCATTTTTACAAAGCCGCCTTTGAAAATATGTTCCGTTACCAAATGAAAACGAAAATTGAATTAAAATTCCGAATGAGTATCATTTCAAATAATTATGCGTGCTATTTTGCGTGATTAAATTCAATCTAATTAATTATTAAAGAAATAAAGAGAAAATGAATATCAATGTGTAGAGAAAGTCATGTGCTGCCATCATTTTTTTTTTTTTTTGAAAAAGTAAGTTTTGTTTTTCCGTTTTACAGAAAATCCCATGGCTGGGATTCGCACAGCCTATATATTCTTTATGAATTTTGCCAAACACAAAGCATAAATAATAAAATATATTAAAATCGGGAAATAATGATATACTTAAATGAATTCCCATCTCCAGTATTATGAATATATTGTTAGCTGAATTACTAATACTTTGACTTTGAGCACATTTGTCATAAGAAAATTGTCATTGCAAGAATCTACCACTTTCATCCTGTCTTTGCTTTCTCATACTATGTAATACAGAAATGTTTTCACGAAAATTTTCTAATTCGAAATTTTTATGATAATATATGTTTTAAGATCTCATGAAAAACGCTTTGACTATTTTTGGAGTGGTGTCTGTGTGTGGTCGATTTTTTTGTGTACACGATAGTGACCACATATATTAATGAATTTTTACGAAACTTTATACCCGGCTTTGTTGTCAAAAATCTAGAACTGCAGAAGGTCGTTTGCACTTTATAGAAACGATTTTGATAATTAATTTTTATGCATAAAGGGTGTATTTCTTGCGGCGATTTGCTTCTTTCTGATAGCCATGATTCTTGACTATAACTCTAGCTCGAATTTTCCCATGAAAGTAAGCTTTTTCTTAGTACTGTCATGTTAATTTTATCCCACTCCTCTTGGGTCGTTTTCCAAAATCTGTTCAGTGTTCTTGGATGCTGTTCTCCTAAGGCTCGTTTTAACAAACCGAAAGCGCAAAAGTGCATAGGAGAAGCGTCAGGCGATTTTATAGGTATTCCATTAAATGGGATACATTTTATTTCTGTTTCTTTCTTTGCTGAATATGCTTAGATGTGTTGACTTAGTTGACTTAGACGTGTGACTAGAGGCTTTGTCCATATGAAGCTCAACTTTATTGATGCCCTTTCCATATAAGGCTGGAATTTCTTCTTCAAAAATTGGTTCTAAAATATTCTGCTGCTAGTAGAATGAATTAATTTTAGCTTTACTTGAGACTTTTTTGAGTTTTAATGTACCGTTGCACCAAAATCCTGCAACTATCATGAATCCCTTTGGGAACTTTTTTGTACACAGACGAAGCCATTTCGTACGGTCATTTTTGTCAGTTGAGCATAGGAAATTGCTCTTTTTTTTATTAGTCACTTAAATACACCTATGTCTCATCGAGTGTTACCACAAATTTTCATTTATTAGCAGCTAGGTGTTTTTCATATAATTTTCTATAATTTGTATTTCTTTCTGCAATATGCTTTGGTAAAAGCAGATGAACTTTAGATTTAAACATATTTTTTAACATCAAATCTTCATGAATGATTTTACTTACAGTGCCAGAAGACATTCCCAGTTTTGATACAATGGATGTTTGAGACGGTGGATTTTTTCTTTTAATATCAGAGACTTCACTTTCTTGATATTTACCCGTGTTCGAACACTCTTAGGATTCGATTTTGCGGCCATTTTTTTCATATTTACTTTCAGCTAGACGCTTTTTCCCTTTCAAATTTAATATATTAAAAATACCTTTCTTTGAAATGCAATAACCTCGATTTCTACACCGCTTTACAATTTGTTGATACGAATGTTTTTCCTCGGAAAGAGGATTTACGTAACCTTCGATCCATTTATCAATTTCAGGAGCCATTTTCAAAATAAATCTTTTATTCTACATTCCAATCAAAACAAACCAGTAAGAGACGATTATATTGAAAATGCCAAATCTTTATCTCAAAATGCTAACGAAAAACATATATACAAAATCGTTTCCATAAAGTGCAAACGACCTTCTGTAGATAGAATCTTTTTAAATTCGAGAGAAAGCTTATATATATTTTAACGAATTTTATATATTTTTTTATATTTATATTTCGAAATTTCATATTTTTTTAACATGGCAGCACAGGACTTAATAGTTTCAATCATTGTTGTGAAAAATACCCGTGACACAATTTTTTTTTGTTCGTGACGTCATTATCCTTCTCTAGGAGCAAGTTACCCGCTCTCCATGGGGTACATTGTCAAGTATGGTATCAATCGAAAGATTTTTCAAGCCCTTTAAGGGGACGGTAGACGTCGAAATTTTTTTTATTTATTTATTGACTTTGAAGCATGAAAATTTGTATAAATATTCCCCTTAACATTACTATATAAAATACCATTACTTTTTTTTCAAGTTTGTTATAATTTTGTATTTTTTTTAAAATTTAATTTTCTTTAACAGAAATTTGAAAATGCTCCTTGCGTGCCATTTGCTCACATTTTTGATTAATTTTGCATTATGATCACTCAAAAACACATTATGAACAAATTTGGGAATTTATTTTTAAATCCCTTAGAAAGTCAATTTTTAGAAATGTTTTTCTGCATTGAAATTTAATTTTCATCATTTAATTAGGTTCTTATTCACTTTTAATTATCTTAATGAAGTCCAATTATAAAATGCATACCCAGTTTCATTAAAAAGTATGAAAGGTGTCTTCTTGCCACATTTCATGCATCTCAAACAAAAATTAAGACGCATGGAGCCTTTTTAAAATGTAAAACCTCTGAAAATTCCGTTTAAAAAAAAATGCATTTAACTTTTTGCTTGCGGGTGGAACAGCGTCCATCCCAAACGAAGAACCTCCCAAACAGACAGGTATTTGACATACCCTATCCCAAAGAGTTCTATCCCCCACCTGCTGCAGCAGGTGCAATGTTTCTGTCGACGATTTCCATGGACTCCAATTGCCTGCAAAAGGGGATCGAACTGTTTGGGATAGGGTATGTCAAATACCTGTCTTTTTGGGAGGTTCTTCGTTTGGGATGGACGCTGTTCCACCCGTAAGCAAAAGGTTAAATGTGTAAAATAATGTTATATATTAAAAAAAAAATTTTTTTAGTCGATTTTTGCTCATTTCAACGTCCACCATCCCCTTAAAATGAAAGAAGACAACACGCTCTAATTGTAATCATGTGGGCCCATGATACAGATTTTTCAAAAATTTTGTTGTGAAATTTGAAAAAAAAAGAAAAAAAAAACTACTAAAAATTGATTTTGCTATGAGAAAGTCGAGCTCAGCCACACACCAGTAAATTTGGATTAAATTCAGAGGTGCTGAAATTTCATACCACGAGTTGCAAGAATAAAAACAGAAATGAATTTAAAAGGGACTTCGAGGTATGCTATCCAGTTTCCCTGATAACCCAACAGATCGAATTCCATCTATCGCAGCGTTATGTAGTGAAAGTTAGTTGCAATTTCATCAATGATAACATCATCCTTGAATATTCATTTCATCATTGGTTATTTTCAATATTGGCTTCATTAAACCATTCTTATGTGTTAACTAGCCGCATACCCGTTTTTCGTACGGTGTATATAATATAAAGAAACTTATAATTCGCAATCATGTGCAAATTCTGTTAAAATATTAAATTTATTGCTCCTAAAGAGAAATTTAAGAATATATGTCCTCACTATGCAAAATTATCTTCACTGGCAGATCTGAAGAATAAAACATTCTGGCCCCTTTTGTAAGCAAATTTACAAAAAAAAAAAAAAAAAAAAAGAATTGAATCAATATATGCAACCCTGTACTACTTATATTGTCGCAGATTAGAAAATATGCCAGTGTGTTAGTAGAAGATTACCCGTATTACAATACGAGTCTCAAAAATCTTTGCTAAAATAAAAGAGATGACGTCATAAATTGAAAATATCAATAATCCCCGTACTCTTTATGCCAAAAGGTCATAATTGATTCCAATATATGACAATATATATGAAAACATATGCCAATATACCTGTACTACTTATATTCTCGTAGATTAGAAGATATACCCGTGTATTTGTAGAAAATTACTCGTACAACTTACAATATATGAGTTTAAAACAATATATGAGCATAATAACTTGAAAATATCAATAATCCTTGAATCAATAATCCCCGAAAATATCAATAATAATAACGTTTAAACCTGAAGACCGTAATTGATATTATCCAGTCAAAAATGCTATAAGAAAAATCAAATCGTCCTTTTCTAAAATATATTTTTATATCCATTTATTTATTATTCAAATCGAAATAATAATAATTAAAATTAATAGACAGATTTAATTTAATTGCGTTTCTCAGCAACACGATATAACATAGAATTTTCCTCATAAACTGCGAAATTAAATAACCATTTTGATTTCTTTATACTTTTCATTGTTCAGTAAAAGTTTGTGAGAAATAAACCATGTAGATAGATATCCTATTTAAATCATGTTTCAAACAATTCATGTTTTCAAACAGTGACTAATTAGTGCAAAAAATCTCTCATCAAACTCAGAGATAAAGTTTTAATTCACTTTCAAACGATTTTCAAGCTTATCGTTTGGATAAACCACGGAGTTAGAAAGTAGAACTCCTAGGAAAAAGTTTCGTTTTTCATTAATATCTCGACAACCACTGGTCTTAGATACTCGAAACTTGAGCTAAATTTATGGGGGGCTATTTCAAGGCTATCACAAAATTTTTATCAAATTTGGTTCAGCTGTTCTCCCGTGATGATGAGACAAACGAAAATTTCGTTTTTTACTAATATCCCGAGAACCACTGATCGTAGAAACTCCAAACGTAGACTAAATTTTAAGTGGGACTATTTCCAGGTTACCCACAAAATTTCATCAAATTCAGGTCAGCCGTTCTCCCGTGATGACAGGACAAACAGACAGATAGACATACATACAGACAGACTTTCAATTTTATTTATATAGATGAAACCAATCTTGTAAAGTAAATAGCACGTTTCATGTATATGCTATTTTCGTCTCAGTATACAGGATGATTTAAAAAAAGTGAGTCAAATTTTACGAAATGACAATACACACAAACTAAGCATTAGTACACATCAAACTAAGCATTTTCGTCACAGTTTACCGAATTAGAAATGAAACGTAAAGGCGTTACAGGGCGCTTGTCCGTTGGGAAGCGGCTGCTCAGTAAACTTAAAAACGTCATTCTGGTTGTTAGTTTCTTTTTGAAGAAGAGAACCACGTATGCAAATTTCATCTGGGGAAGAAAAAGAAGAAGGACACTTATGCAAACGTTTGTACATAGAATGTACGGCCTTATCTGTTTGCAGCAGTTATTCCCAGCTGCAACTTTTGAGAGGTCGATCACCCGATCTGTAGTGCCTTGACTTCTTTTTTGGGGGATATCTCAAGAGTCTCATCTATGATACTCCCCTTGAATCTGAAGAGGAACTCGTCGCCAGAATTTCGGCCGCTGCTGCCGAAGTGCTCGACATGCCTGATCTGTTCGAGAGGGTTCGCCAATCCCTCCATCGCCGCTGTGAGACGTGTATTTAGGTTAGCGGTCGCTTGTTTGAGCCATTACTGTAATTATTGTTTATTAAATGCCATTTTATAACTTTTAAGTCATTCCTGTGTTTTCGCCTCACCTCATCGGTTTCACCATTAAGCGCCCATTGGCGCTTTTACGTTTCATTTTCGACCCGGTAAACTATGACGAAAAATGCTTGGTTTGGTGTGCACTACCACCTCATAAAGTTTGGCTCATCTTTTTTTAATCACCCTGTATATCTGGTATACGTATGAGCCATGTGCAGAATTATTCGATTTCTACAACATGTGAATTAATGAGATGTGAATAATATACAAGTAAAAGTCGGGCTTTGAGTGCATCCGAACGCATGAAGTATGCGAGCTGTGAAAGATTTGAAATCAAAATGTAATTTAACAAATAAATTATGATATTAAAAGCACAAAGAGCAATTTTGATATTTGAGAATACTAATACAAAACAGAATAAGTTTTTAGAATTTGAATGGTAAGTTAGACAAATTAAAATACTAGAAAACAAAGGAATCAAAGTAACACATTTAAATCACCAAAATGTATTTCCATAGATTTACGTTTTATTCTTGTATGTATCATGCAGGTATATGTAACTCTTTAACTTCATGGTATATATTTTGTTTCGTCATGTTCTTGTTTCGTCACTTTATTCAACCATATAAAAGAAAATAGTGCAGTGAAGTTTAATATTGGACCCATTTTTGCTTTTTCTGCCTGCAATACATGGTAACGTATAGGGAAAATATTGGAATCATGTCGAAAAGCGCAACTCGTGTTTTCGATGGATCTACACGTTTTGGAACCTCTAGAATACGAAAATACTAGTTTTAGTGTGACGTATGTGTGTTTGTGTGTGTGTGTCTGTCTGTCTGTGCAATGTATGTATCTACTCTAACTCAAAAGCTAATGGACTAAATTTCATAAAATATGGTAGGTAAGTCACTTATGTGCTACTCTGGTGCTGATTAGTTTTTGGTACGATTCGGAATAAAAGAACCTGCTGTTTTTGAGAAATGAAGTGAAAAATTGTTTGTAACCACTCTAACTGAAAAACTAATTGACCAAATTTCATAAAATTTGGTGGATAAGTCACTTATAGGATACCCTGGTACTGATTAGAGTTTAGTATGAATCGGAAAAGAACTGTCTTTTTTACGAAATGGCCCGCAAAAATCGCCAAAATCTAAAATAAAAGACAACGTATGCTCAAATGTATCAATTAAATGCTTGTTTTATACTTAATTTTTGACGATGAAACGAGTAAGACCAACTTCATTACTTTAGGGCTAGCCATTCTCAAGATATTTTAGTTTTTTCGGATTTTTGCTACATCGTTTTGAGAATAAGTCCAGTTACCAAATGAAAATGAAAGCTGAATTAAAAGTGTCATTTCAATTAATTATGCTTGCTATTTAGTGCAATTAAACACAATTTAATGAGTTCATAATGAAATAAAGAGAAAATGAATTTGAGTCTGCAGCGAAAGTCATCTGCTGCTCACATCAGATTTTTAACTTTTGTACAACAATGATTATTTTACATCTATTTATAGGAAGCTTAGTGAGCATGCGCAGTTTAAAAATGGATATTTCGCAATGTTACAGTTCATTTTAATAATTGAAATTGTGATTCTGCAAATCTGCGGGCAATTTCACGTATGTATTCAAAATTTCATCCTCCTACCTATTGTAGTTTTCGGAGCGAAACTACACTCAAATCTATTTTTGTGCGGTGGATAGAGACCGCATAAAAGAAAACGCATAAAAAGAAATCGCACAAAACTTCACGAGTAGCTATAAAAAATAGTTTTCGCAACACAATTAAAAAGTTTTTTTTTTATGCGGTGAATGGGGATCGCATAAGAAAAGTCTCACGTAGAAAATAACTCAAAACCTTACGAAATAACTAGGAATTGCTTTTTTAAACGAAATCAAGACACGAGGCTTGACAGCTACTTGGAATCTTGCCAAACCTTTTGGAATCTGATTTAGAAAATACACATGCGAACATTTTTAAATATTTTATTTACATATGTACTTATTTTACACATGCAAAACTTTTCAAAACGTACAACCATTATCCTTCGTAGTCTGACAATACGCGAACTTTCTTGTGGTAAACGGGTTCAAAATCGCTTTCGTCACTTGAAGATACTACCTCGCACTCGTTTACAGTTGACTTGTTTTCAGTTACCATGTAGTCGGTGATCAGTTTTTGCGACGACTGTTGTTTCACTAGACGCTTGTATATGTCTCGGCAGCCAGATATACAAGATTGAAGCTCCTTTTGGAATTTTGAAGTTCTTTCAGAATTGGCATCGAAAAACTAAATGGCCGATCAAACCTATTATTATTTTTTTATTGATAATTTCGTCAATTATGTTCCAATTTGATTGAAATTTTCATATACCGCACAAAAAAAATCGCACAAAAAAAGACCGCACAAAAACAGGTTTGAGTGTATTTTGAAATTTAATTGGACGACGGAACCCGAAAATGATAAAATGTTCATCGGGGTCGAAGTTATGCATTTAAAATTTTACGAGTTTTTTTTCTTTTTAAGAAAATTTGAATGAAATTATCGCGTCGCGGAACTCCATGATTAGAAGAAAGCCAGTCAAAACCTACATGTAATTTTATTGGAGATTTGTGAGTCGAATTTATTGGATCCTCTCTTCCGGGTTGTCACGGGGCCGGCGGGATTTCTTCTTCTTATCGGGCCTAGATGCAGGTTTTGTGACGTCACAACTTACATCCCATCTACGGCGTTTACACTTTGCTCCAGTTCTTAATCAGCGTCGATTATGGAGTCGATATTTTAGAATGATAGAAGTTGGTTGAAGTAAAAAGGATTTAATTAAATAAATATAACGAAAACAAATTATATATGTAAAGAAGGAATATAAATAAGATTGTAAAGTAAAAAAATACTGAATATTTCCGTCCGTAGTTACGAGTTTTTTTTCCCCTTTTCTTCTAAAAGATTCAATGGCAAGTTTTAACCTTTTGAATTTTATTTTTTCATGAAATTCATTTACTTGAAAAATCTGGCTTTTGTTCTTAAGTAACCTAATGCACAGAAACACATTATGACCTCTTATACATATATAATAATGCTTTTGGGCAGAGTTAATTCAATTTCTAATTACATAGTTCTCCTAAAACATTTTTATAATAAGGTCTTTCAAAAGTTTTAACTGTCAGATTTACATAACATATATCCTAATATACATACATACTTAATAATAATATTTAATATCTATTAATAATTACTTAATACTATTAATTAATATAATATTAATACTTATTTAATACTACTATACAATAATTAATATACATACATATTTAATAGTAATATACATACATACTTAATAATATATATATACTTAATAATACACACTTAATAGTAATATACATACTTAATAATATATATACTTAATAATAATACATACTTAATAGTAATATACATACATACTTAATAATATATATATACTTAAAAATAATATGCATCCATACTTAATAATAATACAGACATTAGATTTATATTTTAAGCATCAATAAGTGATCACGCCCATTATGAACGACTATTTTGGAAGTTACATTTGTAATTGACAGCAGGGTTGTGATATAAAAATATTTATTTTTCGTTATTGTGCACTTTCAGATTAAATTGAAATCCCTGCTTTGGTAAAATAAAATGCAGAGATTAGCGTGAATGACAGGAAAAGACAGTAGTCTCAAATAGTAATAATTTTAAAAAGAATAAAAAATCGCTTTCGGGTGATACGCTTTTTTACAACAGAAATAGTTTAATAAATTTGAATAAATCGGTTAAATATTAAATATAATACTGTATTACAATGACAAACAATTTTATCAGACTTATTTTAATAGCTTAAATCTTACCTGTTTTTTTTTTTTTTCAACGAAAATAATTTTAGACGTTACTTATTGACAGACGATTTTCACCTGTGATGTGAAGTTTTGAAAATTCTACTTTTAACACTAAGGTTGCTGAGTGTTGTCATCTGCAAGTTTTCGGTGCCAATATGAATTTGTGTATTTCACATTTTTATATTTAATACACATGTGCATAAAATAAATAAAACCATTGGTTTCCAGTCTCTTTGGAGGTCAGATGATTGAAAGAATAAAGTTACATTATTCATTAATTGACAGTACTGTAGCAATAACATTCTCAATTTTAATCTTACCTTTTGCTACGACAATATGACAATTGCCCATAGACAATTTACAAATGACTCACTAATAAAAAATAATTTTTGACTCACTAATAAAAAATCAAAACACGTACACAAAAAGAACAAGATTAAAGAAAAAATTTTATTTACATGAAATTTTCTGCACATTGACTTTTTAATTACTTACACCAAAACATTTGGGTGTGTATAATCCATAAATTTGGGGGGGAGGGGGGGGTGTACCAAAAATTGAAATTGTTTGCTGAAATTGTTTCTCTGAATTTACATTCATTTGTACTACCCTTTTTTGGATATCACCTTGCACTATAAAAGTCGCCATACTAAGCTTTTATAATTAGTTAGAAAATTTATTTTACAATTTTATTTTTGTGGTTCATATAACTAGAAAGGGTTATCTTATCCTTAAAGGGCATTTTAATTATTTGGTAAAGTCATTTAACATTGTAAGACCCTAATAATAAAATTGCAATTAACAGGCTGAATTTTAATTTTTATGAAAATTGTTCCTCTTGACTTTAGTTTTAAAAAATGTCAAGCGACATGATGTGACACTTTTGTTGCGACCTTTACAAAACACCCTATATATATATATATACTGAAGAGCCATTACATTACATGCATGTTATTTCAATGGAAGAGGTACATATTTTGACATATTTAACTTTATAACTTTCGATATATTTTACTTATAAAAAACATTTTCCAGGAAATAAAAGAGCTTCAGAGACTTGACATGATAACTAATAATTAAAAATTATCAAGCATTTTATCAATTAAAGATTTGCTGTTAAAAAAGAGCGTAAAAATTGAAGGTTGAAAGAAAAGTTTCGCAGAAACTTATTTAGAATAACAAATTTTCTCTTATATGAATGGAGAATTATTAAGAAATATCTATTAATACCCATAGGAGCAAATTCATTATACTCTAAATCAGATTTTAAGACATTTTTCCTCCAACCTTATACTTTTATGCCATTATTCGATATTGAATGTTTAAGTGATGTCGTGTTCGAAAATATTCAGTTATTTGTAATTATATTAAGCATTCGAAACTTTTTTCCCATGAATGATTTTTTATGAGTAAAATACGTTGAAAGTTACAGAGCAAAATATGTACCTCTTCGATTTAATTTACATGCAAGTGGTCATAATGTAATGGCCGTTCGGTGTATATAAATATATGAAAAATCATTAAGAAATACCTATCCATTGGGTAGAGGAGATTTCACAAAGAGAGGAGATTTCACATTAAAAATTGTTATAAGTTGAAAGTTTTCGTTTATAGTTTTTTGATGTTCTTTTATCATTTCGGACCTTCGTATAATTATTTAAAAAAATATTTGCAATTACGGAGAGACATCTTTTACCCAAAATACTATGCTCTGTTCCACAACTACATGTTACATTTGGAATCAAATTTAATAAATCAAGTTTCTCTACAACAAGTTGAATTATGAGATTTTTTTGTCTTCCATTTCTTAAAAATTCTTCCTCATACTTTATGCTTATTAGTTTTTGAAAAATTTGATAAGTATGTATAACGATATTTACTGTAAATTCTTGGGGCCATTTAAGTGCACCTCTGTCCATGAGTCTCAAATATTGTAAAACTTCTTCCCTCTCAGGATTTTCATGTTCCAGTGTTTTGTTTTTAGTTAAAATGGAATAACACAATTTACAATTAAGTTTTTTACTCACACTGTGTGCTACATATCCAGCAATAAAAATTAAAACTGACATAGTAGAATCAGTTATTTCCATGTCATCAAAAGTATTGAAAATCTCATAGAAGGTTTCGGGAACCTCATAGTCTTGGATTTCGGCGTCCAAATTGAGACGGTCAAGGTATTTTATCTTGAACTCTCCCATATTGTGGGAGTATAAGTCAATGAGATTTAAAACTTATAAATTAAGTTTTTTTTCCGATTCTAGTACTTGTCTGTAGGAAACATTATAATTTCCCCCACTCATCTGACGATATTGCCCAAACCGAGCCTCAAGACTATCGGTCTGAAACTTTCCCAGTAATATATATTTACACCCAAAAGTGGTAAAAATATATTCAATCAATTGAAGTAGTGATTCAACAGTAAAACTGAGAGCAAAATGAGTTTCCTTAGTTAACATCCCACCTTTTTTTTCTTTAATTCCTAATGCATTTTTTTCATTCGCTTTTGATTTGTGAATATAATCCCATGCATTTAGCCATGAAACAAACTGTTTTAAAAAAAAAACTTTTTCATCTGAAACACCATTAATGGGATCACAAAATTCATCATGACTGTATTTACCCTTTTGTGGATGTTCCACGTTCACAATTTTCCACCATTTCCAAATATAATCAATGAACACTTTTGTACCCTTCGTTTCAATATCACCAGTGTCAGTGATTTCTAAAGCCACACTATTTGTTCCATGAAACAAGCACAATGCATGAGTAACATTTTGTCGTTCTGTAGAAGTAGGAAAGAGTACCTTTTGGGACAATTTAGGGGCTACTTTGACAATTTTACTTTTGTCACTTTCATAAATTTGTTTTAAAGGAGTTATACTTGCAGTATAGACTTCAATGTTATCATTAGGATTTGGGTAATAAAATGTTTGATTAGGTTGATTTAACCAATTATTTCTAACCGATTTGATTAAATGAACAGTATCAAATAAGAAAAAAAGTTTTCGTGTAGGATCTTGAGGATTGTTTATACTATGCTTCAATTCACCATTACACATTAGAGTAAACATGTTGCGGTTTACTCTATTGTTGTCTGATATCAAACATAAAACAGAATAGCCACATTCTGACAAAATCTGTAAAACTCTTAACGTGTAACTATGGAGGGTTTGTGCTGTGAGATTTTTGACAGGAATTAAGGAGACAATGTCCTTGTTTTTAGAAAAAACAGATACAAGCATAAAAGCTTGTATTGTGGTGGCTTCTGAATTGGAATTGGCTGATATGCCAGCAAGATAACCAGCTTTATAGCTTACTGATGGAGTGACATAGATCTCATCTAAAAGAACATTAATAATTTTTTCAGAGTCATCTATTAAGCTCGCTTTTTGTTTTAAATATCTCACATGGGCATTTACAGTGTTGGTACTGGTACAACTAACTAAGTTTGATAATTTCTTAAGGTAGCACGGATTAGGCAAAATTAGGACACCACTATTTCTTAATTCAGAATAAGATGACGGATAGCAAAAATACAATTTGGAAGCCCAAATAAGAACATCTGAACTATAGCGCAATTGTTTTACAGATATTAAAGTTATCTGTTCTTTCAAGAATTTCAGTTTTAATCGTAAATGTTTCTCATCATCATTTTCTTCAATTTCATCATAGCACTTCTGCAGAAGATAAGCGGCAGTTAACAATTTCTGATCAAAAGATATATCATTTATTTCATAGGATACTAAGAGGTTCATTAAACAATCAAATTTCGTCCATTTATCGCATTTGTAATCTGGGCCTAAAATCCACTCTAATGACTTAATCTCTATTGGGTTTCCTAAATGCCACACTTTGACAGTTAAATCTTTAAATACTTTTATGGACACTGTAATTTTAGGACAGTCACAGTCATCGATCCGATAATACAACACATAATCATCACGAATAATATTAATCCAATTAGGATGTTGCGCAGCGCCACATTTTTTTGTAAATTGTTCAAAAGATGAAATAACATCATTGGCACACCATTGCAAAAACGTCTCTTCATCTTTTGCTATCATTTCCTGACGACGTTGAGATGGTGATTTTCGTTCTGAAGCCAGTTGCACAGTTAAGTATGATGGTTGGTCTGGAAATATAGTTGGGTATGCATCCTTTGTTAGCGTAAAGTTTTTTCTTGGAAACACAATCACTGTGCCATCGTCTCGGGTAAATTTGTCTTCACGTATTACAAACTTCTCATCAAAGTGATGAACACAAACAACAGCTGTTGCACTGGGTTCAAAATCAGAGCGATTTATACTTTTTATCCATAAAGTACGCCTAGCTTCCTCTTTAGGAAAAAGGAATGATGGGATATAAGACGTGCCTCTATAGTTAGATCTACACATGGGAACACTGCATTTCCGACCCATCCTAAAAATAAAATGAATAAAATACTTAAGATGTTGAAACAAACAAAACATGAGTGTTAGAAAGAAAATAGTGGTAACACTATCACCATGTACAGGTTTTGATTACCCACTAGACAGATTTCAGGGGGGGTGCGATCGATCGACGAGCTTGACACACTAAATCTACTTTTCTTTCAAGCAAGTAATTTTATAATTAAAAAAAAAGTTTCTTTGTTTTTCCCAAGAAATAATAAATACTTTTTGCTTTGTTTCCAAAGTATGAAAACTAGAAATAATAGACTTTTCACTTCTTTATAAAAATATGTGTATCTATAACTATCACTGAGAACCGCACTGAGAATACAAACAAACTATCAATTAATGAAGGTTTTTCGCTCCAACCTTTTCGTGAGGAGAGGTTGGGTGGCACTTGCGCTCTGTCCCTTGGGGATTTTTGGTTGTAGCTGTCTTGGTGTAGTTTTTTTCTTTTTTCGCTTGCTGTTCGGTGAGTGCAGGGTTTTGGCTCCTTTCTTGGTTTGAGTCGCTGTCTTCCCGGGGGTAAGTAGGCTTTCGTTTGTTCTTTTTGACGGTGCTTTGGGTCGGCTGTTGTTGGTGCTGTATCTGGATTTGAAAATGGCGGGTTTCTCCCCCCCTTCGGGGTGGAATGACTCCCTCTTTGACTTGGAATTACCCGCTCTGATTGAATGTGCGCATGACTTAGGATGCAGAGAATTCACCTTTTTCTTGATTCCCTCGTCCCCCTTGCTGGTGGGCAATCCTTATAGGCAAAGAAACAACATTCTAAAAAATTGCTCGAATCATTCGGAGGTTTCAATACCGTACAAAACTAGAGCGGGAAATATACTTATAAAAGCAGAAACAAAGAAAGCAGCCTTGGAAATCATACAGATAAAACATATAGAAGACATTCCAATAACTGTAAAGTTAAATCTTGACAATATCCTATCGGACTATGTTATAAATGGAATTGACACCGATATCACTTTGGAGGAGATAATGGAAGACTTGAAGTCCCAAAACATAGTTATTTATGAGATTTGCAGATTTAAAAAAAAAATAGAAAATGAAATAAGATCTCTAAAAACAATCAAGTTTCGTACACCTACCCTAAATTTACCAGAAAAAGTCCACATAGGAATGCAAATATATTATATTAAAATATTTGAAGAAAAACCCAGGCAATGCAAAAAATGCTGGATGTTCGGGCATGGAAACAAAAATTGCGGATCACAAGTTACATGTAAAATATGCACAGGGAATCATGACGAAAGTGAATGCCCGAATCCAACAGTCCTAAAATGCAGAAATTGTAAATTAGATCATGCAGCTGACAATGAAAGTTGTGAAACTAAACAGAAGGAAATGAAAATTTTAAAATTGAAAAGAGAGGGAAAAATTACTTATAGGGAGGCAAAGAATAAGATAAACTCTTCATATGCAGAAAAGGTAAAAAATGACTTAAGACAGGAAGAAAACACGCCAATCAATGCCGTAACCCAAGTAGAAATCTCGGTAGAGGTTATAACTGAAATAGTTGTAAGAATTGTGCAACCCCTTATGGAGAAAATGGAACAGACTATAGCAAAACAAAATATGCTCATACAACAAGTATTGGATAGGCAAAATTTACAACCAAATTATGAAGAAAAAGAAAAAATTGACTGCAATCAAGAGGAAGAAGAATATAGAGAACAGAAAAATAATAGACAGGAACAAAAAATAGAGACAAGGACAGAAGGGAAAAAAAAGAAAAAAGTCAGCAAAGAATTAAACGTATGAATGAGGAGTCACATATAAAGAATAACAACAATAAAAAGAAAATATATGAAAGTAATGAACAAGAGGAAAAAGACAATTTTCAGGATGAGGAAATGGTTGTTTAACTTTGGTTTTTGGTCTGCTGTTGTTCGGTTTGCGTGTTTGGTTTTTTGGGTGTTTTCTCGTCTTTTTCTATCATCCAGTGGAACATTCGTGGCGCTAAAAAGCGCCGCCCTGATCTCAACTTCTCCCACTCTTTCCGACAGGCAGACATAATTTTACTTCAAGAAACTTTCCTTAAACCTCATCATTTGTTTTCCCTCAAGGGCAAAGTTATTTTTAGGTTTGATCGCCCTAACCAGTGCAGCGGAGGAGGTCTCCTCATTGCAATTAAGAAAAACATAAGTGCAAATATTATTAAGCAAAGGAGTTGTCCGGAAATTGAATTTCAGGAGATGAAAATTTATAATCAAAAACATAACCTCAATATCATTAACATATACTGCAGGAAAGGTATACAGAATAATAATATGCTAAAGGAGATCAAAATAGAAAGTAACACGAACTACCTCATTGCAGGAGACTTCAATGCCTCGCATAAAAACTGGGGTTTCTCCACCAACCAGAGTGGGGAAAGACTATCCGATTGGATCCAAGATCAACACCTTCTTATTCTCAACCACAAGACTGGGACAAGGATAGATGGGAGGGGTGCTTTGTCGGCCCTGGATTTGACCCTTTGCTCGCCAGATATTGCAGCAGACATTACTTGGAATGTTCTCCCGGATAATCTAGGAAGTGACCATTTCCCTATCATTACCAGATTTAACCATTCTGTTGGAGCTGAAACCTACGGCAGGATAAATTTTGACTGGAAAATTTTTCATGAAGAAATTAAAAAATATGAGGAAGACTTAAAAGATCCCGAAAAGTTTTGCAAAATAATGAAAAATACAATTAACAACAGTAAATCTATCCAGGAATTGCCTAAACCGAGAGTCCCATGGTGGAACATAAAATGCAGTTTTATTCGAGCTAAAATGAGAAAACATCTCAACATAGCAAAGAAACATAACAGTTGTGAAAATTGGAACAATTATAAGAAATACAAAGACAAACTAAAAAACCTTTTAAAAACCCTTAAAAGAAGTCATTGGGCAAATATTTGTAAAAGAACGGCAAAAGACAATAACATCTACAAAATCATCAGACAGATCAACAGTTGCACCGGCTCAGCTCACCAAAGTAATAATTATATCAGCCACAACAATAGTATAGTGACTTCAGCTACAGATCAGGCTAATTTGTTCAGCCAACAGTACAACAAAAAGCAGGAATACCCAATCTTACCGATAAGCTTCGTCGACACCGGTTCCTCTTCGCTTAATAAAGACCTTACTTGGGCAGAATTCAAAACTGCAATTAAACATATCCGCCATTCGACTCCAGGGCATGATGGAATCACAATAAAAATGATAAAAGACCTTCCGGAAGCTGTACTAATCTCTCTTTGGAATATTGGAAATATTAGTTTTAGAACAGGTAGAATCCCCGCGGACTGGACACATACGATTATTATCCCGATCCTGAAACCCTATAAAAATCCCAATGACATAAAAGCCTATCGTCCTATTGCACTTACTTCAACAATAGCCAAAATAATGGAAAGAATGATTTTAACAAGATTAATAAATGATACATACTATAAAAACAAGTTGTTTCACAAAAATAATTATGGTTTTCTGCCGCATAAAAGTTGCATCACTTTATTGGTAAAAGCTCAACATGATATCCTGCTGGCAAAGAAAAAAAAAAAAGTACATCTTCTGCGTAACTATTGATCTCAAAGCAGCATATGACTCCATTTGGATTGACGGATTACTAAAAAAAGCGGCGAACAAAGGCATCCAAGGAAATATAGGCTTATGGATACATAACTTTTTAAATCAAAGAACCAACCAAGTTAAATGGAGAAACGCCCTCTCAAATAAGGAAAATAGTAGCCAAGGACTTCCTCAAGGTTGCATTACTAGCCCTTTCTTATTTATGCTGTATATGAATGATCTATTTAAACACATTACTGAAGAAGTTACATGTTTAGTATATGCAGACGACATAATTTTGTACACCGATGATAAAGAAGAAATAGAAGCAAGAAGGAAACTTCAAAATGCCATAAATATCTGCAACAACTGGTGCAAAAAATGGAAGTTATCTATAAATCCAGAAAAATGCCAAACCATAAATTTCTCCAACAAAAAGAAAAAGATACAATGCAGAATAAAAATAAATAATGTACTTATACCGGAAGTTAACAAAATAAAAATATTAGGAATCATTTTTGACAGAAACTTAACCTGGAAGGATCATTTTGATTACTTAAAGCAAAAAAGTGCAAAAGCTTTAAACGGTTTTAAATACATCGCTTCGAAAAAATGGGGAGCAGGTTCAACCCATCTATTGAAGATAGGAAACGCAACGATAAGAAGCCAAAGCGAATATGGATCCCCGATATTCAGTACAGCAAGCAAGACACATTACAACAAAATTAATCCCATTTATAATAGTATGCTCCGTATTGCAACAGGTCTTCCGAAATGCACCCCTCTCAACATCCTTTTTGCAGAGACAAATTCGACTCCACTTCATGAGCGGCACGAGACGCTGGCAAAAAATTTTTTTGTCAAAAATGTATTTTTGGGAAATTGGTCCCCTTTACATGAAACCATTTGGAATCCCCCTCCTCAGATTTATGAAAACTGGAAAACTGAAAAGGCTCCCATCACCACTAAAATGAAAAACATATTTGAAGACTTTGGAATTTACAAAACTGACCTTTTGAAGTGGACCCCACCGATTGGTAACATCAAATACAAGATATTCACTAATGAAATGGATTTCCAGAATAAAAACCTTCCAGATCAAATCATACAGGCTTACTTTAACAAGTTCATCGAAAACAAATACAATTACACTCTTATTGGAACAGATGGATCTAAAACCGATAACGGGAGTGCAATAGGAATAGTTATCCCTAGCCTCCACATTAGCAGAAGCTACTCGACATCCAGTATAAACTCGATCTTTACTATAGAGGCGCTGGCCATATTAAAAGTTGTAGAAGATTGCATAAATAAAGAAAATAAGTACATTATTTGCACGGACAGCCTAAGCTCACTTAAAAGTCTAAAAAACATTGGGAAAAATTCGCCTTGTATTATACTTCATATCCACAGGGCTCTTTTGGAAAAAGCTAATAAAGATAATATAATACTCATTTGGACACCTGGGCATAAAGGCATACAAATAAATGAACAAGCAGATGCGGCAGCAAAACGGGCTCATCTATATAATACTATTTCTGGAATAGCGGGAGAAGATTTAATAAAGGCCATTTACAACAAAGAAAAAGAAAACAACAGGAATAACTGGTATAAATACAAGAATCAAAGGTTGTTCCCCCATATTAACCCTACCAACATATGGTTTAGAAACAGTTTGCTTAGTAGAAAGAACGAGGTTTTAATACAGAACGTCCGTGCCAATACGCTTTTTCTTAATTCTGTCCTCCATAAGATGAAAATTGTTGATACTCCGAATTGCTTGATTTGTAAGAATGAAGAATCTATAGATCATTTTCTCTTCGTGTGTCCGTCGTATTGTGATGCTCGTAAACCGCTTTTGGCGTTCATGTCCCGTAATAATATTAGTGTTTCGTACTTGGATCTCATGAAACATTTTACCAAGGATCTTTGCTTTGAGCTGGCGTTTTTCTTTTCTAAAATCAACAGATTTTAAGGCCGTGCTGTTTTCTTTCTTTTTCTTTGTTTTTTTCCCCTTGGGACAGAAGGCGGAGTGCCAAGTCCCATCCTCTACACTCTAGGAGAGTGTGGTAGTTAGTTAGTAATTAATGAAGCAGGTAGCACTAATCAAGGGCAGGAGCAGGCGTACATGAGCCCCATACAGAACCAATTTTTCTCAAGACATGTCGGAGATGGGCTGTTATTCATTATGTGAAAACTCCCATTCTCAATAGTGAAGAAACAGATTAATGCCTCCCACAGCGTTTAAATAATTTTAAAAACTTTACCATCTGATAAAACAACTCTTTCAGAAGTCATTTAGTATGGTTAACTCCAAAAAATGTTTTTTGGTGGTTGGGCTTTTGTACCGCTCACCGTCTCATATATATATATATACAGTGCTGTAGTAGTAAAAAAAACAGAGGTATACCATGGGTGCATGCAGAATTTTTTCCAGGGGGAGGCGAAACATGTACTTACTACTTACACTTTCCAGGGGGAGGGGGGGGGGCCAAAAAAAACATGTACACACGCACATACATGTATATATATAGGAAATTCATAACCCAGGGGTTGATCGTCCCCTTGCGCTCCCCCCTCCGGGTGCCTATGGGGTATATTCAAAGGACCGGGGGAAATGTTCGAATCAATCGAAATTCAAATTATCGAGAAAAAAAAGCCTAATAATTTTATATTACAGGAAAGGAATTGTGGAACTTTGAAGAAACCTCGACTTAAGCAGAAATTCGTGTTCACAAGGTTCAAGTTATTGGGAGTTTGGTAAATCCGGAGATCAGGCATATCTCTATCATTTTCATTGAAATATTTTACAAACTGCTTGACGATAAATTGGGTGGCACTGCCCGGCCGTCCATACAGTTACCTTACACCTTTCTGGTAGGTCGGACGGTCTGAGTCTCAACAACAACAAACTGCTTGACGAGAGAAATCCGTTTCTGTGTCTTTTTTTGTAGTGCATACTCTTGATCTATTGTCAACTGAAGAGCGATGGTTGGCCAACCAAGAATTTACAAATTTTTCTGGTTGTAAGTGTTCTATAGGTGGTCCATTTGCATTAATAAACATTAGATTGGAGACGTTTGAAATCAATAAAGATGATCTCAAATCTGTTACTATGTTGTTCATTAAACAAAGCGTTTTGCAAAGCGTGTGCATAGTTTTTAAGAAAAAGCAGAGGGTATACGGAATTTGCTTGAAAAATCAGAGGGTATACGGCATACACCGCTGTATACCCTCCACTACAACCCTGTATATATATATATATATATATATATTACAACATATTTTTTAAGTTGAGAAGAAAAGTAGAAAGTACATTTTTGTTATAAGAGAGTTTATTTGGATGCAATAGGTGTAAATTTATAATCACTATAAATTAGTAAACAATAAATGCATATTAAAATTTTAATCATAATTTTTTTTAAATCATTGATATATATATATTTTTCTCTCTCTTATTGGCTTTAAACAATGCAATGTAGATTCTGTTAATTTGATTCTACTAACTGTAGGCCTATATTATATTATCTAGACATATTAATCAGATAATGATTTCAGGAACAACACTGAATATTTTAAATATATACTTATTTAAATACTATTACAATGTAGGCCCCCCTATGACTTTTATATTTTATGAATATATTGAAGGAATATAAAGTTATGATGCCTCTAAAATAATTGGTTTGTTATATTTGGGATATATATGCCACACTATCTTCTTTCCAACCCATCTACATTACGTCTACATCTAAATAACGTTTATTTCACAAAAGCCAATAAAAACGCTAAATTCACAAGTATTTACTATTGGACGATATTTGACTCAGCAAATTTTCATCGCCCCAAACTTTTTTATATATTTCGGCACATATTAACTGATTATGTATTTTCATTTGAAGCAGACATTTTACACATTTAACATCTAAGCGATTTCCATCAACTTCTTACGTAGCAAAAATACTCGTTCAACGGACGAATTTGAAGTTGGATTTGAAAAAATTACGCTACCTAAACTCTTGACATCCATGAATCTAGTTATAAATCACTTCTAATCATGTTCTAGATATTAAAAATACACTTAAAAGAAAACCAAACCCCTTTCGGTGATACGTTCGTTAGACCTATACTGCATGTGCCTCACTCTAAGTATCTTGAAAAAAGTGGACAAATTGATTACATTTTCCCTTAAATTTTAGAAATTAACAACACCATGCATTATTATTATTTCCTAGATAATAAAAATAATAACGATATAGCTTACCTTATTAGGATATATCCGTTTCTTCGTCAATATTAACAGTATCTCACTTTCAACCACATACTGAAGTTGCAAATTATGGGATGTACTTTATGACGTCACGAGCAACAGCAGCGCCGCAGGCATAGGCCCGATAAGAAACAGAACTAATCTCGCCGGCCCCGGTTGTCAGTGGCCCTTTGCAGCTCAATGCTGGAAACGATTGACGAATTTCGATGTTGATGGATGAAGTTCGATATTAGTTTCGATGCAAGCCTCATGAAAATGCAATTCTGTAAATGAATATCACGTGAAAGAAACGTTCGTTGGAGAATTATGGGTGTCAAAATAAAGAACTAATACATAAAATATCTTTTTTCATGAATAGAGTACTCGATTCAAGATAATGGCATTAATGCCGAGAATGACGTATTTTCAGCCAAGGGAATGACGCATTTGCTGCATAATATTGCATGTGAAAAGTTAACATATATCATGATTCCAACTATATTAAAAAAAAAAGAAATTTTGCAATTTTATTTCAGAAATATGCAATGTCTCGAGAACGGTTCATGCTAGCGTTCTAAAATTGATGTCATTTGTTTCTAATGAAAAATTATGTCGGAAATGATTATTTATTTATCAATTCTAGAGGTCCCGATTTTATGACTTTTTCAAAAATTCATTCGAAAACTGGAGTGGAGGTGGGTGTGAGGGTTTCCAAACATTCGATTGTGTTTAAAATCAATAGGGTTCCAGTATTTATTGATTATAAGAATCGTAGAAAATTATTTTCGAAATGCTTCATTCGTTCGCGAAATATCGTATTCTTAGACACACGAGCACATCCATACCCCCCTACACATACACACACACTAATTTAAGTACACATTAACACCCACATAGAGACGCCACCTCAAAAACGTTCGATTCGAGTTCAAGAATGCTTAAAGCGTGCTCTTCCATTAAAAATTCGAATTCGAATGTTCGACTCCGCAATACCTTCCCTATATACAAGATAGGATCAAAAAGTTCGAAGACTATGCTGATATCTCCAACCCTGATTGAAGGAGAGGGGAATTATTTTACCGTGGCGTAGAGGCACATGTGACGCGAAATGTGAAAAGGAAGACGCAAGTGTTTTTCCAGATAATGCGTGTCAGTGAACTGTAGTCGTTCGCGTTCGTCAAAAATGGAAATGGCGTTGAACGACGTGCGAATATCAAATTCTGCCAGCGTTTGGGGAAATCGTCGACAGAAACTTTGAACCTGCTGCAGCAGGTGTCGATTTTCGGTCTAATGCATTTTCGACGAAAGCGAACGATTACTGTTCACTGATACACATTGTCTGGAAAAACCCTGCACCGTGGACTTCTTCCTTTTCACATCTCGCGTCACATATGCCTCTACGCCACGGTAAAATAGTTCCCCTCTCCTCCAAACAGGGTTGGAGATATAAGCACAGTCTCCGAACTTTTTGATCCTACCTTGTATTATTCAATGTATGTAGGGAAAGTAAAAGAGGAAGAATTTTTCAGCAACGATATTTAACCATCCAGAAATTTTTGCTCAGTTCATTGCCCTTACAAAACCTAATAAAAGAAATTTAAAATAAAACAAATAATTAAATAAATAAACAGCGTGCTTTCGAAATAAAAGGTAAAAAATAAAAAAATAAAAATAATGAATAAATACGTTTTTCTGTTTTAAGTTGAAAAGAAAACATCTACCGATTTAGTTTCAATTAAAGACAATTCACTGTGGAAATAAATGGGAAAGTAACATCGTGAAATGTTTCCCTCCAAAAAACTTTCGCTAGAGAATCATTTAAAAGCTTTACGCGAAAAATTCCGAATAATGTCAATGACACATGGCAGAGGAATTTAATTCTATTTTCATTGCAATGTTTACTTCTTTATTTTATTTTCATACAATCGGAAATTGTTGACATAATTGAATACTTACAGCATTCATTATCCTTTTCCCCTTTCACTATATTGCAATTGTTATTAAAAGCTTCAGTTTAGTTGCAGAAGTATATACAGAGTGATTCAATAAAGATGGGCCAAACTTTACGAGGTGGTAGGATACACCAAACCTAGCATTTTTCGTCATAGTTTACCGGGTCGGAAATGAAACGTAAAGGCGTTATAGGGCGATTACTCGTTGGGAAGCGGAAGCTCCGCAAACTTAAAAGCGTCATTTTGGTTGTTATTTTCTGGTTGAAGAAGAAAACCACGTATGCAAATTTCATCTGGGGAAGAAGAAGAACATTAATGCAAATTTTCGTAACACCAGAACTATCTGGGCGTGACTTTTCCGGGCCGATGGATTGGGTGAGGTGGTTCCATAGCTTGGACCCCCCCCCCCCCGATCGTCCGATATGTCGTGGTTTGACTTCTTTTTGTGGAGATATCTCAAGAGTCTCGTCTATGACACTCCGCTTGAATCTGAAGAGGAATTCGTCTTCAGAATTTCGGCCGCTGCTGTCGAAGTGCGCGATATGCCTGATCTGATCGAGAGAGATCGCCAATCCTCTCCATCGCCTCTGCGAGACATGCATTCAGGTTGGCGGTCGCTTGTTTGAGCCATTACTGTAATTATTGTTTACTAGATGTCATTTTATAACTTCTAAGCCATTCTTATGTTTTTGCCTCACATCATCGGTTTCATTATAAAGCATCCACTGGCATCTTTATGTTTCATATCCGACACTGGAAACTCTGATGAAAAATCTGATATGGGCAGCACATGACTTTCCCTGCAGTCTTATATCCACGTTCTCTTTATTTTAATTAAATTTATTTCACTTTTAATTCAATTTTCTTTCTCATTCGGTAACCGGGCTTATTTTCAAAGGTGGCGTAGAGAAAATACGAAAAACTAAAATATCTCGAGAACGGCTAGTCCTAGTTAGTATAATGGGGTTGGCCTTATTCTTTTTATCGTTAAAAATTACGTATTAAACAAGCATTTAAAGGATATATATGAGCATACGTAGTTCTTTAGTTTAGATTTTGACGATTTTTGCGGGCCATTTTGCAAAAAAAGGCAGGTTATTTTTTTCCGAATCATACCAAAATCTAATCAGCACCAGGGTGACCCACAAGAGACTGATCTACCGAATTTTGTGAAATTCGGTCCATTAGTTTTTTAGTTAGAGTGGATACAAAATCTGCACAGACAGACACACAGACACACACACAGACGTCACGCTAAAAATGGTTTTTTCGTATTCTAGAGGTCTCGAAACGTGTAGATCCGTCGAAAACTCGAGTTGCGATTTTCGACACGATTCCAATACTTTCCCTATACATTACCATGTATTGCAGGGAAAGTAAAAATCTGATGTGGGCAGCACATGACTTTCCCTGCAGACGTTTATATTAACGTTCTCTTTATTTATTTTTAAATTTATTTCACTTTTAATTCAATTTTCGTTCTCATTCGGAAACCGGACTTATTATTAAAGGTGGCGTAGAGAAAATACGAAAAACTGAAATATCTCGAGAACGGCTAGTCCTAGTGTAATGGGGTTGATCTTTTTCTTTTCGTCGTTAAAAATTACGTATTAAACGAGCATTTAATGGATATATTTGAGTCAATCTAGTTCATTAGTCTAGATTTTGACGATTTTTGCGGGCCATTTTGCAAAAAAAAGGCAGGTTATCGAATCGTACCAAAATCTAATCAGCACCAGGGTAACCCACAAGTGACTCATCTACCAAATTTTGTTTAATTCGGTTCATTAGTTTTTCAGTTACAGTGGATACAAGCTTTTGCGGGCCATTTCGCAAAAAAAGGCGGGTTCTTTTATCTCGAATCGTACCCAAAACTAATCTACACCAGAGTCGCCCACAAGTGACTTACCTACCAAATTTTATGAAATTCGGTCGATTACTATTTTAGTTAGAGTGAATACAAAATCTGCACAGACAGACACACAGACAGACACACAGACACACAGACACACACACAGACGTCACGCTAAAAATGGTTTTTTCGTATTCTACAGGTCTCGAAACGTGTAGATCCGTCGAAAACTCGAGTTGTGATTTTCGGCATGATTCCATTACTTTCCCTATACATTACCATGTATTGCAGGGAAAGTAACAAGCATTTAATGGATATATTTGAGCATACGTAGTATTTTATTTTAGATTTTTGCGGGCCATTTTTCAAAAAAAGGCAGGTTATTTTTTTCCGAATCATACCAAAATCTAATCAGCACCAGATTGTCCCACAGGTAACTTATCTACCGAATGTTGTGAAATTCGGTTCATTAGATTTTCCCCTAGAGTGGATACAAGTTTTTGCGGGCCATTTCGCGAAAAAAGGCTGGTTCGTTTATCCCGAATCGTACCCAAAATTAATCAGCACCAGACTCGCCCACAAGTGATCTACCTACCAAATTTTATGATATTCGGTCCATTAGTTTTTTAGTTAGAGTGGATACAAAATCTGCACAGACAGACACACACACAGACAGACAGACTCACAGACACACAGACACACACACAGACGTCACGCTAAAAATAGGTTTTACGGATTCTGGAGGTTTCGAAACGTGTAGATCCGTCGAAAACTCGAGTTGCGATTTTCGGCATGATTCCAATACTTTCCCTATACATTACTATGTAATGCAGGGAAAGTAAAAATCTGATGCGAGCAGCACATGACTTTCCCTGCAGACTTATATTAACGTTCTCTTTATTTTAACTAAATTTATTTCACTTTTAATTCAATTTTCGTTCTCATGCGGTAACCGGGCTTATTTTCAAAGGTGGCGTAGGGTAAGTACGATAAACTAAAATATCTCGAGAACGGCTAGTCCTAGTGTAATGGGGTTGGTCTTATTCTTTTCGTCGTTAAAAATTACGTATTAAATCAGCATTTTATGGATATATTTGAGTATACCCAGTTCTTTAGTTTAGATTTGGACGATTTTTGCGGGCCATTTTGCAAAAAAAGGCAGGTCATTTTTTCCCGAATCGTACCAAAATCTAATCAGCACCAAGGTAACCCACAAGTGACTCATCTACCGAATTTTGTGAAATTCGGTCCATCAGTTTTTTAGTTAGAGTGGATACAAGCTTTTGCGGACCATTTCGCAAAAAAAGGCGGGTTCTTTTATCCCGAATCGTACCCAAAACTAATCAGCACCAGAGTCGCCCACAAGTGACCCACCTACCAAATTTTATGAAATTCGGTCAATTACTTTTTTAGTTAGAGTGGATACAAAATCTGCACAGACAGACAGACTCACAGACACACAGACACACACACAGACGTCACGCTAAAAATAGGTTTTACGGATTCTGGAGGTTTCGAAACGTGTAGATCCGTCGAAAACTCGAATTGCGATTTTCGGCATGATTCCAATACTTTCCCTATACATTACTATGTAATGCAGGGAAAGTAAAAATCTGATGCGAGCAGCACATGACTTTCCCTGCAGACTTATATTAACGTTCTCTTTATTTTAACTAAATTTATTTCACTTTTAATTCAATTTTCGTTCTCATGCGGCAACCGGGCTTATTTTCAAAGGTGGCGTAGGGTAAGTACGATAAACTAAAATATCTCGAGAACGGCTAGTCCTAGTGTAATGGGGTTGGTCTTATTCTTTTCGTCGTTAAACATTACGTATTAAATCAGCATTTTATGGATATATTTGAGTATACCCAGTTCTTTAGTTTAGATTTGGACGATTTTTGCGGGCCATTTTGCAAAAAAAGGCAGGTCATTTTTTCCCGAATCGTACCAAAATCTAATCAGCACCAAGGTAACCCACAAGTGACTCATCTACCGAATTTTGTGAAATTCGGTCCATCAGTTTTTTAGATAGAGTGGATACAAGCTTTTGCGGACCATTTCACAAAAAAGGCGGGTTCTTTTATCCCGAATCGTACCCAAAACTAATCAGCACCAGCCCCGCCCACAAGTAACTTACCAAGTAACGTACTCGTCTTGTCAAGTTGTGAAGAAGATTAAAAATTTTCCGTTACTCAAGTAATGTTTATATCTGAAAAACTAAAAGACCTAGCTTTAAACAATAAGCAAGAATTATATAGCTCTTTGAAAGCCCTACAAGTGTATATAATTGGACTTTGAATCGAACCTTTTCTTTTAGGAGGGGACTTAGTAAGGGACTTCGAAGCATATATTCGAAAACGTTTTTCTTTTCAGTTTTCATACTTTCACTCGAAATATCTCCGAAACTATAAAAGATAGGTATAAATGATAAGCGATAAAAATATGCATGAGGAAATTTAGTTTCTAAATCTCTTTCTCTCTCTTACTCTCTCTCTCTCTCATATATATATATATATATATATATATATATATATATATATATATATATATATATATATATATATATATATATATATATATATATATTATATATATATATATATACATGTATATATATATATATATATATATATATATATATACGTTTCTCAAGTTTGCAATGCTTATATCTTAAAAACTAAAAGTGATAGCGGTAAGCAAAAAGTAAGAATTTGAGCTCTTTGAAAGCTCTCTGAGTGTATATATAATCAGATTTTAGACCGAGTTCTTTTTTTTTTCGATATTATAGAAGTCGAGCTCAATTTTATAAATGTTTTTCACGCAAAACAATTTCGGCTCCATCGAGCTGGAACCACCACCGATTTTTTCTTAGTAATGCTAAGTTTTGTGTGGATTATGTATATAAGTTGCTCTGTGATCAGGTGCGTATGTTTGTGTATAAATTCGTTTATGTAAATATGTATAAAATATTTATCTTTAGAAATTAGTTTGGATAGTCATATGTCATATAAAAATGTTTAACATATATTATTTTTGATATTAATTTCCTTATATACATAAAGTATACGGAAAGTATTGTGACGGGGTCGAAAATTCGAATTCAAGTTTTCGACGGGAGAGCGCGTTTCAAGCATCTCTAATCACGAATTAAACATTTTTGAAGTGATGTCTGTGTGTGTGTGTGTGTGTGTGTGTGTGTGTGTCAGTGACTCTGTGGAGACGGTAACTGACGAATGAATGGACCGATTCGAACCAAATTTGGTACAAAAATCACAATCCGTAAACACTGGAAACCTATTGTTTTTATACTCAATCGAATAAACATTCGATTGAGTATAAAAACAATAGGACCCCCTATATTTAGAACCCCCTATATTTTAGAATGAAATTTTGAAAATATCGTCAGAAAATCAAAACCGCTAATAAAGTTACGCAAATAGACATTTCTTATGTAATTTTTCGTTAGAAAACGATTGGCATAAATTTTAGACCGCTAACATGAACCGTTCTCGAGATATTGTACATTTTTTAAAAAAATTATTAAAAAGTTATATAATATAAAAAATAAAAATATTTCCTATTGAGAAACATGTTCACTTTTCATATGTAATACCATGCGATACATTGGGTGACATCATTCTCGTGGATCTAGCTCGTTCCATTCATGAAAAAAGGTACTTTGAGTAACACTTTTGTATTTGAACGCCAATAGTCATTTATCTGATGTAAGAATAACTTTTTTCTCCGTCCATAACGCTTGGCAAGATTTTGGCGACGAATTTGGCGGAATGTTGCCAACTTGGCGACATTTTAAATTGTTGCTAAATTAACAAAAATCTCGCCAAATGGATAAAAATGACGCTAAACCAATGAAAATGACGACTAATTAAAGAAAATTCAATATCATGGTAAGAAAATAAGTATCAACTATAAGAATAAGGTTTTATTTAGCTGTAAAAGTAGTAAATTCATTGCATTATATAAGGAAAGTCATGTGTTGCCCACATCAGAATTTTTTTATTTTACTGTGTGTAGATGCAAGAGTGTTTATTGCTATAATCAACAATTTTCGTATTTTTGTTCAGTATCAATAGTATCTTCCATTTTAAAAGCATATTAGATTCACTCTCCACGCTCTTGAATAATGTGTTACTTTCCCTGCAATACATGGTAATGTATAGGGAAAGTATTGGAATCACGTCGAAAATCGCAACTCGAGTTTTCGATGGATCTACACGTTTCGAGACCTCTAGAATACGAAAAAACTATTTTTAGCGTGACGTCTGTGTGTGTGTCTGTGTGTCTGTCTGTCTGTGTGTCTGTCTTTGTGTCTGTCTGTGTGTCTGTGCAGATTTTGTATCCACTCTAACTAAAAAACTAATTGACCGAATTTCATAAAATTTGGTAGGTAAGTCACTTGTGCACGAATCTGGTGCTGATGAGTTTTGGGTATGACTCGGGTTAAAAGAACCCGCCTTTTTTTGTGAAATGGCCCACAAAAGCTTGTATCCACTCTAACTGAAAAACTAATGGACCGAATTTCACAAATTTTGGTAGATAAGTCGCTTGTAGGCCACCCTGGTGCTGATTAGATTTTGGTATAATTCGAAAAAAAATAACCTGCATCTTTTTGCAAAATGGCCCCCAAAATCATCAAAATCTAAACTTAAGAACTACGTATGCTCAAATATAGCCATTAAATGCTCGTTTAATACGTAATTTTTAGCGAAGAAAAGAATAAGACCAACCACATTACACTAGGACTAGCCGTTCTCGAGATATTTTAGTTTTTCGTATTTTTCCTACACCATTTTTGAAAATAAGTCCAGTTTTCAAATGAGAACAAAAATTGAATTAAAAATTAATTAAATTTAATTTAAATAAATAGAACGTGAATATAAGTCTGCAGGGAAAGTCATGTGCTGCCCACATCAGATTTTTTTACATTGCATTTCTGGTTGGGCAGACGAAGCATCTTTTAAGCTAATCAGACCATTCTGTATTTAAAGAGGGCGCCAATTGGGTAAAATTTAATCGAATTATCTAGATTTTATATCCCTTATATAACGGGGTGCATAAAATTGTGACTAAACTTGGCGATATTTCGCCAAATTTGCCGCCAAGCGAGAATGACAGACAGACGAATATTGATTTTTCTTATGTATATAATTAGCTTTAACGATTGAAATGCAATTGTTAATGCAATTAACAATTGTGTTCCCTTATCGTTAATTGTTACTATGATTAAACGAGGTTATTATGGAAGGTATATGTGCAAGACAATTACAATTCTGGCATTGTTAATTAAAAGTTAGTCACTTGCGATTGAAATACAAAAGGCGCACTGGGATGATCGGAATGTACGATGGAGAGCGCAGATGACAACGGCACAAATGATACATACGTAATTGAGATAAATTATAATTAAAGATTATCTAATATATACTAGCCGCAATAAATGATTAGTGATAACTGAAATTAAATAGAGTTACCATCATTATTTTTGTACAATTAGTTTAATTAATTATATAAATTGATAAATGTATACGTGGCAACGCATTTATACACTCTGGTGGGGATTAAAGAAGTGATTCGTGGATTTTGATGAATTTGCAAGTTTTAGACTTTCCTGAAGACGAATCAACCGTTTTCTTAATGTCTGCGGATTTGTGGGGGAGCCATACAGGGTATCTAGTAAAATCCGTATCAGAGGAAATTTCTCGAGAACGAAGAAGGCTGTCCTTATTACTTTCCTTATATACATAATGTATAAGGAAGTATTGTGACGAGGTCGAAAATTCGAATTCGAGTTTTCGACGGGAGAGCACGTTTCAAGCATCCCTGATCACGAATCAAACATTTTTGACGTGATGTCTGTGTGTGTGTGTGTGTGAAAGTATGTGTGTGTGTGTGTGTGTGTGTGTGTGTGTGTGTGTGTGTGTGTGTGTGTGTGTGTGTGTCAGTGAGCCTGTGGAGATGATAACTGATGAACAAATGGACCGATTCGAACGAAATTTGGTACAAAAATAACAATCCATGAACACTGGAAGCCTATTGTTTTTATACGCAATCGAATGTTCAGAAACCCCCAAAATTTTCGAGTGAAATTTTGAAGAAATCGTCAAAAAATCAAAACCGCTAATAAAGTTACGCAAGTAGACATTTCTTATGTAATTTTTCACTAGAAAACGATTGACATAAATTTTAGAACGCTAACATGAACCGTTCTCGAGATATTGCACATTTTTCAAAAATTATCAGAAAGTTATATAAAATAAAAAATAATATATTTCCTATTGAGAAACATGTTCACTTTTCATATGTAATACCATGCGATAAATTGGGTGACATCATTCTCGTGGATCTAGCTCGTTCCATTCATGAAAAAAGATACTTTGAGTAATACTTTTGTATTTGAACGCCAATAGTCATTTATCTGCTGTAAGAATAACTTATTTCTAATTATAAGTGCATTAAAACAAATTCAATTACAGTAACCACACAAACATATAAAGACCAGAGCATAAAATACAAGAATACTAATCAGTGTGCATGTCAAGTGCCTTAAAACAGACTTTTTTTTAAATGGGGAGGGGTCAAGTTAAAAATATTAATATCAGTACATTCGGTATTATTCAAATCAACAAATTTGTAGATAGAAAAGCTCTTAAAGCAATGGTGTTTAACAGTTGTATTGTGAAATAATGTTTTTTTCTAGTATTATTAACAGGTATATGAAATTCCAGGCAAGAAAATAAAATTCGTATTCGAGTTTTCGACGGGAGAGCACGTTTCAAGCATCCCTGATCACGAATCAAACATTTTTGAGGTGATGTCTGTGTGTGTGTGTGAAAGTATGTGTGTGGGTGTGTGTGTCAGTGAGTCTGTGGAGACGATATCTCACGAACGAATGGAGCGATTCGAATGAAATTTGGTACAAAAATCAGAATTCGTGAACACTGGAAGCTTATTGTTTTCATACGTAATCGAATATTCAGAACCCCCCTAAATTTTCGAGTGAAATTTTGAAAAAATCATCAAAAAATCAATACTTTTAATAAAGTTACGCAAATAGACATTTCTTATGTAATTTTTCCTTAAAAATCGATTGACATAAATTTTAGATCGCCAGAATGAACCGTTCTCGAGATATTGCACATTTTTCAAATAAATTTATCAAAAAATCCCTTCAATTAAATAAAATCTATTAACTATTGAGAAACATGTTCACTTTTCATATGTAATATCATGCGATATATTGGGTGACATCATTCTCGTGGATCTAGCTCGTTCCATTTATGAGAAAAGGCACTTTGAGTAATACTTTTGCATTTGAAAGCCAATAATCATTTATATGCTATAAGAATAACTTATTTCTCCGTCCATAACGTTTGGGGAGATTTGGCGGATTTGGCGGAATGTCGCCAACTTGGCGACATTCCGCCAAGTTGGCCGCGGTTTTAAAACGCTACCAAATTAACGAAAATCTCGCCAAATGGATAAAAATGACGCTAAATAAATGAAAATGACAACTGATTGACGAAAATTCAATATCGTGGAAAGAATATAAGTATCTACTAGAAGAAAAACCTATTTTTACTTTCCTTATATACATAATGTATAAGGACAGTATTGTGAGGGGGTCGAAATTTCGAATTCGAGTTTTCGACGGGAGAGCACGTTTCAAGCATCCCTGATCACGAATGTCTGTGATGTCTGTGTGTGTGTGTGTGTGAAAGTATGTGTGTGTGTGTGTGTGTGTGTGTGTGTGTCAGTGGGTCTGTGGAGATGATAACTGACGAACGAATGAACCAATTCGAACGAAATTTGGTACAAAAATCCCAATCTGTAAACACTGGAAGCCTATTGTTTTTAAACGTAATCAAATGTTCAGAACCTCCCTAAATTTTCGAGTGAAATTTTGAAAAAATCGTCAAAAAATCAAAACCGCTAATAAAGTTACGCAAATAGACATTTCTTATGTAATTTTTCATTAGAAAACAATTAACATAAAATTTAGAACGCTAACATGAACCGTTCTCAAGATATTTCACAATTTTCAAAAAAATTATCAAAAAGTCATAAAATAACAAAAACATATTTCCTATTGAGAAACACGCTCACTTTTCATATGCAATACAATGCGATAAATTGGGTGACATCATTTTCGTGGATCTAGCTCATTCCATTCATGAGAAAAGATACTTCGAGTAATACTTTTCTATTTGAACGCCAATAGTCATTTATCTGTTATAAGAATAACTTATTTCTCCGTCAGTAAAGCTTGGCGAGATTTTGGCGACGAATTTGGCGGAAAGTTGCCAACTTGGCGACATTTTGAAATGTTATCAAATTAACGAAAATCTCGCCAAATGGATTAAAATGACGCTAAATCAATGAAAATGACTACTAATTGTCGAAAATTCAATATCTTGGAAAGAATATAAGTATCTACTATAAGAAAAACTTACTCTTTTTACTGCAAAAGTAGTAAATTCATTGCATTATATAAGGAAAGTCATGTGTTGCCCACATCAGATTTTTGGATATATGTTGTAGTTTAAGAAAAAGTTAAAGTCAAAATGAAAGACAAAATATTTGAGCTGCGAGTTCACGTTTTGGATAGACTAACAATAACAAGACCACGAATTTTTGCAGGTAGACATAGTTGAATGTTTGCAGTACGAAGCCTTTTTTACTTTCCTTATATACACAATGTATAAAGAAAGTATTGTGACGGAGTCGAAAATTCGAATTCGAGTTTTCGACGGGAGAGCACGTTTCAAGCATCCCTGATCACGAATCAAACATTTTTGAAGTGATGTCTGTGTGTGTGTTGTTGTTGTTGAGACCCAGACCGTCCGACCTACCAGAAAGGTGTAAGGTAACTGTATGGACGGCCGGGAAGTGCCACCCAATTTAGACCGGAACCCAGTGGGGGAGGCATCCACAGGGACCGTACCCTCCTTCCCCTACCACCAACCTCTCGGATGGGTCTGTGTGTCTGTGTGTGTGTTGAAGGCCCAGACCACTCGGCTCGTCCAAGGACTTAGAGCAGCTAGATGAGTGGCCGGGTCTGTGTGTGTCTGTGTGTGTGTGTGAAAGTGTGTGTGTGTGTGTCAGTGAGTCTGTGAAGACAATAACGGGCGAACGAATGGACCGATTCGAATGAAACTTGGTACAGAAATCACAATCCATTAACACTGGAAGTCTACTGCTTTTAAACGTAATCGAATTATCAGACCCCCCCCCCCTAAATTTTCGAGTGAAATTTTGAAAAAATCGTGAAAAAATTAAAACCGCTAATAAAATTACGCAAATAGACATTTCTTATGTAATTTTTTATTACAAAACGATTAACATAAATTTTAGAACACTAGCATGAACCGTTCTCGAGATATTGCAAATTTTTCAAAAAAAATTATCAAAAAGTCATATAAAATAAAAAAAATACATTTCCTATTGAGAAACATGTTCACTTTTCATATGTAATACCATGCGATAAATTTGGTGACATCATTCTCGTGGATCTAGCTCGTTCCATTCATGAGAAAAGATACTTCGAGTAATACTTTTGTATTTGAACGCCAATAGTCATTTGTCTGCTGTAAGAATAACTTATTTCTCCGTCAGTAAAGCTTATATTCTCCCAAAATAAGTATCATATCGCAATATTCTTCATTAGTAAACATAGTAAACATGACTCATAAAATCGAAATAGAAGTAAGACGAAGTGACAAATACATAGCACAAGGATATAATGCTGTAGATTGCTCTTTCAGCATCAAATTAGTTCATTCATTTCTCTGGATATGATTACGATGGCGCTTACTGACAAATTGTTTGTTAAAGTTAGCATTCAAACTAAATCTATTAAAACGCTTGTTATACAATTGTCTCTTTATGATTTTGCATTTTAAATAATCCGATGCTTTCAAACCTACTTTTTGGACAACTATTTGCAGCTTTTTCTGTCGGACAAGCACACGTATATGTTAATTTGGCAACGCTCTACAACTTTATGATATATTTTTCTTCGGTATCTCTAAAAGAGTGCTAGATAGCCTTCTCCCTCATAAAAAGGGGACTAGCCCCTTAAACGTTGTCTCGTCGTGTAGCGCCACAGGGGTTTCCCATGTAGCTGCATTAAAAAAATCTGATGTGGGCAGCACATGACTTTCCTTATAAATGCAATGAATTTACTACTTTTACAGTAAAAAAAAATAGATTATTTTTATAGTAGTTATTTATATTCTTCCAAAGATATTCAATTTTCGTCAATGAGTCGTCATTTTCTATGTGTTCATCATCAATGAGTCGTCATTGATTTAGCGTCATTTTTATCCATTTGGCGAGTTTTTCGTTAATTTAGCAACATTTAAAAAAGTCGCCAGGTTGGCGATATTCTACCAAATTCGTCGCCAAAATCTCGCCAAGCGTTATGGACGAAGAAATAAGTTATTTTTACAGCAGTTAAATGACTATTAGCGTTCAAATACAAAAGTATTACTCAAAGTATCTTTTTTCATGAATGGAACGGGCCAAATCCACGAGAAAGATGTCACCCAATTTGTTGCATGGTATTACATATGAAAAGTGAGCATGTTTCTCAATAGGAAATATTTTTTCCTTATTTTATATGACTTTTTGATAATTTTTTTGAAAAATGTGCAATATCTCGAGAACGGTTCATGTTGCCGTTTTAAAATTTATGTCAATCGTTTTCTAATTTAAAATTACATAAGAAATGCCCATTTGCGTAACTACGAGTGTTCACTTTAGGTCTATCTATAGTAAAGTGACCATGCTCGATAGATAAAAGGGATGGCGTCTGTAACGGAGAATTTAAAATGTTAACATAACGCACTCAGCAACAAAGCGAGATTGAAGAAAAAGTTACCATACTCGAGTGAATAAAAGGTATTACAGCGCCTCTAGCGCCCCCCAGTGGAAGCATGTATTATTATCACACACAACACATTAATTTTTTCCTATTTCAAATAGGCGAAAAGTGTCATGTTTTACATCAATCTATAACGAGTAATAATCTACATAAATCGTATAATGTATCGGGAACATTGACTTTTATTGTTCATATTTCAATTTTCTCGGAAAATGTTGGCAACAGGATACAAAATCCTCCTCATACTGGAAGGATTCATGAATACTCGAAAGAAATGCACAATTTCCTCGGAAAAAGAAATATATAAGCTTAACAGTAAAGATGCGCATGGATAGATTGGCACGATTCGTTTTTCCCCCGATTGTAACAACTGCCAATACGGCGTTCAACGGAAAGAGAAATTTAGAACAATGATTTATTTTCTCTGTTTTGTCTCTTCTAAAAAATTTTCTTTTTTGTTGCAATTTGACAAATATTTATTGCAATGCGTTCGAAGGGTTAAATCACGTCAACCTTTGTGGAAAGGATTGTTACATTTTATGTTTTTACGAAATGGCAATTTCAGCTGGAAGATCGTTTGACGGTAAGCATGAATTATTTTTTTATACAGGATAATCTGTTACAACCTTGGGCAAAGTAGGCAGATTCTGTTGGGTCGCAGTTTTTAAAGGGAAGGACACCCTTACCAGCTCAAAAATCGTTGTTTGTAGTTAAATATTCAAAATTTTATTGAGTTGTGTAAAGCACCTTTCTGTCCCAACTGGGAATCGAACCACGGTTCTTTGTATTAACCAGCCGACGCTCTACCGTTGAGCTACTGGGATGAAATTGGAAGCTCTTATCAAAGTGGACTATGACATTTTCTTGATAGTGTGTTATTCCTCTAGATATCTAGATGAAATCAATGCGAAAATTTCTCGTCTGGGAGTAACCTATCTATCAAACAGCTGTTTTACGTACAGCATTCAACGTTTGTTTACATTTAGGCCTTTTTTTTCCTTTCAAGTTTTAACTTTACAAAGGCATGTTGCATGGCTAAATTAAACACAAACTTGCAAGTTCTTATAATCGAAGTGGATTCTGAATTCTCCACCCTCTAATGACAGATTGGTGTGCAACTGACAATCTAACTGACTACCTCCTGCTATTTTTACTCCAGGTTAACCTCCTGCTGCTATTTTTATCCTTCAGGTTAGCTTTCTGCGTGGTCATTGACCTAACGTTTTGAAATCGGCGCTTAATATATCAGAATTAGCTGAATCCGTGCTAGTCGTACTAGGGTCACTTTTGGATCCCCGACATCTTTGCACTAACCTACGAGGTTGATTTGTTCGGGCACCATTGTAAAGCATATTGATGTCCCAACCGGGAATTGAACTACTGATCTTCGTACTGGCTTGCCGACGCTCTACCTTTGAGCTACTGGGACGAAACGGCAAGCTCTTATAATCGAAGTGGTCTCTGCACCTGTCATTAATTCTTCGAAGTATATAAAATTTTTAGAGTGCATTGTCTACTACTACTAAAAGATATTTCATCTGTTACTAAAAAATGTGATGTGGCAGTACATGACTTTCCTTATATAATGCAATAAATTTACTACTTTTACAGCAAAAAATAGCTTATTCTTATAGTAGATACTTATGTTCTTTTCAAGATATTGAATGTTCGTCAATTAGTCGTCATTTTCATTGATTTAGAGCCATTTGGTGAGATTTTCGTTACTTTGGCGACATTTAAAAAAGTAGCCAAGTTGGCGACATTCCGCCAATTTCCTCACCAAAATCTCGTCAAGTGTTATGGAAGGAGAAATAAATTATTCTTACAGCAGATAAATGACTATTGGCGTTCAAATACAAAGTATTACTCAAAGTATTTGTTTTCATGAATGGAACGAGCTAGATCCACGAGAATGATGTCACCAAATTTATCGCATGGCATTACATATGAAAAGTGAACATGTTTCTCAGTAGGAAATATTTTTTTTATTTTATATGGCTTTTTGATGTTTTTTTTAAAATGTTCAATATCTCAAGAACGGTTCATGTTAGCGTTCTAAAATTTATGTCAATCGTTTTCTAATGAAAAATTACATACGAAATGTATATTTGCGTAACTTTATTAGCGGATTTAATTTTTTGACGATTTTTTCAAAATTTCACTCAAAAATTTAGGGGAGTTCTGAGCATTCGATTGCGTATAAAAACAATAGGCTTCCAGTGTTTACGGATTGTGATTTTTGTACCAAATTTCGTTCGAATCGGTCTATTCGTTCGTCAGTTATCGTCTCCGCAGACACACACACACAAACACACACACACACAGACATCACTTCAAAAATGTTTGATTCGTGATCAGGGATGCTTGAAACGTGCTCTCCCGTCGAAAACTCGAATTCGAATTTTCGACCCCGTCAAAATACCTTCCTTATACATTATGTATATAAGGAAAGTAAAAATATTTCATCTGTTACTAAAAAATAAAAACAAATAAATAAATAAATGAATATTAATAAAAGTTTGGCAGACAATTTTGTTTTTATGATAGACTAACAGTATATAGTATGCACGTTCTTTGAACAAAATATGCAGTATAAAGAAACTTAAAAATTCAAAATTTGTGATAAATTTTTAATATGTTGAGTCTTTTTTTTTAATTTTATGATAATTCTAAGAAAAACAAAATAGTGAGTTTTCCCATGATGTGATAATAAACAGACAGATAGACAAACAACTGACATACCTGGCGTTTTACGTGATTTAATATATGTACAAACCAGATTTAAAATATGTGCAAGATATGTGCCAATATTGCGATGGAATCAAAAATTCGAATTCGAGTTTCCAACAAAAGTGCACGTTTCAAGCATCCCTGAACTTACATCGAACGTTTTTTGAGGTGACATGTGCGTATGTGTGTGTGTGTGTCTGTGGAAGCGATATATCACCAACGAATGGAGCGATTCGAATGAAATATGGTATATATAGTTCAAATATAATAGTTAAAATATAGTATAATCGGTAAATAAGGGAACTCCATAGATTCTAAACTCAATCGAATGTTCGGAAGACCCCTAAAGTTTCGAATGAAATTAAAAAAAGAAGTCATTAAATTTCAGAATTTTAAAAAATGTTACATAAACGATAATTTCTTATGTGATTTTTGATCAGAAAACGAAAGACAGAGACTTTAGAAATCTAACATGAAGTGTTCCCGAGATATTGCACATTTTACAAATACATTTACTCAAAAAATTTTATGAAATGAAGTATGGTATTAACTATTGCAAAAATATGTTACTTTTCATGCAATATTATGGGGCAAATGTGTTAAGTAAAAATATCATCCACAAAATACAGCAAAATATCACCATTAGTATTGTTTGTCTGATATGTGCAGTTTGTTACTTTCCTTATATACATAATGTATAAGGAAAGTATTGTGACGGAGTCGAAATTTCGAATTCGAGTTTTCGACGGGAGAGCACGTTTCAAGCATCCCTGATCACGAATCGAGCATTTTGAAGTGATGTCTGCGTGTGTGCGTGTGTGTGTCTGTGTGTGTGAAAGTATGTGTGTGTGTGTGTCAGTGAGTTTGTGGAGACGATAACTGGCGAACGAATGGACCGATTCGAACGAAATTTAGTACAAAAATCACAATCCGTAAACACTGGAAGTCTATTGTTTTTTATACGCAATCGAATTTTCAGAACCCTCCTAAATTTTCGAGTGAAATTTTGACAAATCGTCAAAAAATCAAAACCGCCAATAAAGTTACGCAAATAGACATTTCTTATGTAATTTTTCATTAGAAAACGATTGATATAAATTTTAGAACGCTAACATGAACCGTTCTCGAGATATAGCACATTTTTCAAAAAAATTATCAAAAAGTTATATAAAATAAAAAAAATATATTTCCTATTGAGAAACATGTTCACTTTTGATATGTAATACCATGCGTTAAATTGGGTGACATCATTCTCGTGGATCTAGCTCTTTCCTTTCATGAAAAAAGATACTTTGAGTAATACTTTTGTATTTGAACGCCAATAGTCATTTATCTGCTATAAGAATAACTTATTTCTCCGTCCATAACGCTTGGCAAGAATTTGGCGGCGAATTTGGCGGACTATTGCCAACTTGGCGACATTTTTAATTGTTGCGAAATTAACAAAAATCTCGCCAAATTGATAAAAATGACGCTGAATCAATGAAAATAACGACTCATTGAAGAAAATTGATTATCTTGGAAAGAATATAAGTATCTACTATAAGAATAACATTTTTTTAACTGTAAAAGTAGTATATTCATTGCATTATATAAGGAAAGTCATGTGTTGCCCACATCAGATTTTCTGATATGTGCAGTTGTTTGTCTGATATGTGCAAACACAGGCGTTGTTACCTCGCGAATTCTTCCATTGCAGCCAACTTCCAACTTTCAGCAGAGGTGCTCTGTTAAAAATAAAACTCTGAGACATCGGTTCCATCGCATCACTGGGAATATGATCTCAATTCTTCGGTTGACTGGTTCAGGAAGTCTTTCGGATTACAAAATAAAACTGCTCTTATTTAATATTACATTTATGTATTTTTACTTTCCTTATATACATAATGTATAAGGAAAGTATTGTGACGGGGTCGAATATTCGAATTCGAGGTTTCAACAGGAGAACACCTTTCAAGCATCCCTAATCACGAATCAAACATTTTTGAAGTGATGTGTGTGTGTGTGTGTGTGTGTGTGTGAAAGTATGTGTGTGTGTCAGTGAGAGTATGGAGACGATATCTCACGAACAAGTAGACCGATTCGAATGAAATTTGGTACAGAAATCACAATCCGTGAATACTGGAAGCCTATTGTTTTTAAACGTAATCGAATGTACAGAACCCCCTAAATTTTGAGTGAAATTTTGAAAAAAACATCGAAAAATCACAACCTTTAATAAAGTTACGCAAATGGACATTTCTTATGTAATTTTTTCTTAGAAAACGATTGACATAATCTTTTGAACGCTAGCACGAACCGTTCTCGAGATATTGAACATTTTTCAAATAAATTTATCAAAAATATTAAGTGTTGAGAAACATGTTCGCTTTTAGTATGTAATATCATGCAATAAATTGGGCAGCATCATTCTTGTGAATCTAGCTCGTTCCATTCATGAGAAAACATACTTTGAGTAATACTTTTGTATTTGGACGTCAATAGTCATTTGTCTGCTATAAGAATAATTTATTTCTCCGTACATAACGCTTGGCAAGAATTTGGCGGCGAATTTGGTGGAATATCGCCAACTTGGCGACTTTTTGAAATGTTGCCAAATTAACGTAATTTGGATAAAAATGAAGCTAAATTTATGAAAATGACGACTAATTGTCGAAAATTCAAGATCTTGGAAAGAATATAAGTATCTACTAATAAGAAAAACCTATTATTTTACTTTAAAAGTAGTAAATTCATTGCATTATATAAGAAAAGTCATGTGTTGCCCACATCAGATTTTTTATACTTTTAAATCAAATTTTGCCTTATTCCCTTGTATCTTTTCAAACATTGTGGTTATTTTTAAATGCAGTTCATGTAGTTAAAGTTTTACGATTAGTTAGTGTTAAATATTTTTGCAGCATAATTAAAATTTATTCTGACTGAATAGTTTTACGACAGAATGAAAGTATTTTATTGTCAGTTGTATGCAGGAAAATGTTATAGTAAAAGAAATAACAAGAAAGATCAATCATGCATAAAGCATTGATTATGAAACACTTTCCAACTGAAATGCAATTTTATTAAACATCTCTAAAATGCGATACATTCAGCGGTGATATTTTAAAAATTATCACAATACTACAATTTATTATATTTGAAAATTTCATGAAAAGTAAATGAACTTTATTCAAATAAAGTCATCGAAATATAAATCATCTGGCTCTCTCTATAAAAGCAGTGAAATTTTCATTCATGAACCTTTTTCCATTCCTTTCATTCCGCGGCGATATTTTTAAAATTATCACAATACTACAATAATTTATTTTGTAGTATTGTAATACAATATACTTAAAATTATGGAGGTAAAAGTACTCTCTAACTCCATTCTAAAATCTTTATCGAAAAAGGAAGTAGAATTGTCTGCTTCTCTATGTAAAATCAATGAATGTTTCATTCATATCAGCTATATTGCAGACTCCAGAGCTAGATAATTTTGTGTTAAAAAATTCAGCAATTCTTATACAACTCATCTTACATCTTAATCTGTTTACATTCTCCATACGTGAAAATCAGGATTCGTTGTAGAAATAATTAAAGTTTGATGATCATTTAAACTTACAACTATTGTAATTTCGTTGTCGCAGTGCGATGCATAGAAAAAAATAAAAATAAAACGGTTTTAGGACGGATGCAAGACTAAATGTAAAGTAAAAAGAACTTTAAAAATCACGATTTTGACATAAGATGGATGGTATTAATCATTTAAACTCAAATATATAGTAATTGCGCAGTTTCAAAATATACATGCACAGAAATTAATCAAAAATAAAGCGGTTTTAGGAAGGATACAACACTAAATATGAATTAAAAAGAACTTTAAAAATCAAGATTTTGACTCAAGATGGATGCCATATTTTATTTTCAAGTGGGTCACGCGATCTCTTCATATGATATGAGTGTAATCATTATTTTAATTTTTATTTAAAAAACTATCGAATATATTTTGCTGAAATTTTTTTAATATTTTTATGAGATAATAAGTATATTTCCTAAAATTTTCGAAGCAATTTGTGAATTTTAAATTCGTTTAAAAAATGTTTGAAAAATTAGGTCCCATAGGGTTCAATGTATTTCATTTTTACAACAAGGGAAAATTATCCAAAACTAATTGGGTGATATTATTAATTTATATTCATATAGGTTCTACAGACCGTCTGAACGACATACTAAAATTTCATTTTGATAAAGTCATTTTTACGGCAGTTATCGTGCTAACGGACAGACAGACAGACAAAATGAACAAAGTCATAAACACTTTTCAACTATGTTATAAAGTGTTAAAAAAAGTTTTTCTATAGTCATATATATGTAGGATTAAAATAAAATAAAAAAATCTGATGTGGGTAACATATGACTTTCCTTATTTAATGTCATACATTTACTAGTTTTACAATAAAAAAAATCTGATGTGGGCAACACATGACTTTCCTTATATAACGTAATGAATTTACCACTTTTACAGTAAAATAAATAGGTTTTTCTTATAGTAGATACTAATATTCTTTCCAAGATATTGAATTTTCGACAATTAGTCGTCATTTCATTGATTTAGCGTCATTTTTATCCATTTGGCGAGATTTTCGTTAATTTGTCAACATTTCAAAAAGTCGCCAAGTTGGCGACATTCCGCCAAAATTCGTCGCCAAAATCTCACCAAGCACAATGGACAAAGAAATAAGTTATTCTTACAGCAGATAAATGAATATTGGCGTTCAAATACAAAAGTATTACTCAAAATATCTTTTTTCATGAATGGAACGAGCTAGATCCACGAGAATGATGTCTTCCAATATATCGCATGGTACTCGTATTACTGAAAAGTGAACATGTCTCTCAAGAGGAAAATTTTTTTTTTATTTTATATGACTATCTGATAATTTTTTTGAAAAATGTGCAATATATCGAGAACGGTTCATGTTAGCGTTCTAAAATTTATGTCAATCGTTTTCTAATGAAAAATTACATAAGAAATGTCTATATGCGTAACTTTATTAGTGGTTTTGATGTTCTGACTATTTTTTCCAAATTTCATTTGAAAATTTAGGGGTGTTCTTAACATTCGATTGTGTATAAAAACAATAGGCTTCCAGTGTTTACGGATTGTGATTTTTGTACCAAATTTGGATCGAATCGGTCCATTCATTCGTCAGTTATCGTCTCCACAGACTCACTGACACACACACATACTTTCACACACACACACACACACACACACACACATACACACACACAGACATCACTTCAAAAATGTTTGATTCGTGATCAGGGATGCTTGAAACGTGCTCTCCCGTCGAAAACTCGAATTCGAATTTTCGACCCCGTCACAATACTTTCCTTATACATTATGTATATAAGGAAAGTAAAAATTGGGTTTTCTTATAGTAGATGCCTATATTCTTTCCAAGATATTGAATTTTCGACAATAGTCGTCATTTTCATTGATTTAGCATCATTTTTATCCATTTGGCGAGATTTTCGTTACTTTGGCAACATTTCAAAAAGTCGCCAAGGTGGAGACATTCCGCCAAAATCGTCGCCAAAATCTCGCCAAGCGTTATGGACGAAGAAATAAGTTATTCGTACAGCAGATACATGACTATTGACGATAAAATACAAAAGTATTACTCAAAGTATTATTTTTCATGAATGGAACGAGCTAGATCCACTAGAATGATGCCACCCAATGTATCGCATGGTATTACATATGAAAAGTGAACATGTTTCTCAATAGGAAATATTTTTTTTTATTTTACATGACTTTTTGATAACCTTTTCAAAAATGTGCAATATCTCGAGAAAGGTTCATGTTAGCGTTCTAAAATTTATGTCAATCGTTTTCTAATGAAACATTACATAAGAAATGTCTATTTGCGTAACTTTATTAACGGTTTTGATTTTTTGACGATTTTTTCAAAATTTCACTCGAAAATTTAGGGGGGTTCTGTACATTCGATTGCGTATAACAACAATAGGCTTCCAGTGTTTACTGATTGTGATTTTTGTACCAAATTTCGTTCGAATCGGTCCATTCGTTCGTCAGTTATCGTCTCCACAGACTCACACACACACACACACACACACAGTCAGACATCACTTCAAAAATGTTTGATTCGTGATCAGGGATGCTTGAAACGTACTCTCCCGTCGAAAACTCGAATTCGAATTTTCGACCCCGTCACAATACTTTCCTTATACATTATGTATTTAAGGAAAGTAAAAATGTGAGACTAAATCCTTTTTTGAGTTTCCAGTCACTTTCTGTAATTGATAAATTTGTGAACTATTGATGAATTTCTGAACAATTTGCTGTATATCTCATTTAATAATTGTAAAAGTGGTCTTGTATTTTACTTTTGCGTAGGATCCCAGGCAAGGGATCCACAATAATTGACAAAATTTAAAATAGAAGACTACGCAGACTAAAATTAGTATCAATTAAATGCTTGTTTTATGCGTAATTTTTGACAACGAAAAAAGTAAAATCAATCCCATAACACTAGGACATACGTTAACCATTCTCGAGATATTTTTGTTTTTGTTTCGTATTTTTACTATGTCGCCCTTGAAAATACGGCCAACCGCCAAATGAAAAAAGAAAATTGAAATAAAACTGCAAATTTAGTATAATTTGAAATAGTTAGTATTTTGTGAAATTATATTAAATTTAATGAATTATAAAAGGGAGAAAGGAAAAAACGAATTGAAGGCTGTAGGGAAAGTCATGCGTTATTTTTTAAGTCTAGCGTTCCAGAAATTATTTTAGTAAAGTTATTTTTGAAACGAGGTGCAGTAGTTGGCATTTAATAATGTGCATAGTTACTAAACAACATTTTCGATGAAAAATATGTCAAAAAACAATTTATGTTCAACAAGAAAGATCAATCATGCATAAAGCATTGATTATGAAACACTTTCCAACTGAAATGCAATTTTATTTAAGCATCTCTGAAATGCGATATATTTGATGATACAACGGTAATATATTTTAAATTATCACAGTACTGCAGTAATTTATTATATTTGAAAACTTAAAACGTCATCGAAAAAAAATGAACTTTATTCAAATGACGTCATCGAAATATAAATCGTCTTGCTCTCTCCGTAAAAGTAATGTATATTTCATTCATACACTTTTATTCCAGACTCCAGAGTTAAATAACGTTGTGAGAAAAAAATTTAGCAATTCTTATACAACTTGTCTTACATGTATTTTACATTCTGCATCCATTAAAATTAGGCTTCGTTGTAGAAATAATCAAAATCTGATGATCATTTAAACTGAAAAATATTATAATTGCGTTGGCGCAGAAGATAGATGCACAGAAATACGCAAAAATAAAGCGGTTTTAGGACGGATGCAACACTATAAACAAATTAAAAAGAACTTTAAAAATCACGATTTTCACTCTGGGAAAATGCCATATTACTTTCCTTATATACATAATGTATAAGGAAAGTATTGTGACTGGGTCGAAAATTCGAATTCGAGTTTTCGACGGGAGAGCACGTTTCAAGTATCTCTGATCACGAATCAAACATTTTTGAAGTGATGTCTGTGTGTGTGTGTGTGTGTGTCAGTGAGCCTGTGGAGACGATAACTGGCGAACAAATGGACCGATTTGAACGAAATTTGGTACAAAAATCGCAATCCGTAAACACTGGAAGCCTATTGTTTTTATATGCAATCGAATGTTCAGAACCCCCCTAAATTTTTGAGTGAAATTTTGAAAAAATCGTCAAAAAATCAAAACCGCTAATAAAGTTACGCAAATAGTCATTTCTTATGTAACTTTTCATTAGAAAACGATTGATATAAATTTTAAAACGTTAACCTGAAAAGTTCTCGAGATATTGCACATTTTTCAAAAAAGTTATCAAAAAGTCATATAAAATAAAAATAAAATATTTCCTATTGAGAAACATGTTCACTTTTCATATGTAATAGGATGTGATAAATTTGGCGACATCATTCTCGTGGATCTAGCTCGTTCCATTCATGAAGAAAGATAGTTTGAGTAATACTTTTGTATTTGAACGCCTATAGTCATTTATCTGCTGCAAGAATAACTTATTTCTTCGTCCTTAACGCTTGGTGAGATTTTGGCAGAATGTATCAATGACAAGAAAGTTCAATCATGCATAAAGCATTGATTATGAAGCACTTTCCAACTGCAGTGCAATTTTATTTAAACATCTCTAAAATGCGATACATTCAGCGGTGATATTTTCTAAATTATCACAATACTACAATTTATTATATTTGAAAACTTCATCAAAATAAATTAGCTTTACTCAAATAACGGCATTGAAATATAAATCGCCTGGCTCTCTATATAAAAGGAGTTAACATTTCATTCACAAACTTTTTTTCCATTACTTTCATTCAGAAGTGATATTTTTAAAATTGTCACAATACTACAATCATTTATTTTACTCAAAAACTTAAAACCATGGAGGTAAAAGTACTGTATAACTCCATGCTGAAATCTTCATCGAAAAGGCAATAGAATCGTCTGTTTCTCTATGTAAAATCAATGAACGTTTCATTCATATCAGCTATATTGCAGACTCCAGAACTAAAAAATTTTGCGTTAAAGAAATTCAGCAATTCTTATACAACTCATCTTACATCTTGATGTGTTGACATTCTCCATATATGAAAATCAGGTTTCGTTGTAGAAATAATTAAAGTTTGATGATCATTTAAACTAAAAAATATTGTAATTGCGTTGTCGCAGTATATAGATGCACAGAAAAGAAAAATAATGCGGCTTTAGGACGGATACAACAATAAATATAAATTAAAAAGAACTTTAAAAATCACGATTTTGACACAAGATGGATGGCATTCATCAATTAAACTCAAATATATTGTTATTGCGCTGTTTCAGAATATAGATGCACAGAAATTAAGCAAAACTAAAGTGGTTTTAGAACGGATGCAACACTAAATATAAATTAAAAATAACTTCAAAATTCACGATTTTGACATAAGATGGATGCCATATTTTATTTTGAAGTGGGTCACGTGATATCTTCATATAATATGGGTTGAAAACCCAGGCCGTCCGACTTATCCGAAGATATAGAGCAGCAAAAATGGGCGGCCGGGAAACCATATGATATGGGTGTAATCACTATTTTAATTTTATTTAAAAAACTACCGAATATATTTTTCTGAGTTTTTTTTTATATTTTTATGTGATAATTTGAATATTTCCTAAAACTTTCGAAGCAATTTGTGAATTTTAAATTCGCTTAAAAAATGTTTGAAAAATTAGGTCCCATAGGATTCAATGTATTTCGTTTTTTCAACTCGGGTTCAATCCAAAACTAATTGAATGATATTACTCATTTATATTCTCATATGTCCTACAGATCGTCTGAACAACATAGTAAAATTTCATTTTGATAAAGTCATTTTTACGGCAGTTATCGTGCGAACGGCAGACAGACACACAGACAGAATGAACAAAGTCATAAACACTTTTCAACTATGATGTAAAGTGTTAAAAACTGGAAACAATTTTGCTTCACTATCGAGCATTGCACTTCAACACTAGCTGGAGTTTTGGTTTTGGTTTCATTCGATCCTTAAAGGCTTCCAGGTCAAGGAATTAAAAAAAAATCTAATATTTTGAAAATTTTAAATTAGGAGTGACGATGCAAATGAATAACAAGAAAGATCAATCATGCATAAGCATTGATTATGAAACACTTTCCAACTGAAATGTAATTTCATTAAAAAATTTCTAAAATGTGATTCATTCAGTGGTAATATCTTTTACATTATCACAGTACTACAGTAATTTATTATACTTAAATATTTAAAACTGTATCGAAATATAAATCATCTGATTCTTTATGCAAAATCAATGAATATTTCATTCATATAACTTGTATTCCAGACTCCAGAGCTAAATAATTTTGTGTGAAAAAAATTCAGCAATTCTTATGTAATTCATCTTACAATCGCTTGAGATATTTGCATTCTGCATATGTTAAAATTAGGCTTCCTTGAAGAAATAATAAAAGTTTAGGGATCATTTAAAATCACAACTATTGTAATTGCATAGGCACGGAATTTAGATACACAGATAATATATATGTGTATGTGTATGTACTCAAAGTATTGGAATCGTGCCGAAGATCGGAACTCGAATTTTCAAAGGATCTACACGTTTTGGGACTTCTAGAACACGAAAAAACTACTTTTAGGAAGACGTCTGTGTGTGTAAGGGTGTATCTGTGTATGTTTCTGTGTGTCTGTGTGGATATTACATCCACTCTAATTGAAAAACTAATGGACCGAATTTCATACAATTTGGTAGGTATGTTTTTTGTGGGAAATCATGATGTTCATTAGATTATAGTACGATTCGTAATAAAAGAATCTGCCTTCTTTGCGAAATGGCCGCAGAAATTGCCTTTATGCACTCTAGCTAAAAACTAATGAACCAAATTTAACAAAATTTGGAGTATAATATTTCAATAACCTACAAGTGATTTATATACCAAATTTAACAAAATTTTGTATATAAATCATTTGTAGGTTATTCTACTACGGTTCGGGAAAAAGGAACGGGCTATTTTTGCGAAATGGCCAGCAAAAATCGTTATATATAAAAATAAAAGACTACGTGTGCTCAATTACATCAATTAAATTCCTATTTTATATGTGATTTTTGACAACAAAAAGAATAAGACTAACCCCATTACTCTAGGACTAGCCGTTCTTGAGATATTCTAGTTTTTTCGCGTTTTCGCTACGCCACCTTTGACAATAAGTCCAGCTATCAAATGAGAACCAAATTTAAGTTTAACGTGTAAATTCAATGTCATTTAAAATACTTATGTTGTGCAGATAAACTCAAATTATCATTAAATAAATAAAGAGAACGAATATGAGTCTGCAGAGAAAGACATGTGCTGTCCACATCAGAATTTTTAACAATATTACACCAATGATTTATAGAAGTGAACGGGGATTATTTTCAGGCCATTTAAAAAAAAATGTATGATCTATATTTAAAGATCCATCAAATTTTTGTCGAATAAAATGTTCAACAAATTTAAGCTGTGTACCAAATTTTAACTCTCTAGGACGTAGGAAAGTGCATTTAAAATGCCATCAATTAAATTTATCAAGAAGAGTTATATAAAATTTAAAAAAAAGGAAAAATTGTTATCTACCAAATTTATTTTAAAATATGAAGCCACTCCCATATGCAAAACGTTTAAACAAAGGGAGAGATATCTATTATATAATATCTCTCTCTTTTCTTTCTGGAAGATATCCCAAAGTCAGAATTTAATTGAATTTGTTTTTTTCCCTATATTAAATAATTTTTTTAATTAAATAACTACTTAACATATTTTACTGAATTTTTTTTTATATATTCTATGGGATAATGTGAATATTTCCTAAAAATTTCGAAGCAATTCGTGAATTTTAAATTTACTTAAAAAATGTTTGAAAAATTAGGTCCCATAGGGTTCAATGTATTTCATTTTTTCAACCCGGGTTCAATAAAAAACTAATTGGGTGATATTATTTATTTATATTCCCATAGGTCCTACAGACCGTCTGAACAACATACTAAAATTTCATTTTGATAAACTCATTTTTACGGCAGTTATCGTGCTAACGGATAGACAGACAGACAGACAGACAGACAGACAGACAGACAGAATGAACAAAGTCATAAACACTTTTCAACTTTGTTGTAAAGTGTTAAAAATGACGCTAAATCAATGAAAATGACGACTAATTGATGAAAATTCAATATCTTGGAAAGGATATAAGTATCTACTATAAGAATAACCTTTTTTCTTTTTTTTAACTGTAAAAGTAGTAAATTTATTTCATTATATAAGGAAAGTCATGTGTTGCCCACATCAGATTTTTTTATTTTGAAGTGGATCGCGCGATCTCTTCGTATTGAATGGGTGTAATTATTATTCTAATTTTTATCTAAAAAACTACTGAACATATTTTGCTGAAATTTCTTATATATATTTTATGGGATAATTTAAATATTTCCTAAAATTTTCGAAGCAATTTGTGAATTTCAACTTTGGTTAAAAAATGCTTGAAAATTAGGTCCCATAGGGTTCAATGTATTTCACTTTTTCAATCCAGGTTCAGTCCAAAACTAATTGGGTGATATTATTATTCATTTGCATTTTTATATGGCCCATAGACCGTCTCAACAACATACTAAAATTTCATTTTGATAAAGTCATTTTTACGGCAGTTATCGTGCGAACGGACAGACAGACAGAATGCACAAAGTCATAAACACTTCAATTATGTTGTAAAGTGTTAAAAATGAATGAGTCTGTAGGGAAATTCACATATTGCTTTTGTAAGTCTACATTTCTGAAAATTATTTAGGTAAAGTTATTTTTGAAACGCGGTGTAATAGTTGGCATTTAGCAATGCGCATGGTTACTAAACAACTTTTTCGATGAAAAGCATGTCAAAAAATAATTTATGTTCAAATATAGGTGTTTTCCCTCTATAATATAGAGGGAAAACATTCAACGTCTCATAAAAGATGGATTGAAAGGATTTTCGTGCGGGGAAATATTATATGTCCTATCTCCCAGTAATTACGTACTGACACGCTATAGGTATGATATTAAATTGCAATTTCAATCCTGATACAGGTCAAGGTAATGTAAGTGCTCTATCATTTATTTATGCTCTGCAAAGTGTAGAGGTTTGTTTTCCCACATAAAATGTACTTTTTGACCCATAGAATTTTTTTTCTGATAAAAAAGTTCAAACTTTTATTATCTATATACTACAGCCAATCGAGACAGACTGAATAAGCAAAGAGTTTGTAGTCCAAACTGCCGAAGATATAAACTTTAAACGTAGTATACCCGTGAAACTTGACTTATATGTAAGTAGAAAGAAATCTCTAAAATATTGGAGTTTGAAAAATGTAAAAATTTGGAATTTTGTGTTCTAACATTCTTCTTCGTATCTGTAGAAGAACTAGACACGCAAAATTCGTATCAATACTATCTAGCGTACAAAAAATATCCTACATTTTTTTTCTATTAAATCTATGAGTGTACAATAAACCGTTCTTGAGATATTTTAATTTATAGCAGGGAATTTTTCTTTTCATATTTCAATGTTTTATGCAGTTTTTGATTTCATATGTTAACTTATTTCATTTGTTATGCTTCAAGTTGTTTTCTTTTTTTTCTAATTAGACTATTGAAAATAATTTTATTTAATAATTGATTTTTAAATTAGAAAGTTTGAAAACGTTCAAGCAATATGCAGCGATCGGAGATGAAATACAGTTACATGCCGCAATTTCTATGTTAACAGAAGTATCAAGTGTAGGCCATTTTTATCTTCCGTACAAGACATAGTAATGTATAGGGAAATATTTGAATCATGTAGAAAATCGACTGCCCTACACGTTTTGGGACCTGTAGAACCCGAAAAATCTATTTTTGCGTAACATCTCTATCACTGTGTGTTGAAGACCCAGACCGTCCGACTCATCCAGAGGACATGAGCAACCAATTGGACGGCCGGGTGTGTGTGAGTGTGTGTGTGTGTGTGTGTGTGTGTGTGTGCGTGTGTGTGTATCTGTGTGTATGTGTGTGTGTGTGTATGTGTGTGTGTGTGTATCTGTGTGTGTGTGTGTGTATCTGTGTGTGAGGTTGTGTCTGTGTGTGTGTATCTGTGTGTATGTATTTTTGTGTTTGTGCGTGTGTATCTATGTGTGTGTGTATCCGTGTATGTATCTGTGTGTGTGTGTGTATCTCTGTGTGTGTGTGTATGTAACTGTGTGTGTGTATATGATGGTGTGTGTCTCTCTCTGTGTGTGTGTGTGTGTGTTTGTGTGTGTGGGTGTGTCTTTGTGTGTGTGTGTGCGTATCTGTGTGTATGCATCTATCTGTGTGTGTGTGTGTATGTATCTGTGTGTGTATCTATGTGTGTGTGTATCTGTGTGTGTGTATCTGTGTGTGTATGATGGTGTGTCTTTTCTCTGTGTGTGTATGTATGTGTGTGTGTATCTCTGTGCGTGTATCTGCTGTGTGTGTGTGTATTTGTGTGTGTGTATATGGTGTGTGTGTCTCTCTCTGTGTGTGTGTGTGTGAGAGGGGTGTGTGTTTGTGTGAGGATGTGTGTGTTTGTGTGTGTGTGTGTATCTGTGTGTATGAATCTGTGTGTGCATCTATGTGTGTGTGTATCTGTATGTGTGTGTATCTGTATGTGTGTCTGTGTGTGTGTATGTATCTGTGTGTGTATCTGTGTGTGTATGATGGTGTGTCTCTTTCTCTCTCTCTCTGAAAGAGAGAGAGTGTGTGTGTATCTCTGTGCGTGTATCTGCTGTGTGTGTATATCTGTGTGTGTCTCTTTCTCTCTCTCTCTGAAAGAGAGAGAGTGTGTGTGTATCTCTGTGCGTGTATCTGCTGTGTGTGTATATCTGTGTGTGTCTCTGTGTGTGTATCTGTGTGTGTATGATGGTGTCTCTCTCTCTCTGTGTGTGTGTATCTGTGTGTATGAATCTGTGTGTGCATCTATGTGTGTGTGTATCTGTATGTGTGTGTATCTGTATGTGTGTCTGTGTGTGTGTATGTATCTGTGTGTGTGTATCGGTGTGTGTATGATGGTGTGTCTCTTTCTCTCTCTCTCTGAAAGAGAGAGTGTGTGTGTGTGTATCTTTGTGCGTGTATCTGCTGTGTGTATGTGTATATCTGTGTGTGTCTCTGCTGTGTGTGTGTGTCTCTGTGTGTGTATCTGTGTGTGTATGATGGTGTCTCTCTCTCTCTGTGTGTGTGAGGGTGTGTGTGTGTGTGTGTGAGGGTGTGTGTGTGTGTGTCTCTGTGTGTGTGTGTGTGTGAGGGTGTGTGTGTGTGTGTGTCTCTGTGTGTGTATCTGTGTGTGTATGATGGTGCCTCTCTCTCTCTGTGTGTGAGGGTGTGTGTGTGTGTGTGTGAGGGTGTGTGCGTGTGTGAGGGTGTGTGTGTGTGAGGGTGTGTGAGGGTGTGTGTGTGTATGTGTGTGTGTGTGAGAGAGGGTGTGTGTGTGTATTTGTCTGTCTGTAATATGTATGTATCCACTCTAGCAGGAAAACTCATTGACCAAATTTCACATTTACAGATAAGTCACTTGCAGGTTACCCTGCTGGTGATTAGATATGTGTAGGATTTGAAAAAACATATGCTTTTTTTGTGGGGGGGGGGAGGAGGGGGATGTCCGGCAAAAATCTTTTGCATTCACTTTAGTTGAAAATCTAATTCCCCAAATTTTACGAAATTTGTCACTTGAGGGTTATCCTGGTGTTGATTAGATTTTAGTACGGTTAAAAAAAATAAATTGCCCTTTTAACGAAATTGCCAGCAAAAATCGTCAAAATCTAAAATAAAATACTACGTATGCTCAAATGTATTAATTAAATGTTTATTTTATACGTATTTTTTACGACAAAAATAATAAGACCAACCCCATAACTTCAGTTCGACATATTTTAGTCTTTTGCATTTTTGCTACGCCGCCTTTGAAAGTACATCGTTACCAAATGAAAACGAAAATTGAATTAAGAGTGCAAATTCAGTGTCACTTCAAATTTTTATACGTGTTATTTTATGCAATAAACTCCAATTTAATGAATTATTAAAAGAAATAAAGCGAAAGTCTGTAGCGAAAATCACGTGTTGCTCACATTAGATTTTTACTTTCCTTATATACATAATGTATAAGGAAAGTATTGTGACGGGGTCGAAAATTCAAATTCGAGTTTTCGACGGGAGAATACGTTTCAAGCATCCCTGATCACGAATCAAACATTTTTGAAGTGATGTCTGTGTGTGTGTGTGTGTGTGTGTGTGTGTGTGTGTGTGCATGTGTGTGAAAGTATGTGTGTGTGTGTGTGAGTCTGTGGAGACGATAACTGACGAACGAATGGACCGATTCGAACCAAATTTGGTACAAAAATCACAATCCGTAAACACTGGAAATCTATTGTTTTTATACGCAATCGAATGTTCAGAATCCCCCTAAATTTTCGAATGAAATTTTGAAAAAAATCGTCAAAAAATCAAAACCACTAATAAAGTTACGCAAATAGACATTTCTTATGTAATTTTTCATTAGAAAACGATTGACATAAATTTTAGAACGCTAACATAAACCGTTCTCGAGATATTGCACATTTTTCAAAAAAATTATCAAAAAGTCATATAAAATAAAAAAAAATATTACCTATTGAGAAATATGTTCACTTTTCATATGTAATATCATGCGATAAATTGGGTGACATCATTCTCGTGGATCTAGCTCGTTCCATTCATGGAAAAAGATACTTTGAGTAATACTTTTGTATTTGAACGCCAATAGTCATGTATCTGCTGTAAGAATAACTTATTTCTTCGTCCATAATGCTTGACGAGATTTTGGCGACGAATTTGGCGGAATGTCGCCAACTTGGCGACTTTTTGAAATGTTGCCAAATTAACGAAAATTTCGCCAAATGGATAAAAATGACGCTAAATCAATGAAAATGACGACTAATTGTCGAAAATTTAATATCTTCGAAAGAATCTACTATAAGAAAAACCTATTTTTTTTACTGTAAAAGTAGTAAAATCATTACATTATATAAGGAAAGTCATGTGTTGCCCACATCAGATTTTTTAATTTAATATTCAAATTCTAAAAGCTTATATGTTTTTTTGCTATTAGAATTCTCAAATATTGAAGCACAAATTTTTGCGCAAATTTGTTATTTGTTTATTTTATATATTACTTTCATACAGGTACTTTCATATAGTTTTGTTAAAATGAAAATAATAAACTAGTTTCTAATTTAATCATTCCATATTGCAACTTCAAAATTGTAAAACGCAAGATTCAGTAGCTTTACATAAGGTCAGCGTCTTGATGACGTGTTATGATACGATATCGATTGAATGAAAAGCGATTTTGATACAGATTCGATACATCGTTAAGTGATATGTATCTGTCATACCGATATAGTGCATAAGCTTTCCCAATATATAAAGGCATTGAATATTTATTTATTTATGCATTTTCTTGATTTCTTATAATATCTCTAACAGTTATTAATGAGGTTTCAGTTCGTTGAAAGTATCATCGTCATCTCATTCCGATTATTGCCCCATTTCGTTATTAATTTACCCCGCCGCAATTTGGCAGATTGCCCGACAGTAAATACCGCAGTAAATAACCGCAAGTGCGTTACTGCAGAGACTAAATGTTTGTATTGGTCGAATATTAATCTCTGATTACTTTTCTCGAAAATATTCATGCACGGGAAAGTCAGTATATACAGATAATTCGAATCACTCGCTTCAAGTTTAGTGACCAGCATAGTGACCGGTTTAATAGCCAATAACTACATTGCTGCTAAAAATGAAGTTGTTTCTGATGAAAAATCACCGTGTGATTTAATATATGTGTAATTTCTAATGATATTCTAAATAATATACTTCTTTAAAAATATTGAAACGTTTAATTTAATTCTCCTGAGAAAGAAGTATAAAAAATCTCTATACTCGCTATACAAAATTATCTGCACTAGGCAAATCTGAAGAAAAAAAACATCCTGGTCCCGTTTGTTAACAATTTTATAAAATACATGAAGTTTGGTTCTTAATATACGCCCAAATGAAGATGTTGAAATGGTATACACGCGCTATTTTTATCCTGTTGCTAATCGGCTAAACACAAAATAAAATAAAGGAATTTGATAAATTTTTGTCAAAATAAAACAAATAATTTAAGAAATTGAAAATATCGATCATTCCCGTAATGTTATACGGGTATCCCAAAGCCATAACTCAAATAACTTAATTCAAAATTTTATGCAATTTTTTTTTATATAAAATTTATTTTTATAACAATTTCTTTATAGGTTAAATTGGATAACTGGAACGAAAATCGTCTGCTGTTTAAACACATTTCTTTTAATTCCGTTGGTAAGTAACAGATGATTTTCTTCAAATAAATTTTCGAGCAAAAGCTGTCTGTACAATGATATATCTATGGAAATGTTTTTACTTTCCCTACATACATAGTATTTAACGTGTAGGATATTGTGAAGGAGTCGAAAATTCGAATTCAGGTTTTCGATAGTAGAGTACGTTTCAAGCATCCATGAACTCGAATTGAACGTTTTTGAAGTGCTATCTGTGCATGTCTCTCTCTCTCTCTGTGTGTGTGTGTGTGTGTGTGTCAGAGAGAGAGAGAGAGAGAGAGAGAGAGAGAGAAAGAGAGAAAGAGAGAGAGAGACTGTACATGCCATATATGACAAACGAATGGAGCGTTTCGAACGAAATTTGGTACGATTATTACGACCCGTGAATACTGGAACTCTATTAATTTTAAATGTACTCGTTTGTTTAGAAGACCTTCCTCCCAATTTTCGAATTAAATTTTGAAAAAAAAGTCATTAAAAATTCAGAATCTTCAATAACGTTATATAAAAATCATTTCTTGAGTAATTTTTTTTATTAGAAAATGAATGACATAAACTTTAGAACGCTAACAAGAACTGTTCTTGAGATATTAAACCTTTTTAAAATAAATTTATAAATAAAATTACATAAAATTAAAAAATGTGTTCGTATCCGAAACAGACAATTATACAAATAGGCAGACTATCGCTTTAATATATGCTAGCGTCCAAAAATATCTTTACATACATAATTAACTGGAGCGGGGATAAACTTGTCTTTCTTATACTAGAATTCATTTTTTTTCATGATCCCTATTTTCACTGATGAAACAGCCTTTCACATGGTACGGAAAAGTGCATTAAGCCAGATGTTTTCTTTTATCATAAATCAGTTGATTTTAAAGATACAGATATGCGGTTTTTTAAGGATCTTGTTGCATTAAAAATAAAAAAATTCTGATTGACCCAATTTGTCTAAGAGTGTCGTATACAAAAATTTAAAAGTGTAACTTTTCGAAAATTAATGGGAGGACTATTTCATTAACGCAGTCTTATTTCCTACCTTACTTTCAGCATTTTTGCAATTTACATTGCCCACTTATGTCCAATAGGTAAAAAATTAAAACGCGTTTCAATCTTTTTGGAACACCCTGTATACTGCGGACTCTTGTTGTTCGGGATGAAATTACATAAAATTAAAAAATGTTTTTGTATCCGAAACAGACAACTCTGCTGGGAAACGACTGTAGCAGTCGATATTTTGACACTCCGAGGCTTTTTTACCATGACTCTATATCTCCGTTAACATTTTTATAATCGTCTGAAATAGACGATTCAGCTAAACACCCATGTCGGGGCGCCATCTTATCCATTTTTGTTAAAGGACATTTAATAAGCTTAGAGGGTCATTCAATATGTTTAAAAGTTTTCCTTGGATCAAATAAATTGTTTTTGTTGTTGAAACTTCTACCATGTCGTCAAATGCAATCTCTTAATTACTTTTCCTGCAAAACATGGTAATGCATAGGGAAAGAAGTATTGGAATCCTGCCGAAAATCGCAACTCGACTTTTCGACGGATCTATGCGTTTCGAGACCTCTAGAATACGAATAAACTATTTTTAGCGTGACGTCTGCGTGTGTGTCTGTGTGTCTGTCTGTGTGTCTGTGCAAATTTTGTATCCACTCTAACTAAAGAACTAACTGACCGAACTTCATAAAATTTGGTAGGTAAGTCACTTGTGTGCGAATCTGGTGCTGATTAGTTTTGGGTACGACTCGACATAAAAGAACCCGCTTTTTTTTTTGCGAAATAGTCCGCAAAAGCTTGTATCCACTCTAGCTAAAAAACTAATGGACCGAATTTAATAAAATTCGGTAGATAAGTCGCTTGGGGGTTACCTTGGTGCTGATTATATTTTGGTACGATTCGGAAAAAAATAATCTGCCTTTTTTTGCAAAATGGCCTGCAAAAATCGCCAAAATTTAAAATAAAAAACTACGTATGCCCAAATATATCCATTAAATGCTTGTTTAATACGTAATTTTTAACAAAGAAAAGAATAAGATCAACCCCATGACACTAGACTAGCCGTTCTCGAGATATTTTTTCTTTTTTTGTATTTTCTCTACGCCACCTTTGAAAATAAGTCCAGTTATCAAATGAGAACGGAAATTGAACTAAAAGTGAATTACATTTAATTAAAATAAAGAGAACGTGGATATAAGTCTGCAGGGAAAGTTATGTGCTGCCCACATCAGATTTCTTTTATTGAACGCGCGAATCGTAAGCAGCGTGCGAGTCCTCCTGGTTTCAACGCTATTGCTTGGTTTTACGCTTCATCTCGATTCGATCACACCATCTCTGAAACTGGGGAGAGAGACCGACGAATGGTGGGAAACATCGTCTTTTGATAGTAAAGACTGATATAGCAGATAAAAAATTTTCTTGCTGCCATTTTTCAGGTATTAATTATTCGACTCTGTTCTGTGCAGAAGTACGAAATCGTTCCAGGGATGACATTATTCTCGTGGATAAATGGTAACGCGATCCTAGCTTCGGAAATGTCCCCCATATAAGCAAAATCCGTGAGCATGAACTTTATATATCTAAATTATGTCGTTTCAGTATCAAAGTATTGAAATTTTTATTTAATTAAAAGGTCAGAAACATAAGATATTACACGCATTCGAAAAAAAAAAAATCTGATGTGGGCAGCACATGACTTTCCCTGCAGACTTATATACACATTATCTTTATTTTAATTAAATTTAATTCACTATTAATTCAATTTTCGTTCTCATTTGGTAACTGGACTCATTTTCAAAGGTGGCGTAGAGAAAAAACGAAGAAACTAAAATTTCTCGAGAACGGCTAGTCCTAATGTAGTCGGGTTGGTCTTATTATTTTCTTCGTTAAAAATTACGTATAAAACAAGTATTTAATAGATATATTTCAGCATACGTAGTTTTTCATTTTAGATTTTGTCGAATTTTGCGGGCCATTTTGCAAAAAAAGGCAGGTTACTTTTTTCCGAATCGTACTAAAATCTAATCAGTACCAGGGTGACCCACAAGCGTCTTATTTACCAAATTTTGTGAAATTCGGTCTATTAGATTTTCAGCTAGAGTGGATACAAGCTTTTGCGGGCCATTTCGCAAAAAAGGAGGATTCTTTTATCCCGAATCATACCCAAAACTAATCAGTACCAGATTCACCCACAAGTGACTTACCTACCGAATTTTATGAAATTCGGTCAATTAGTTTTTTAGTTAAAGTGGATACAACATCTTCACAGACAGACAGGCACACAGACACACAGACAGACACACAGACAGACGTCACGCTAAAAATAGTTTTTTCGTATTCTACAGGTCTCGAAACGTGTAGAACCGTCGAAAACTCGAGTTGCGATTTTCGACATGATTTCAATACTTTCCCTATACATTACCATGTATTGCAGGGAAAGTAAAAATCTGATGTGAGCAGCACATGACTTTCCCTGCAAACTTATATTAACGTTCGCTTTATTTTAATTAAATTTATTTCACTTTTAATTCAATTTTCGTTCTCATTCGATAACCGGACTTATTTTCAAAGGTGGCGTAGGGAAAGTACGAAAAACTAAAATATCTCGAGAACGGCTAGTCCTAGTGTAATGAGGTTGGTCTAATTCTTTTCTTCGTTAAAAATTACGTATTAAACAAGCATTTAATGGATACATTTGAGCATACGTAGCTTTTTAGTTTAGATTTTGATAATTTTTGCGGGCCATTCTGCAAAAAAAGGCAGGTTATTTTTTTCCGAATCGTACCAAAATCTAATCAGCACCAGTGTGACCTATACGTGACTCATCTACCGAATTTTGTGAAATTCGGTCCATTAGTTTTTCAGCTACAGTGGATACAAGCTTTTGCGGGCCATTTCACAAAAAAGGCGGGTTCTTTTATTCCGAATCGTACCCAAAACTAATCAGCACCAGCCCCGGCCACAAGTGACTTACCTACGAAATTTTGTGAAATTCGGTCCATTAGTTTTTTAGTTAGAGTGGATACAAAATCTGCACAGACAGACAGACAGACAGACAGACAGACAGACAGACAGACAGACAGACAGACAGACACACAGACAGACAGACACACAGACAGACAGACACACAGACACACAGACACACAGACGTCACGCTAAAAATGGTTTTTTCGTATTCTAGAGGTCTCGAAACGTGTAGATCCGTCGAAAACTCGAGTTGCGATTTTCGGCATGATTCCAATACTTTCCCTATACATTACCATGTATTGCAGGGAAAGTAAAAATTGATTTGAGCAACACATGATTTTCCCCCACAGACTCAATTTCGTTTTCTCTTTATTTCTTTAATAATTCGTAAAAATTAAGTTTAATTCTACAAAATAACACGCATACTTATTTGAAATTACACTGAATTTTCACTTTCAATTCACTTTTCGTTTTCGTTTGGTTAACTGGAAATGTTTTCAGATGCGGCGTATTACAATTGCGAAAAAAAACTATAATACCTCGAGAATAATTAGTTAGTTCTAGTGTGATGGGATTGACCTGATTCTTTTTCTCGTCAAAAATCACGTATGAAACAAGCATTCTATTGATACATTTGACTATACGTAGTCTTTTATTTCAGATTTTGGCGATTTTGGCTATTTCGTAAAAAAGGCGGCATTATTTTTCCCTGAATAGTACTGAAATCTGAACAGAACTAGGGTAACCTACGAGTGATTTATCCAAATTTTGTGAACTTCGGTAAATTAGTTTCTTATCTGGAGTGAATGCATACAATTTTCGCGGGCCGTTTTGCGAAAAAGCCAGGTTCTGTTATCTGGAATCGTGCTAAAATCTAATCAGCACCAGGGTCATTCACAAGTGACTTACCTATACACTATTTTGAAATGTTGTCAATTAGACATAGACACACACACATAGACATCAACACACACATAGACAGATACACGCACAAACGTTAGGTTAAAAATAGATTTTTCGTGTTCTAGAAATCCCAAAACTTGTAGATTTGTCGAAACCTCGCGTTAAGACTTTCGACACGATTTCAATAGTTTCTCTATAAATTACCATGTACTGTAGGGAAAGTAAAAATTTTATGTAGGCCAGCACATGACTTTCCCTGCAGACTCATATTAACGTTCTCTTTATTTCTTCAATAATTCATTAAATTAAGATTAATTGCCCAAATAACATCCATAATTATTTTAAATTTCACCGAATTTTCACTTTTAATTCAATGTTCGTTTTCATTTGGTAACTGGACTTATTACTTTCCTTATATACATAATGTATAAGGAAAGTATTGTGACGGGGTATAAAATTCGAATTCGAGTTTTCGACGGGAGAGCACGTTTCAAGCATCCCTGATCACGAATCGAACATATTTGAAGTGATACCTGCGTGTGTGCGTGTGTATGTGAAAGTATGTGTGTGTGCATGTGAAAATATGTGTATGTGTGTGTGTGTGTGTGTCAAAGTATGTTTGTGTGTGTGTGTGTGTGTGTGTGTGTGTGTGTGTGTGTATGTGTGTGTCTGTTTATCAGTGAGTCTGTGGAGACGATAACTGACGAACGAACGGACCGATTCGAACGAAATTTGGTACAAATATCACAATCCGTAAACACTGAAAGCCTATTGTTTTTATACGCAATCGAATGCCCCCTAAATTTTCGAGTGAAATTTTTAAAAAATCGTCAAAAAATTAAAACCGCTAATAAAGTTAGGCAAATAAACATTTCTTATGTAATTTTTCATTAGAAAGCGATTGACATAAATTTTAGAACGCTAACATGAACCGTTCTCGAGATATTGCACATTTTGCAAAAAATTATCAAAAAGCCATATAAAATTAAAAAAAATATTTCCTATTGAAAAACATGTTCACTTTTCATATGTAATACCATGCGATAAATTGGGTGACATCATTCTCGTGCATCTAGCTCGTTCCATTCAAGAAAAAAGATACTTTGAGTAATACTTTTGTATTTGAACGCCAATAGTCATTTATCTACTGTAAGAATAACTTATTTTTTCACCCATAACGCTTGGCGAGATTTTGGCGACGAATTTGGTGGAATGTCGCCAACTTGGAGACTTTTTTAAATGCTGCTAAGTTAATGAAAAACTCGCCAAATGGATAAAAATGACGCTAAATCAATGACGATTCATTGATGATGACGACATGGAAAATGACGACTCGATGAAAATTCAATATCTTGGAAAGAATATAAATGACTACTATAAAAATAATCTATTTTTTTTTTACTGCAAAAGTAGTAAATTCATTGCATTATATAAGGAAAGTCATGTGAGGCCCACATCAGATTTTTTCAAAGGTGGAGTAGCGAAAATGCAAAAAAATTAAAATATTTCGAGAACGGCTCATTGTAGAGTAATGGGGTTGGTCTTATTCTTTTTGTCGTTAAAAATTACGTATAAAATAAGCATGTAATTGATATATTTGAGCATACGTAGTCTTTTCTTTCAGATTTAACGATTTTAGCGGGTCATTTCGCAAAAAGAAAGGCAGGATCCTTTTTTTTAGAATCGTACCAAAATCTAATCAGCACCAGGTTAACTTACAAGTGATTTATCAACCAAATTCTGGGAAGTTTGGTTCATTAATTTTTCAGCTATAGAGTGGATGCAGCAATTTTTGCGGGCCATTTCGAAAAAAAAAACGCAGTTTTTTTTATCCAGAATTGTACCAAAATCTAATTAGCACCAGGGTCACTCACAAGGAACTTACCTACCAAATTTTATGAAATTCGGTCAATTAGTTTTTCAGCTAGAGTGGATACATACATTGCACACACACACACACATGCACAGACACAAGCGATAGTTTTTTCGTATTCTAGAGATTCCAAAGTGTGTAGATCCGTAGAAAACTCAAGTTGCGATTTTTGACACGATCCCAATACTTTCCCTATACATTATATATATACCATGTATTGCAGGGGAAGTAAAAATAGTATTCCCCTCCTTTGGGAAATTAGTAATATTGGAGTGCGTGTTGGGTAAGACATTAATGATAAATAAAATGTAACATATATACAGAAAGGTCAAAGGATTTCGCATCATTTAGCTCGCATATTGCATTAATATGTATTCCTTTGGGAGCTATTTCGGTGAATACAGAGTTGAAAATGGAATTCATAGCTTCAATCAATTTATGTCTCTCTTTGAAACTTGAAAATCTTTGTAGAGATAAAACAAAAAAACAAAAATATCTCAAGAACGGCTAGTCCTAGTGTAATGGGGTTGGTCTTATTCTTTTCTTCGTTAAAAATTACGTATTGAACGAGCATTTAATGGATATATTTGAGCATACGTAGTTCTTTATTTTAAATTTTGGCGATTTTTGCGGGTCATTTTGCAAAAAAATGCAGGTTATTTTTTTTCGAATCGTACGAAAATCTAATCAGCACCAGGGTGACCCACAAATGACTCATCTGCCGAATTTTGTGACATTCGGTTCATTAGTTTTTTAGCTGGAGTGGATACAAGCCTTTGCAGGCCATTTCGCAAAAAAATTCAGGTTCTTTTATCCCGAATCGTACCCAAAACTAATCAGCACCAGATTCGCCCACAAGTAACATACCTACAAAATTTTATGAAATTCGGTCCATTAGTTTTTTAGTTAGAGTGGATACAAAATCTGCAAAGACAGACACACAGTTACACAGATAGACACACAGACAGACAGACACATAGACAGACAGACACACAGACACACACACAGACGTCACGCTAAAAATGGTTTTTTCGTATTCTAGAGGTCTCGAAACGTGTAGATCCGTCGAAAACTCGAGCTGCGATTTTCGACATGATTCCAATACTTTCCCTATACATTACCATGTACTGCAGGGAAAATAAAAATCTGATGTGGGCAGCACATGACTTTCCCTGCAGACTTATATCCACGATCGCTTTATTTTAATTAAATTTAATTCACTTTTAATTCAATCTTCGTTCTCGTTCGGTAACTGTACTTATTTTCAAAGATGGCGTAGAAAAAATTCGAAAAAAATTAAAATATCTCGAGAACGGCTAGTCCTAGTGTAATGGGGTTGGTCTCATTCTTTTCATCGTTAAAAATTACGTATAAAACAAGAATTTAATGGACATATTTAGTATACATAGTTTTTATCTTAGATTTTGTCGATTTTTGCGGGCCCTTTTGCAAAAAAAAGCAGGTTATTTCTTTCTGAATCATACCAAAATCTAATCAGCACCAGAGTGTCCCACAAGTGATTTACCTACCAAATTTTGTCGAATTCGGTCCATTAGTTTTACAGCTAGAGTGGATACAAGCTTTTGTGGGCCATTTTGCAAAAAAGGGCGGGTTCTTTTATCCCGAATCGTCCCCAAAACTGATCAGCACCAGACTCGCCCACAAATGACTTACCTACCAAATTTTATGAAATTCGGTCAACTACCTTTTTAATTAGAGTGGATAAAAAATCTGCACAGACACACACACAGACGTCACGCTAAAAATATTTTTCTCGTATTCTAGAGGTCTCGAAACGTGTAGATCCGTCGAAAACTCGAGTTGATTAATTTATTAACACTTTATTAACACTTTACAACAAAGTTGAAAAGTGTTTATGACTTTGTTCATTCTGTCTGTCTGTCTGTCTGTCTGTCCGTTAGCACGATAACTGTCGTAAAAATGACTTAATCAAAATGAAATTTTAGTATGTTGTTCAGACGGTCTGTAGAACCTATGGGAATATAAATGAATAATATCACCCAATTAGTTTTGGATTGAACCCGGGTCGAAAAAATGAAATACATTGAGCCCTATGGGACCTAATTTTTCAAACATTTTTTAAGCGGATTTAAATTCCCAAATTGCTTCGAAAATTTTAGGTAATATTCAAATTGTTCCATAAAATATATAAAAATATTCAGCGAAATATATTCAGTAGTTTTTTAAATAAAAATTAAAATAATAATTACACCTCTTATATGAAACGATCACGTGACCATGATATGAAACGATCACGTGACCCACTTCAAAATGATATATGGCATCCATCTTGTTTCAAAATCGTGATTTTTTTAATTTCTTTTTAATTCATATTGAGTGTTGTATCCGTCCTGAAACTACTTTATTTTTGCTTAAATTCTGTGCATCTACATACTGAAACAACGCAATGACAATATAATTGAGTTTAAATGCTCATCTAAATTTGATTATTTCTACAACTAAGCCTATTTTTCACCTATGTAAAATATAAACAGCAAAATATATAGAATGAGTTGTATTAGAATTCCTGTATTTTTTTAACACAAAATAATTTAGTCCATGGAGTCTGCATGGCTGATATGAATGAAATATTAATTGATTTCATAAAGAGAAGGACGATTTTTTTCGATGAAGTTTCAAGCATAGAGTTTAATTTTTTGTAGCTCCATGGTCTTAAACAAAATGTTTAAATAAAATATATTATTATAGTATTGTGATGAATGAAATGAATGGGAGAAAGTTATGAATGAAATCCTGTTTTTATAGAGAGATCCAGACGTGTTATTAACACTTTACAACAAAGTTGAAAAGTGTTTATGACTTTGTTCATTCTGTCTGTCTGTCTGTCTGTCTGTCTGTCTGTCTGTCCGTTAGCACGATAACTGCCGTAAAAATGAGTTTATCAAAATGAAATTTTAGTATGTTGTTCAGACGGTCTGTAGGACCTATGGGAATATAAATAAATAATATCACCCAATTAGTTTTTTATTGAACCCGGGTTGAAAAAATGAAATACATTGAACCCTATGGGACCTAATTTTTCAAACATTTTTTAAGTAAATTTAAAATTCACGAATTGCTTCGAAATTTTTAGGAAATATTCACATTATCCCATAGAATATATAAAAAAAAATTCAGTAAAATATGTTAAGTAGTTTTTTAATTAAAAAAATTATTTAATATAGGGAAAAAAACAAATTCAATTAAATTCTGACTTTGGGATATCTTCCAGAAAGAAAAGAGAGATATATTATATAATAAATATCTCTCCATTTGTTTAAACGTTTTGCATATGGGAGTGGCTTCATATTTTAAAATAAATTTGGTAGATAACAATTTTTCATTTTTTTTAAATTTTATATAACTCTTCTTGATAAATTTAATTGATGGCATTTTAAATGCACTTTCCTACGTCCTAGAGAGTTAAAATTTGGTACACAGCTTAAATTTGTTGAACATTTTATTCGACAAAAATTTGATGGATCTTTAAATATAGATCATACATTTTTTTCGAAATGGCCTGAAAATGATCCCCGTTCACTTCTATAAATCATTGGTGTAATATTGTTAAAAATTCTGATGTGGACAGCACATGTCTTTCACTGCAGACTCATATTCGTTCTCTTTATTTATTCAATGATAATTTGAGTTTATCTGCACAACATAAGTATTTTAAATGACATTGAATTTACACGTTAAACTTAAATTTGGTTCTCATTTGATAGCTGGACTTATTGTCAAAGGTGGCGTAGCGAAAACGCGAAAAAACTAGAATATCTCAAGAACGGCTAGTCCTAGAGTAATGGGGTTAGTCTTATTCTTTTTGTTGTCAAAAATCCCATATAACATAGGAATTTAATTGATATAATTGAGCACACGTAGTCTTTTATTTTTATATATAACGATTTTTGCTGGCCATTTCGCAAAAATAGCCCGTTCCTTTTTCCCGAATCGTAGTAGAATAACCTACAAATGATTTATATACAAAATTTTGTTAAATTTGGTATATAAATCACTTGTAGGTTATTGAAATATTATACTCCAAATTTTGTTAAATTTGGTTCATTAGTTTTTAGCTAGAGTGGATAAAGGCAATTTCTGCGGCCATTTCGCAAAGAAGGCAGATTCTTTTATTACGAATCGTACTATAATCTAATGAACATCAGGATTTCCCACAAAAAACATACCTACCAAATTGTATGAAATTCGGTCCATTAGTTTTTCAATTAGAGTGGATGTAATATCCACACAGACACACAGAAACATACACAGATACACCCTTACACACACAGACGTCTTCCTAAAAGTAGTTTTTTCGTGTTCTAGAAGTCCCAAAATGTGTAGATCCTTTGAAAATTCGAGTTCCGATCTTCGGCACGATTCCAATACTTTGAGTACATACACATACACATATTATATTATCTGTGTATTATCTGTGTATCTAAATTCCGTGCCTATGCGATTACAATAGTTGTGATTTTAAATGATCCCTAAACTTTTATTATTTCTTCAAGGAAGCCTAATTTTAACATATGCAGAATGCAAATATCTCAAGCGATTGTAAGATGAATTACATAAGAATTGCTGAATTTTTTTCACACAAAATTATTTAGCTCTGGAGTCTGGAATACAAGTTATATGAATGAAATATTCATTGATTTTGCATAAAGAATCAGATGATTTATATTTCGATACAGTTTTAAATATTTAAGTATAATAAATTACTGTAGTACTGTGATAATGTAAAAGATATTACCACTGAATGAATCACATTTTAGAAATTTTTAAATGAAATTACATTTCAGTTGGAAAGTGTTTCATAATCAATGCTTATGCATGATTGATCTTTCTTGTTTTTTCTATGACGTCATTTGAATTCATTTCAGTTGTTTTCGATGAAGTTTTCAAATATAATTAATTATCGTAGTATTATGATAATTCTAAAACTATTACCAAGGAATGTATAACATTTTAGAGATCTTTAAACCAGGCAATTTATATTTCAATGCCGTCATTTGAATGAAGTTCATTTTTTTCGATGAAGGTTTAAGTTTTCAAATATAATAAATTAATGCAGTATTGTGATAAGTTTCAAAATATTACCGAGGAATGTATTGCATTTTAGACTTGTTTAAATGAAATTGCATTGAAGTTGGAAAGTGTTTCATAATCAATGCTTTAAGCATGATTGATCTTTCTTGTTTCACTTTTAATTCAATTTTTATTCTCATCCGGTAACAGGACTTATTTTCAAAGGTGGCGTAGAGAAAATACGGAAATCTAAAATATCTCGAGAACGGCTAGTCCTAGTGTAATGGGGTTGGTCTTATTCTTTTCTTCGTTAAACATTACGTATAAAACAAGAATTTAATGGATATATTTCAGTATACATAGTTTTTATCTTATATTTTGTTGATTTTTGCTGGCTATTTTGCAAAAAATGGCAGGTTATGCTTTTCCGAATCGTACCAAAATCTAATCAGCACCAGAGTCACCCACAAGTGAATCATCTACCACATTTTGTGAAATTCGGTCCATTAGTTTCTTAATTAGAGTGGATACAAAATCTGCACAGACAGACAGACAGACAGACAGACAGACACACAGACACACACACAGACACACACACACAGACGTCACTCTAAAAATGGTTTTTTCGTATTCTAGAGGTCTTGAAACGTGTAGATCCGTCGAAAACTCGAGTTGCGATTTTCGACATGATTCCAATACATTCCCTATACATTACCATATATTGCAGGGAAAGTAAAAATCTGATGTGGGCAGCACATGACTTTCCTTGCAGACTTATATCCACGTTCTCTTTTTTTTTAATTACATTTAATTCACTTTTAATTCAATTTTCGTTCTCGTTTGATAACTGGGCTTATTTTCAAAGGTGGCTTAGAAAAAAATACGAAAAAACTAAAATATCTCGAGAACGGCTAGTCCTAGTGTAATGGGGTTGGTCTTATTCTTTTCGTCGTTAAAAAATACGTATTAAACGAGCATTTATTGCATATATTTGAGTGTACCTAGTTCTTTAGTTTAGATTTTGACGCTTTTTGCGGGTCATTTTGCAAAAAAAGGCAGGTTATTTTTTTCCGAATCGTACCAAAATCTAATCCCGGTAAAACCCGGATGGAGAAAGTGGAGACTAAACAAAACAGGATTTCTAGAACCATTAGGAATGTTCCTAGGTACCTCAGTAACTCTGTTTTAGGAAGGAATTTAAAATTGACACCATTCAAACTTATGTTAAGAAATATGCTATTAAATTTTACGATATCCCTTCTACCCTTAATGAGTTCATGTATATCCTACCGACTATTACCACAGGGCGTCCAGAAACAGGAAAAGACTCAGGCAGTCCTAAATGTAACTTAATTTTTAACACTTTACAACAAAGTTGAAAAGTGTTTATGACTTTGTTCATTCTGTCTGTCTGTCTGTTTGTCCGTTAGCACGATAACTGCCGTAAAAACGATTTAATCAAAATGAAATTTTACTATGTTGTTCAGACGGTCTGTAGGACCTATGGGAATATAAATAAATAATATCACCCAATTAGTTTTGGATTGAACCGGGGTTGAAAAAATGAAATACATTGAACCCTATGGGACCTAATTTTTCAAACATTTTTTAAGCGGATTTAAAATTCACAAATTGCTTCGAAAATTTTAGATAATATTCAAATTATTCCATAAAATATATAAAAAAAAATTTCAGCAAAATATATTCAGTAGTTTTTTAAATAAAAATTAAAATAATAATTGCACCTCTTATATGAAGCGATCACGTGACCATGATATGAAACGATCACGTGACCAGCTTCAAAATATAATACGGCATCCATCTTGTCTCAAAATTGTCATTTTTAAAGTTCTTTTTTATTCATATTGAGTGTTGTATTCGTCGTAAAAACTCTTTATTTTCGCTTAAATTCTGTGCATCTACATACTGAAACAACGCAATGACAATATATTTGAGTTTAAATGAGCATCCAACTTTGATTATTTCTATAACGAAGCCTATTTTTCACTTATGTGAAATGTAAACAGCAAAATATGTAGGATGAGTTGTATTAGAATTGCTGTATTTTTTTAACGCAAAAGTATTTAGATCATGGAGTCTGCATAGCTGATATGAATGAAATATTCATTGATTTTATACAGAGAAGGACGATTTTTTTCGAAGAAGTTTTAAGCATAGTGTTTAATTACTTGTAGTTCCATGGTCATAATTTTTAAATAAAATAAATTATTATAGTATTGTGATGAATGAAATGAATGGGAAAATGTTATGAATGAAATGCTGTTTTTATAGAGATCCAGGCGTGTTATTTTTTCTATGACGTCATTTGAATGAATTTCAGTTGTTTTCGATGAAGTTTTCAAATATAATAAATTATCGTAGTATTATGATAGTTTTAAAATATTACCGAGGAATGCATTGCATTTTAAAAATGTTTAAACTAGGCAATTTATATTTTAATGCCGTCATTTGAATGAAGTTCATTTTTTCCGATGAAGGTTTAAGTTTTCAAATATAATAAATTAATGTAGTATTGTGATAAGTTTTAAAATATTACTTAGGAATGTATTGCATTTTAGAGATGTTTAAATAAAATTGCATTGGACTTGGAAAGTGTTTCTTAATCAATGCTTTAAGCATGATTGATCTTTCTTGTTTTAATATTTCTTTAATTTCATTTACCAACGTTTTTACTTCAACTTTTAATCTAAGTTTTCCCCTAATTCCTTTCTCTGAACTGCTACTTTGAGAGCATAGCTCTCAACTATTCCCATTTAAAAGTAAATTTCTTTACTGCTCTCAGTAAATTTTTAACCTTTCAATGGATCACTAAGCACACAATCAGGATCGCATACTAAACATCCTGAGGTATGTCATTGGACTGAGAACCTAACTAATAAACGAAGCAGGATGGTGGAATTATTGCTGATAATGTTCATCGCGATGTTGGAATTTGGGTATTTGTTATAAGACTGTTAAAAGATACGGTGCATTTCCTTCTTCGATTTGCAAGTTTTTGAAAACTTGTTTTCCTTTTTTCCTCATATATTTTGCAGTTCATCATTACGTGTTTTATGTCATTGAATTTTTTACACTCTTGTCCCATTTACTTAGGATATTACTTTCCTTATATACATAATGTATAAGGAAAGTATTGTGACGGGGTCGAAAATTCGAATTCGAATTTTCGACGGGAGAGCACGTTTCAAGCATCCCTGATCACAAATCAAACATTTTTGAAGTGATGCCTGTGTGTGTGCGTGTGTGTCAGTGAGCCTGTGGAGACGATAACTGACGAATGAATGGACCGATTCGAACCAAATTTGGTACAAAAATCACAATCCATAAACACTAGAAGCTTATTGTTTTATACGCAATAGAATGTTCAGAACCCTCTTAAATTTTCGAATAAAATTTTGAAAAAATCGTCAAAAAATCAAAACCACTAATAAAGTTACGCAAATAGACATTTCTTATGCAATTGTTCATTAGAAAACGATTGACATAAATTTTAGAACGCTAACATGAACCGTTCTCGAGATATTGCACATTTTTAAAAAAAATTATCAAAAAGTCATAAAATAAAAAAAAAAATATTTCCTATTGGGAGACATGTTCACTTTTCATATGTAATACCATGCGATAAATTGGGTGACATCATTCTCGTGGATCTAGCACGTTCCATTCATGGAAAAAGATACTTTGAGTAATACTTTTGTATTTGAACGCCAATAGTCATTTGTCTGCTGTAAGAATAACTTATTTCTTCGTCCATAACGCTTGGCGAGATTTTGGCGACGAATTTGGCGGAATGTCGCCAACTTGGTGACTTTTTGAAATGTTTCCAAATTAACGAAAATCTCGCCAAATGGATAAAAATGACGCTAAATCAATGAAAATGACGACTAATTGTAGAAAATTCAATATCTTGGAAAGAATATTAGTATCTACTATAAGAAAAACCTATTTTTTTTTACTGTAATAGTAAATTCCTTACATTATGTAGGGAAAGTCATGTGTTGCCCACATCAGATTTTTTACAGTTAGGATCGACTTAGTTCCAAGACTGCTTAAGAAAACTTTTTGTAGTAAACTTAAAGTCGTTGATTTTTACGATCATTGTTGATATACGGATATTTCTCCTTATATTTATATTCTTCCCGTTCTTTTTTTGGGAACTGTCCTTTATTTTTAGTGTAGTTAAGATTTTGAAATCTTCAAAAGCCACGATACCGTACATCGGAGAATACTTTTGAGTGCCCGCTCTTTTAGCAAGTTTATCCACTTTCTTATTCAAAGCGATGCCGACTTCTCCCTGTGCCCAAACCAATTAGACTTTGTCTTTTCTGATTTTGTTTCTTGAACTATTAATAATTAGGTCGTTTCTATTATTTTCATTTTTGATTGCTTATAAATCTGCGTACTGTCTGTTAGAATTACATTTTTTTTATTTACTGCGTACTCTAAGGCATAATCCATGGCACAACTTTCTGCTGTGTAAATTGTGCAGCACCTTTGGATTTTCGTTTTTTCTCTCATTACCTTCCCTTGTACAAATTCCAAAGCCTTTTACGTCCTTAATTTTGGATCCATCCGTAGAGATCCAGTGAGTTTGTTTATAGATTTTCTTTTTTAATTCTTCGAACATTATAGGAATATACAGGCTGTCCAGTGCTGTCGGTGCCCAATGGCTATTTTCTCAACCGTTAGTCACAGAGATATACTTCAAATTGCAAAAATGTTTTAAATTTTAAAATATATTATCTTAGAAATAGTTTAAATCAATGGATGCATTTATGAAAGAAATAAGAAATATAAATTTTTATACGGTACCCCGGTCCTACCAGTTATATTTAGGAAAATCATCCTCATACAATTTCATGCAAAATAAAAAAAAAATCATCCTTTTACGACCGAAATTGACAGACTTATAGTTGTTTAAAGTTAGAGCACTTTTTGTGCTGAGAAATGGGGGTTATACACAAAATAATTATATACACAAATCTGCTATTTTTTAGGTGTTATATGCCTTTATTATTTTAGATTTAATGTGCCTAATTTTTTATTTTCGTCTGCAGATACGCTGCAACTGGTCTCATACTGGTCTATTACCTTACAAAAATTTAAATTCCGTAATTTTGACAGAAATGCATTTATTGACTTAAACAATAATGTGTTACCTCATTTACAGGAAATAGCCATTGGGCACCGATAGCACTGTACACCCTGTATAGTCGACAAGAAATATGAAAGAAAATTTACATATGATTACCAGCCACATAAATCTAAACACAATTAAAAATATAACTCCAATAGGATCGAAATAATAACAGTAAAACTCACAAACTGTTTCAAACTCTTAAAATTCCAACTCGATTGCAACTGCTGACCACTAACGTAACACTGCCAAATTTTGAGTTATACACCTGGAACTAAAAAATAACAGATAATGCACCCATTAGTAAACTCAGTAGGTCTTGAATAGCAATTGATTGAAATGATAGTACCATTCATTCGATCTCCTTGATTTGTTTAAGAGGTGTCGTAGCAACCAGGGGGCCACGTCCCAGGCATAACTGACAGACTTTATTTTACTGGACTCTGCGCAAATGTTGTCAGTGATAAAGAAAAGTCGCGCAATTAGTTTTCGTGCTCTCATGGGAGACTAAACTTGTTAATTGCGACTATCTACACACAAGACCTTACTAAATCTACTCGGACATCCCAGGGTCCTACCTGCATAGCAAAATTCAAAATCTATACGCAAGTTGGTTACGTTTGGATATTGCCACTCGAAATTTAACAAACTGTAATAATGCCAAAACTAAAAAAACTGTCATAATTTTAACTGTAAAAATGCAAAAATTTAATGTGGTTTGGCAATTCTTACCGTGACGATAACAATGACGAATCTATCTCCCACTTCCGTCAAGCTGACAACTGTTTGATTCGTTGTCGTGCAGGGCTAACTGCCCAAAGTTATATTAAGCAACCTTGGTAGCAACAGACTCGTATCAAACTTATCCAACAGAAATGAATGATTCATAATTCCGAATTGTTCGAAACGTGTAGATCTATCACATATGGAGAATCAAACTTTTGAACCCTTCATAATTGTTTGCCTTTACATATACTTTGAACTGTAGGGAAAGTAAAAATAATGTTGTACAAGATCCATCCCACGGGGATTTTGGCACTGAATTGACACCAATGTCGGTTTAAATTGGGCGCTTTTGGAAACCTTTGAGTCCAAACAAAGTGACTTTTGATACAAGATACACATGTGCAAAATCTTTATTAAAATGCTGCTATAGAATATGCGGTGAATAAAATGACTATTGGCGAATTATTTGGCGTAAAAATACGAAATTAATACGTATAGTATTTTTTCTTGTGAATGGAATGTATTAGATTCACGAAACTGATGTTTACAGATTTGATGCATATTATTACATGTCGAAAATAAATCCATTGGATAATACTTATTATTTTTTTTAATTTTATGTAATTTTTTCATAAATTTATTTAGAAAACGTGATATTCATGTTATATACGTGTGATATCCAAGCTAAATATTGAAAAATAAGATATTTTTAGAATTTTTTCAAAAATTTATTCGAAAATAATGGGGGAAGGGTCGTCCGAGCATTCGATTTTGTTTAAAGTCAAAAGGATTCCAATCCTCACAGATAGTAACTTTTGTACCAAATTTCGTTCGAAACGCCCCATTTGTTCGCGAGATTTCGTCTTTACACACACACGGACATCACATCAAATACGTCAGATTCGAGTTTAGGGATGCTTGAAGGGTGCTCTTTTGTCGAAAATTCGAATTCTAAATTTCGATCTCTTTCCAATACTTTCCCTACACATTTTATATTCATAGGAAAAATAACAGAACCATGCAAAAACGGTGAATTTTCAAACTTCAACTTGATAAGAACATTGCTCAAAAACTACAACGCCATTTTAAAACAAATTATAAACTGGATGTTCTAATGCACATTTTTGCCGCTTCATATTTGTATTTATCATTTAGAGTTTAGAACATATTTCGAGCGAAGTAAACAAAGTGAAGCAAAAAGTCGTTAAACCTATTTTTGTTTTCGATAAAAGCATTTCAAAATATTGAAATAATTTTTGAAAAGTCATTAATTATACCGTATTTCCGATGAATCATGTATACATTGTTTACATTTTTATCAATTGGGCTCTAAGATATAAGCGCCCAAACTCTTTACACTGATACTCTCATTTCAGCTGAATACTCCACCCATAAACGTTATTCACATCAAGAGATTTGTTTATGAAATACGCTATAATTGTTTTACTTTCAAAATGAAAGTTTCAACGAAATGTGGGACTAAGGAATGTTGAATCTCAAATTTAGCATTCGTATGATAATTGAATTTTGTTTTCATATTGCATTCATCATAGATTGAATTTTTCATATTGCAAATCGTTCCAATTTTCTTTAAAATATCCTAATATATCCAGACTGTCGTGCACGTCGCTCAAAAACAGTCGTTGCGAGTTATGGCTTGCGCAGAACATGTAAATCCGTCGAAACTTCAAATTCGGATTTTCGACCCTGGTAATACTTCGAAAATGTGTAATGCTAAGTTAATAGAAAAAGTAAATATACAGGAAATACTATAAGTAGTTTAAGCTTTGAAGTACCATGTATTAAGTCGGAAAATTATGAAGAACTTTTATAGTTAAGGATCTACTGATATTAAAATAGACAGTTTACTAGCTATAACCAAAACAAAAAACTCACCCTTATAGTAATTAAAATCAAATTTGAAATAATTTATTAGTCAGATTTGCATACAAATTTATTTCAATTTCAGTTTCAAGATAGACAATACAATACATTAAGCATATTGAACAAGAACAATCAATATATAGTTATGTTTTGTTTTCCAATACATATAAAATAAAACAGTAAAAACTTCTAAAATACAACTACGTTAAATCATTCTATTGCGGAATATTCCTACATTCTTCGTCATGATTAAATTATTCGTGATATGATTGAAATACATTTTAAAACTAATGAATAAAATCCTTATATATTAACATTTTTGAAAACGTCGACTTTGATTCTATATAAAAATATTATAAAACTGGCCACCTTTTAAAATATATCATATTTTTGAGATAGTGCTTAATATATTTATCAGAACAACGAGATGGTATGAAATTGCTAATTAAAATAAGGTTCTTTGTCACATATGAAGAGAATGTATAAAATATGACGATAAAAACTCATTGATTTCTTATAAGAATGGCTTCCGCCTTTCGAATCAAAATATGCCAAAACATAAAGTAACTAAATATATCTTCCTCATACTTATATAATACTTCACATATTATACGGAAAGCATAGTATGGAGCACGATGGCAACCTCTTTCATAACAAAAAATTGAAAATCCAACCGCGTGCAACATGTATTTGATGAAAAGAGATGAGTATTCATCAAGCGTGAGTTTTCTTACAAAGTGATTTGCAAGAATTCTTTCAAATGCGTTTATTACTCTGCCGTCATGATATAACAGAAAAGACTGATACCTTTTTAATAGCAGAGACGTATGAATGGCATTCAATTTATGTATGGCATCACCAACAATAGTGAAACCACCTAATAAGGTGTCATCTCCTATGTTGTAGTTTCGAGGTGATGGTGGTTTGCGTAACTTTGCTGCGTCTTCCCAGGCATGGCCACTTTTGTTCATCAAGTAATCCACCAAATCCACTATAAAATTTTGAGCGTCAAGGCGCATCATATTTGATTCTAAAACCACAATTATTTGACAGCTCAGATATATCCTGAATGCAGGGAAAATACAAACAGTAAATTGTAGATAAGAGCAATTGAATATAGTGCAAAATAGCGTTTGTTCAAGATGCCTTAAGGTGAATTGAATTGTAACGCCACCAAGAAATCGCTTTCGCTGACGTCATTGCGCTAAAAAGATGTTGAAAAAGTGAGGGCCTATTACTTCTTCTTCTCCTCATACTTGAGAAGCAAATAGAGCTTAACCATTGGCTAAATCCTCCAATGTCCCCTTTTTTCCTCCATAGGAGGATATTATTTTCTGCAGCAGGTAGAGGAAATGATTTACTGTGACTATTATGTGTCTAATGGAGTATTATTATATCGCATATAGTGCGAATTGAAACTGACTTGAATGTATACATGTTATTTCATACGTGGCACTGTTGAAATAGAGTTTGTGATTTCTGCAGATCTTATTATTTAAGTTTTAGAATTCAAGTTGAATATGTTAGTTTTGTGTTTAAAGTAAAGTAACTTGTGTTTGTTTGAAAATATAATTTTTTTATTTGCTCTTCGACCAGACAAAACCGGTCTGGCCAACTTCTCCCCACCCATGGGAGAAGAGCCTATGTACGTTGAGGACAACGGGGGAAAGAAACACTAATAGAATTACGAAACATATAGATGGAGAAACTAAAGTTATTAAAGCTTTTGAAAACGGAGCAAACCATATAACAATTATCTTAAGACGGTAAGAGAAAAATATCAACTGCATCAAAGCTAAAGACTTAAGAAACTGAATCAATGCAACAGTCGACGGACAGAACGAAATGAATCTATCCAGAGCAGGAGAGCTATATGTTAAAGTACATCAAGTAAAGGACGTACAAGAATTGCTAAAACTACAAAACTTAGCCGGCATAGAAAGTGATAGTGGAATAGCAGAAAACTGTCTATCGAAAAAATACATCATAAAAGGAGCGTATGCAGAATACACTGCTATAGAAATAGCAGAAGAATTGGAAGGAAAAATCATACCCTGGTACCAGATATTTAGATTTACAAAATATCAGAAGGAAACGAAATTGACGACAGCATTAATAAAAGAAATAGGACAAAACAAAAGAAAGTACGTCGACATTTTGTTTAATCGCTACAGAAACGAAGTGCACTGGGAGAACCCCAAAGTGTGTAAAAAGTGCCTCAGAATTAAACATTTTGTTAACAACTGCAGAGGGAACCAACAGTGGAAAAAATTGCGGACAAGAACATAAAGTAGAGAGCTGTCAAAAATTAAAGAAGAAATGCATTAGATGAGGAGGAAATGCATTAGATGAGGAGGAGAATATGATGCGTTAAACAAAAATGCCCAGTATTTAAACTAAAAGAAGATAAAATAAAAGAAAAACAAAAAAGAGAAGGAGAAGCAACAAAACAGAGGGGGAAAAGTAAAGAAGAGAGAACATACGTTAATTCCGTTAAAAGTCAAGAGGGAGAAAATAGTTTTTTCAGAAAAAATAGAAATAATGAAACTCCAAATAGGAAGGCCAGGAATGAAAATACCATAAAAACGATACTAAATGTAGTACAGAAAGTGGAAAACCCCCAAGAAGAAGACATAAAGGAATATAAGAAATCAAACGAAATTCTCTTGAAAAGATAGAAGATCTGGAAAACAGAATATCTGACAGCGACAAAAAAAAGGGGGGAAGTGGAAAAGAAATTCACGAGAAAAAAAATATCTGGAAGCCAAAATGCAAGAAATATATAACCAAATTCACAAGCAAAAGTGGGAAAACGCAAGAACACGATCTGACATCCCAGAACATTAAACAAGGGAAAACGCCAAAAATACTGAAATCTAATTCCAAAAAGAGACTGAAATCTAAAGGAACTCACCAAAACAAAGTAAGGAACACCCACAGCTTCAAACCAAGGACCAGAACACAAGAAAACAAAAAAACTATCTGAGACCGGGATAAAATCCTTAGTCGCTTGTCATGAGATTGCTGCAGTGGAATGAATGCAGGGTGAGTCGGAATTGTTTTTACAAAAGCAGAGGAGTGATAGTACCCCACCAGACGAGCAATAATTAATATGGAACATAGGGTCGCATTGCACTCAGAGAGGCAGAAAAGAGTAAAATTAGAATACGAACCTGCACGTACACCAGTGTTGGGAAAGCGAATGAACGATATCAAACGTTGCACAAACAGATTTATTGTGCAGCGTCAAACTCACAGCAAGTGCTCAAAGTGGCGACCACGCGTGTCGTTGCACCGTTCACACCGGCGAAGGAATGACTGACGTACCCTCTCGAAGATTCAGGGTGTTGTGTTAATGTGGTCTGCGGCAACAACAATGCGAGCGACGAGACTGATTGGCTATCGCCGGAACCCACTAGGAGCCAGTTATACTGATTCTGCTCCCTGGACATTTGCATACGGTAACTGCTTTCGTGTCTGGCGTAGGAGATACTACGTAGGCAGGTACACAATGACGTCCGAGGCGCTGACTGCGTCATGCTCGACGCGGTTCGACGTGCCTCCTTTCTGCCTCTCAGAGTGCAATGCGATCCCATGTTCCATGGTAATTATTGCTCGTCTGGTGGGGTACTATCACCCCTCTGCTTTTGTAAAAACAATTCCGACTCACCCTGTATAAGGGGATTCAAAGCCAATCAGAACAATCTCCTCAGAATTATTGATGACTTTAAAAGCCTGATATATGATGCACTACAGGAGACCTGTCTGCAATCTAAAGCAAATATCACCCAGCACAATGCAACCCAGAAAAACAGAAATGGAAATATAAAGGGGGCGGACTAATCATCACTACTAAGGAACATATTACTTATAAAGACGTAGAAAACAGTAACGTCGACACAGACTTGGAAATTCAAACTAGAATCTACACAGCAAAGAAAAAAAAATAAACCTAATTAATGTTTACAGAAAACCGGGTTCTTTAAATACAGTCAATTTGGACCAACGGGATTCGTAATTTATACAGGCGAAAATAGCGAGAGAAGTTTAAAAATCCTAAAGTGCTACTCAATATACACGTAGTGGATAAAAATAAAAAAACACATGTAATTATAACGGACAGTGCGGCAGCATTATAAGCAATCAAAAATGAAAATAATGGAAAAGACCTAATCATTAATAGCATAAGAAACAAATTCAGAAAAGACAAAATCAAAATCGAACTTGTTTGGGTACCGGGACATGGGGACATCACTTTGAATGAGAAAATGGATAAACTCGCTAAAAGTGCAGTCACACAAAATTATACTCCAATGTACGGAATAGTGACAGCCGAAGACATCAATATATTAACCAAACGTGAAATAAAGGACAGCTCCCCCTCCTCCCCCCCCCCCCAAAAATGGGAAGAATCCAACAGCAAGGGAAAATATCCATATATAAAAAACAATGACAGTAAAATTAAAACTATCCAAAATAGACTACAAGAAGTTTTTTTGAACAGACATAGAACCAAGACGATCCTAACGGGAAAATCCTAAGTAAATGGAACAAAAGTGTAAGCGAGGAATGCACAATGCGCAAAAAAATCAATGATCTAGAACATGGAATGATGAACTGCAAGTTATATGAAAAAGAAAGAGAAAAATGCTTTCAAAATCTTGAAAATAAAAAAGGAATTGTACGGAAACTTTTAACAGTCTTATAGATTATAACAAATACCCAAATCCAAATATCGCGATGTATATTATTAGCAATGATTGCATAAAATGGTTTGTATACGAATACAAATAGGACAAAGCGACAGTGTTGTCCGCTATCAGCTGCAGAAAAGAATCTCCCATGATGGAAAAAAGGGGACGTTGGAGAATTTAGCCAATGATTAAACTCCATTTGCTTCTCAGCTATGAGAAGAAAAGAAAGAAAAAGAACTGCCAAAATGCAAAAACTTACTACTGTGATTAGGAAACTCATCTCAAAGTCCTGTTTGTACCTTGACGACAAAAACGAAATTATCTTGCACTTACGTCAAGCTAACGTTTTATTTCGTTGCCGTGCTGGCCTGACTGCACAACTTTATATTAAAGAACCCTGGTAGCAACAGACTCAGAAAAGTTTAATAGAACAGAAATGGTTGATTCATATTCTGAAATGCTTGAAACGTATAGATTTATTACTTATCAATAATCAGACTTTTGTACCCTTCATAATTATTTCCCTTTACATATATTTTGAATTGTAGGGAAAGTAAAAATACCAGTAAAACATTTACGGTCATTTTGATATTATAGGGTGTTGAATAAAATTAACCGAACACTTAGTTTGCAGAAAAAGATTTATTGAAAAAGGATATATTTTAGCACTCGCTGTTTCTTAAAATTGGGCTCAAAAGGTGATTAATTGATTGAATTTTCAAAGTGTTTATCTTCCGTTCCGTTTTGTATGGGAATAACTGAAGGTCGTTTTTCAGGATTAAGTGCGCAGATCCAACGCTTACCTCAAGTTCAACTTCTGCGTTGATATTGCAGGATTATCAGCCAAAGTGCTTGTTCCACATTTTCAAGTGGCCTGGCTGATACCTAAAATTCTTTTTCGATCATCAAGAACAGAACCCGTTCTCTCAAATTTCATAACTAGGTCTAGAACTGTTCTCTGTAACTAGGTCTAGAACTGTTCTCTGTAACTAGGTCTAGAACTGTTTATTTTCATGGATTTGGAAAATTCTTGTAAACTGTTGACCACGTTCTCGGTGTTTCAAAAGGACTTTGGTTTGTTTACAACCAGGTTTTAATAATAACACCTTTTTATTAAAACCCTGGTGTACTCAACCGACGTACGCCATTTCGGTTGAGTACACCATTTTAAAAATGGTGTACTCAACCGAGAGTTCACTCAAACACAAGTAAAAACAACACTGAATCAATTACCTACAAACTCGTGGTCGAAGAAAAACTGAAAGTGTTGCCCTTTCCTGAATATATAAAAAGTTATTCCAAAAGCAAGTGTTCGGCTAATTATTGAACACCCTGTATATAGTAAAGGGAAGTATTGTGATGGAGTCTAAAATCTGATTCTTGGATCCTAATGGAATGCTTTTCGCTGTGGGTGTTGTACTGAAGAGAAAAATATCCGATGTGGACAGCACATGACTTTCCTTAGGTAATTCAATGATTTTACTTTTTTCACGGCAAAAAGTATTGCACAAGATCCACAAGACAATGACTTCGGCATTGAAATAGCACCCCGTTATTTGAAACTGGACGTTCTTGGTAACCCATGCGTCTAAACAAAGTGACTTTTGATAGAAGTTGAACACATGCAAAATCTTTATTAAAGTGCAGTTAATTGTTAAATAATATACCGTGAATAAAATCACCATTGGCGAATTTTTTGGCGTTAAAATACAAAAAATACTTTTAAACTAATACTTCAAAGTGTTTTTACTCGTGAATGGAAAGTATTAGATCCACAAAAACGATGTTTAAAGATTTTATGCATAATATTGCATGTAAAAAGATAATTTATTCGATAATACTTATTTTTTTAATTTTATGATAAATGTATTAAGAAAACGTGTCATATTCATGTTATTAATCTAAACTTGATGTTATTCATTTTCTACTGAAAAATTACATCAGGAATGATTATTTATATAGAATGAAGAATGTCATATTTTTAGGTTTTAATTAAAAATCTATTCGAATATTAGGGGGGGGGGATGGGGGAGTTATATGAGAATTTATTTGAGTTTAAAAACAAAAAGCTTCCAGTTTTCGCAAATTGTACTTTTTGTACTGAAATTTCGTTAAAAACGCCCCATTATTTCGTCAGATATCGTCTTCACACATGGACATATACACACACATGACCTCAAAAACGTTTGATTCGAGTTCAGGGATGCTTTAAGCGGGCTGTTCTGACGAAAATACGAATTCGAATTTTCGCTCCTGTCTCAATACTTCTACTTCCCCTATACAGTCAAACATGCCTTAAATGAAAAGTCAGGGCACCGGAAGAATTTCATCTCATGCAGGCCACTTAAAGAGAAGCGAAGTTTAAGGTTTAGATGGAAATGCCGATGGCCCATTTGTAATTGCTCACCTATACATCAGACTTTATATATTTTAAAAAATGTACTTAGATAAACCCGATTAATATTATGGTATAATAATCTCATAGTATCTAATTTAAATATTTTATATATATATACATATATATGCACAGTTTTACTTTCTCTGCAATACATGGTAATGTATAGGGAAAGTATTGGAATCATGCCGAAAATCGCAACTCGAGTTTTCGACGGATCTACGCATTTCGAGACCTCTAGAATAGGAAAAAAATATTTTTAGCGTGACGTCTGTGTGTGTGTGTCTGTCTGTATAGATTTTCTATCCACTCTAACTAAAAAACGAATGGACCGAATTTCATGAAATTTGGTAGGTAAGTCACTTGTGGGCGAGTCTGGTGCTGATTAGATTTTGGTACGATTCGGAAAAAAATAACCAGCCTTTTGTTGCAAAATGTCCTGCAAAAATCGTCAAAACCTAGAATAAAAACTACGTATGCTCAAATATATTCATTAAATGCTTGTTTTATACGTAATTTTTAACGATAAAAAGAAAAAGACCAACCCCATTAGGGCTAGCCGTTCTCGAGATATTTTAGTTTTTTCGTATTTTTCTCTACGCTATATTTGAAAATAACTTCAGTTACAAATGAGAACGAAAATTGAATTAAAAGTGAATTAAATTTAATTAAAATAAAGAGAACGTGAATATAAGTCCGCAGGGAAAATCATGTGCTGCCTACATCAGATTTTTCCATACTGCGATCACAGGAATAGATGTAAATAAAAATACAGTGTAGCCATGTCCTTAACTGTTAGCTTATTACCATACCTTAAAACTTAGATGAATTGACTTAGATAAAATATTACTGCTTATCATGATGCTAATAAAAAAATATATACTTTGTTGAGATGAAATTTTTAAATAATCCAACATGGTGTCTTGGACATCTGTCTTACCAATGTTGCAAATTTCAGTTAAATACCATGCATTGATTAATATTTCTAGCATTTCAGAACCCGATTAACAGAAAATTCCTGAAGCTGTGAAACAGCTTTCAGAAAATCGTGATATAATTTAATAGAAAATCCTGTGAAAAACGATTCTCTTGGATATAAATGGCTAAAATAGTTGGATGACTTGTGCATTCCTTGTTCGTTGCAATTTGTGCTTTTATTAACAAAATGTTTTAAATTGGTCGTTCGTTTCTACGTTGTGCAGTTTCCGTTTCACACAGGGGAAAAAACAAAATTTTGTTATATTTTTGGCCAGGGCTAAAAATATTTTGCGCTTATTACAGTATTTCGTTTCCTACAGTTTACGTTTCAAACAGGTACATTCTACTATGTGTATAGGAAAAATAATAAAACCATGTGAAACTGTAAATTTTCAATCTTCTTCAACTCGAGAAGCTCGTTCAAAAACTATGAGGCCATTTTCAAACGAATTATAAACCGGATTTTCTAATGAACATTTTTGCCGCTTCATATTTGTATTTATCTCTTATTGTTTAGAACATATTTCAAGCGAAGAAAACAAACGGAAGCGAAAAGTTTTCAGACCTATTTCTGTTTTCGATAAAAGAATTTACAAATATTAAAATTTTTGTATAGTCATAATTTGTACCCTATTTCTGATAAAACAAGTATGTAATGTTTACATTTTTATCTATTAGGCTCGGAAATATAAGCGTCCAAAATATTTACATTCGCACCGCGATTTCAGCTGGATACCCCAGCTATAAACGTTATACACTTCAAGAGTTTGGTTCAGGTAACACGCTATAATTATTTTACTTTGAGAATGAAAGTTTTGACAAAATTTCGACAATACGAAGTGATGTTGAATATCAAATTTAGCATTCGTATTGCAAATCGTTCCAATTTTCTTTAGAATATCCTAATGTATCTAGACTGTCATGCTAGTCGCCTCAAAAACAGTCGCTGCGAGTTCGGGTATGCACAGAAAATGTAAATCCGCCGAAAACCCAAATGCGAACTTTCGACCATGTCAATACTTTGCTTATGTGTGATGCTAAGCAAATAGAAAAAATTAATATACAGGAAATACTACAAGTAGTTTAAGCTTTGAAGTACCGTGTATGAATTCGGAAAATGATTACGAATTTTTATAGTTGATCTATACCGAAGATAAAATAGACAATATACAAGTTGTAACCAAAAGAAAAACTCACGCTTATAGTAATAAAAATCAAATTTGAAATTATTTATTAGTTAGATTGGCATACAAATTAATTTCAATTTCAGTTTCAAAATACGCAATACAGTATACTAAATATGCTGAACAAGAACAAACAGTATACAGTTATGTTATGCTTTCCAATACATATAAAATAAAACATTCAAAACGTCTAAAATAAAACTACGTTAAAAACATCCTAATGCAGAGACATTTCTATATTCTCAGTCATGATTTAATGATTCTTGATATGATTGAAATACATCTGAAAACTAATGAATAAAATTCTTGTATATTTACATTTTCTAAAGCGTCGATTTTGTTTCTATATCAAAATATTATAAAACTGTCTTCCTTTTAAAATGTATCATTTTTAAATGGTGCTTAATATATTTAGCAGAACAACAAGAAGGCATGGAATTGCTGTTTAGAATAAGTTTCCTTGTGCCATATGAAGATGTATAAAATAGGGATTTAAAAATTCATTTGATATCGTTACATTTGATATATTTTTTCGCCGTCTCAACCACTCTATGCCAGGCCGTAAACTGCCTAAATATATCTGTCTCATACTTCTCTAATACTTCATATATTATTAAGACAGCATTGTATGGAGCACGTTTGTAACCCCTTTCATAACAAAATATTGAAAAACCTATCGTTTTTAACATGTACGAGAAGAAGCAAGTCGAGAATTTATCGAACGTGAGTTTTCTTTTAAACTGATTTTTAAGAAGTCTTAGAAATGCCTTTTTAAGTTCGCCGTTATGATGTAACAGGAAAGCCTCATACTTTTCTAATAGCCGAGACGTATTCCTGGCATGCAAGTCATGTATGGCGTCACCAACAATAGTGAAACCACCAAATAAGGTGTCATCTCCTATGTAGTAGTTTCGCGGTGATGATGGTTTGCGAAACTTTGCTACGTCTTCCCAGGCATGGCCACTTTGTTTCATCAAGTAATCCACCAAATTTACTATAAAATTGCGAGCTTCAACACGCATCATATTTGGTTCTGAAACCACAATTATTTGGCAGCTCAGATGTATCCTGGTTTGCAGGGAAAATATAAACAATAAATAGTAGATAAAAACAATTGAATACTATAGTGCAAAATAACGTTTGCTCAAGATGTCTTAAAGTGAATTGGATTGTGAAGCAACCAAGCAATCTCTCTTGGTGACGTCATTGCGCAAAATGATGTTGAAAAAATAAGGGCCTGCATCTTTCGCTCTTTCCTTTTTTCTTGGCAAAGAAGAAGAATGGATATTAACCTGGGGTGATATTCTCCAACGAACACTCCCCCCCCCCCTCCCGATATGGATTAACTATAGGATAAGAAGTTGACTTTAGACTATTTGTAAGTAAATCAGTTACTGCAATGTGTACAAATATCTCTCTCGGTGACGTCATTGCGCAAAATGATGTTGAAAAAATAAGGGCCTGCATAATTCTTTCGCTCTTTCCTTTCTTCTTGGCAAAGAAGAAGAATGGAGATTAACCTGGGGTGATATTCTCCAACGAACACCCCCCTCCCCTCCCGATATGGATTAACTATAGGATAAGAAGTTGACTTTAGACTATTTGTAAGTAAATCCGTTACTGCAAGGAGTATAGATCAATTTCGTCACTGTCCCAAGGTTTGGGTACTTGTTGATGTCTAGTAAGATGTTTAAGTCCTTGTAGAACCCTTCCTTGTTTCTTTTGGAATCTCGAAGAATTTCCCGGTTTCTATTACAAATTTCTTACATTCCATCATGATGTGGGTGATGTCGTTTGTCTTATTGCAATTATTGCACAGTTTATCCACGCTTTTATCCCATTTATGTAGAATATTGCTGGTTAAGATGGATTTTGATCTGAGTTTGTTTATAAAAACTTCTTTTTTTCTGTTCAGATTCTTCATAAAGTTCTGATTCTTTTTTCTTTGCAGTTAATGTATGGGAAATGTAGGTTGTGTTTTGAGTTTTACCAGGCTTCTGTTTTTCTTTTTTTCTTTTGTTAGATTTTTTATGTCTTCTATTGTGTAAATTCCGATCGAGTATAAATTTGTTGGACTGCTTTTTTGCTAGTTCGTCTGCTTTCTCATTTAAGATGATTCCCGTATGTCGCGGAACCCAGATCATACGGACTTTTAATCCAGATGTGTTGATTTTTTGTCTGATGAGATTTACAATTCGGTATTTGCTGTTTCCGTTCTTGATCGCTTCTAGGGCCCCTTTGCTATATGAAAGGATGATGTTCGCTTTGTTTTTGAGAGCTATATATTCTATGGCGTAGTAGATTGCACTGATTTCGGCCTTGTAGATGGAGAAACAATTAAGTAGTTTGATACTTCTCTTATTATTACCTTCAGTGCAGATGCCAAATCCAACGCCGTTGTCCAATTTCGATCCATCTTTTGCGATCCAGTACGCATTTTTGTTTCCGTTTTAGAAATCATTGAATTCCAATAGTATTACTTTCTCCATAGCATTTTGGAAGTTTGAGTTTTCTGTTATTATTTCTGTATTTGTATTTTCCCACGGGGGGGGGGGGGACGAGATTTGTGTGGAATTTGCTTTATTTCTCTTTTACCATAATTTCTTTGATCTCTTCAAATCTTTGGATTCCCCATTTATATTTTTTACTTTTTTTATATCATTTGTTTGATGTTTTTATTGATGCATCCAGTTCTGCCTTTTGCTATTTCCTGTTTTAACCAGTAATTTCGCATTTTGCGGATTTTCCTAGTTTCATATCTTTCTAATCTGTATTCTGTTCTCATGACATCTATAATTGTTCTTCTTTGTAGTCCTGACATGATTCTGATTGCGATATTTTCTTTCTTGTCATAAGTTTCTTTTGTGGTTTTAGATTCTTCTATTCTGATTTCTGAAGCGTAGTCTATCTGTGCTTTTATTACTTTCCTTATATACATAATGTATAAGGAAAGTATTGTGATGGGGTCGAAAATTCGAATTCAAGTTTTCGACGGGAGAGCAGGTTTCAAGCATCCCTGATCACGAATCAAACATTTTTGAGGGGATGTCTGTGTGTGTGTGTGAAAGTATGTGTGTGTGTGTCTCAGTGAGTCTGTGGAGACGATAACTGACGAACGACTGGACCGATTCAAACAAAATTTGGTACAAAAATCACAATCTGTAAGCACTGAAAGCCTATTGTTTTTATACGCAATCGAATGTTTAGAATCTCCCTAAATTTTCGAATGAAATTTTGAGAAAATCGTTAAAAAATCAAAACCGCTAATAAAGTTACGCAAATAGACATTTCTTATGTAATTGTTCATTAGAAAACGATTGACATAAATTTTAGAACGCTAACATGAACCGTTCTCGAGATATTGTACATTTTTCAAAAAAATTATCAAAAAGTCATGTAAAATAAGAAAAAAGATTTCCTATTGAGAAACATGTTCACTTTCATTTGTAATACCATGCGATAAATTGGGTGACATCATTCTCGTGAATCTAGCTCGTTCCATTCATGGAAAAAGATACTTTAAGTAATACTTTTGTATTTGAACGCCAATAGTCATTTATCTGCTGTAAGAATAACTTATTTCTTCGCCCATAACGCTTGGCGAGATTTTGGCCACGAATTTGGCGGAATGTCGTCAACTTGGCGACTTTTTGATATGTTGCCAAATTAACGAAAATCTCGCCAAATGGATAAAAATGACGCTAAATCAATGAAAATGACGACTAATTGTCGAAAATTCAATATCTTGGAAAGAATATTAGTATCTACTATAAGAAAAACCTATTTTTTTACTATAAAAGTAGTACATTCATTACATTATATAAGGAAAGTCATGTGTTGCCCACATCAGATTTTTACTTGTTTTAGAATGTTCTTCAGGATTTCCGTTTTCAGTCCCCAGTAGCTATTTGCTATCATTTTCATAGTATTGATTGTTTTATCTATATTATTAAAAATTTGGTTTTGATGTTCTTTCCAATTCCATTTCTTTCCCAAAGTTAGGCCTAATATTTTTATGTTTTCCCCCCTATTTGATTTTTTCTTTGTTTATTTCTATTTTCGCTTTTAAGCTTTTCTTTTTTGCCGATATATCTATAATTCTTGTTTTTTGGGGAGATATTTCAAGTTTATTCTTTTTACACCATTTTGTTATTTCCTCCACATTCTTTTGTGTTCTTTCGTAGCATTTTTTTTCATCTTTGTCACTGATGATGACGGTAATGTCATCAACATATATGAAAATCTTCTCTTCCCAATTTTTTCCTAGGTCTGATAAAAAGACATTAAATAGGAAAAGAGAGAGTATATATCCCTGGGGTACTCCCATATTATTATCCCCGATGTCAGAGTAAAAATTTTTCCATTTTACTTGGATTTTCCGGTTTGTCAGAAATTTTTTATCCACTTTTGACTGTAGTCCGGACAGTTGAAGTCGGTGATTTACTTTATTAGTAATTCTCTATCGATGTTTTCATAGGCATTTTTGATGTCGTAGGCTATAATTATAGTATATTGATTTTTGTTTCTCTAACTTCTAATTGTTTGACATATATCGTAAGGCATTGAGTTGTGTCTTTGCCTGGTCTAAATCCATACACCTTTTCGTTAAATACTTTGCTTTCATTTGCCGACCATTCGAGCATTTTTAGGAATACTCTTTCTGCTATCTTGGAGAGGGAAGATGTGCAAAAGATCGGTCGATAGCTGTATAGTAACAACTTGTTTTCCCCCGGTTTGATGGTTGATAGCAAGGTCCGTAGAATATCTTATCTATATAAATAAAAATGAAAATCTGTCTGTCTGTCTGTCTGTCTGTTTGTCACACCATCACTGGAGAACGGCTGAACCGAATTTGATGAAATTTTGTGGGTAGCCCAGAAATAGCCCCACTTAAAATTATATCCGTGTTTTGAGTTTCTACGACCAGTGGTTCTCGAGATATTAGTAAAAAACGAAATTTTCGTTTGTCTCATCATCACGGAAAAACGGCTGAACCGAATTTAATGAAATTTGGTGAATAGCCTTGAAATATCCCCTCATAAATTTTGTCCAAGTTTCGAGTTTCTATGACCTGGGGTTGTCGAGATATTAATCAAAAACGGAACTTTTTCCTAGGAGTTCTACTCCCTAACTCCGTGGTTTATCCAAACGAAAAGCTTGAAAATCGTTTGAAAGTGAATTAAAATTTAATCTCTGAGTTTGATGGGAGATTTTTTGCGTTAATTAGTCACTTTCTGAAAAAATGAATTGCTTGAAACATGATTTAAAGGGGAAATCTATCTCCATGGTTCATGGTTTATTTAAAACAAGCTTTTACGGAACAATGAGAAGTATAGAGAAATCAAAATCGTTATTTAATTTCGCAGTTTATGTTATAAGACATGACATATTTAACATGTTATAAGATTCTATCTTATATCATGTTACTCAGAAACGCAATTAAATTAAATCTGTCTGTTAATTTTAATAATTATTTTTTCGATTTGAATAATAAATAAATGGATATAAAAATATATTTTAGAAAAGAACGATTTGATTTTTCTTATAGCATTTTTGACTGGATAATATCAATTACGGTCTTCAGGTTTAAAAATTATTATTATTTATATTTTCGGGGATTATTGATTCAAGGATTATTGATATTTTCAAGTTATTATGCAATTATTTTATTATGACAAAAATTGTTTAAACTCATATATTGTATGTTGTACGAATCTTCTACAAATACACGTGTATATCTTTTAATCTACGAGAATATTAGTACAGGTATATTGACATAAGTTTTGATATATATTGGCATATATTGGAATCAATTACGACCTTCTGGTATAAAGAGTACGGATATTATTGATGTTTTCAATTTATTACGTCATCTCTTTTATTTTGGCAAATATTTTTGAGACGCATATTGTAATACGGGTAATCTTCTACTAACACATTGGCATATTTTCTGATCTGCGACAATATAATTAGTACGGGGTTGCATATATTCATTCAATTCCTATTTTTTCTTCTGTAAATTTGCTTACAAAAGGGGGCAGGATGTTTTATTCTTCAGTTCTGATCGTGAAGATAATTTTGCATAGTGAGAACATATATTCTTAAACTTCTCTTTAGGAGCAATAAATTTAATATTTTAACAGAATTTGCACATGATTGTGAACTATAAGTTTCTTTAAATTATACACTCCGTACGAATAACGGGTGTGCTGTTAGTGGTTAATAAATTTTAACATTTTAGGAGGATATATCATGTTGCTCGGCATCGCAATTAAATTAAATGTGTTTGTTAATGTTTTTATTATTTTTTTTTTCGATTTAAATAATAAATAAATGGATAAATGGATATAAAAGTATATCTTATGAATGGACGGTTTGATTTTTCTTTTAATTATATTAATTGCTGACTGCGTACATCAATTTCATTTATTTTGGCAAAGAGTTTTCAAGCTTATATCGTATTTAGCTACTAAACTCATATATTGTGTTTAGCCAATAAATTCATATAGCCGATTGTTGAAACAGAAAAAGAGTAGAGCGGGTATATCTTCTAATACAATTGTAGTGTTTTCATTTAGTATATTGAAACGGAATAAGAATGTTTCATTCAGATCTGCAAATTCAAAGCTACGAATTTGGAGGGATATCGCTAATTTGACAACTTTTCTTAAACTTTGCCAAATTGACGGAAATGTCGCCAAATTGATATAAACGACACACAAACAGCTGCCATAAACCTTCGGGTTGGTCGTGTGGCTTGGGTCTTCTACATATCAATGAAATTTTTTTTTGTTTTATTAGAAGAGAGTACTGAAATGGTGTTTGGTTAGCATTTATCTGTCAGACCAACCATCCTATTTAGTAATACATTTAGCGAATTTTTAAAATGTCACCAAATTGATAAAAATGTTTTCAAATCTATAAAAATATCTTGAAATTGATAAAATTGCGCTACATAAATGATATTAATTATTTTTTGTTAGGGGATAGTATTGTGATGATATTTCGTCAATTTGTCGCAAAGTGGAACTGTCAGTTCTACAGTCCCACTTGGCGATAAATTTGGCGATTTTTTAAAATGTCGCTAATTTGACGAAACTGTCGCCAAATGTTCCATAGAAATATAACTATTTAGACGATATTTGTTCTACCAATTTATTTGAAGCAAATGATATCATGTCGCTTAGCAACGGATTTAAATCCAATGTGTTTATGCGGCAGACTATTTTTATTAAATCCCTTCCGATTTGAATAATGAAGATATGTATATAAAATAAATTTCATTGCCATTTCATTTTGGACTGGATAATATCAATTATACTCTTCAGGTTTAAACATTATTATTATTGATATTTTCCGGAATTATTGATTCAGTGATTATTGATATTTTTAAGTTATTACGCCATTGTTTTATTGCGGCAAAAATTGCTGACACACGCATATTGTACGTTGTACGAGTAATCTTCTAGGAATGCACGGGTATATCTTCTAACCTACGAGAATATAAGTAGTACAGGTATATTGGCATATATTTTGACATATATTGGCATATATATTGGAATCAAGTACAGTCTTCTGGTATGAAGATTACGGGGATTAATTATATATTCAATTTATTACGTCGTCTGTTGTATTTTACCAAAAAACATTTGAGACTCATATTGCAAAACGGGTAATCTTCTACTAATAATCGGACATTATAAGTAGTACGTGTATATCTCCCCATATAATTTTAGCACTTTAATTTTGACATATATTGGAATAAATGACTGTCTTCAGATTTAAAGATTACGGGTTTATTGGTATTTTCAATTTATACATGTAATCTACTAATACAGGTTATATTTTCTAATATTCGCGTAAATAATTAGTACGGGTCCCATACAATTTTAACGCTTTTATTTTGCATATATTGATTCAATTCCATATTTTTTTTTTATATTTGCTTACATAAGGGGTCCAAGATGTTTCATTCTTCAGATATGTCCAGGAAGATAATTTTATATAGCGAGAACAGAGATTCTTAAACTTCTTTTTAGGAGCATTATATTAAAAATTTTAACAGAATATTTTGATTAAATATGTCATTTAGTATACTATAAGAATTTGGGCATGATTATGAATTTCAAGTTTCTTTATATTATATACTCCGTACGAAGAACGGGTATGCTGCTAGTGTATAATAAAACTTCATCGTTAATATTCTATTAACATTGGGTTGATAGGACGTTTGCTATTTTCCAGTCTGTGGGAATTTCGTTTTGTTGAATAGATTTTCTTACTAGTTCAAAAATAGTTTCTTTGTTTCTTTCAGGGAGGTTCTTTATGTCTCTTTTGCTTCTTCTGCTGATTTGGTCAGGGCCAGGAGTTTTATTTTTAGTATTTTTTAAAGTCTTTTGGATTTGTTTACTAATTATGGGAATATTTTCAGTGTTCCCAGTTTTTCTATTTTCTTGATAGCTGATTTTTAACACTTTACAACAAAGTTGAAAAGTGTTTATGACTTTGTTCATTCTGTCTGTCTGTCTGTCTGTCCGTTAACACGATAACTGCCGTAAAAATGGCTTAATCAAAATGAAATTTTAGTATGTTGTTCAGACGGTCTGTAGGACCTATGGGAATAAAAATGAATAATATCACCCAATTGGTTTTGGATTGAACCCGGGTTGAAAAATGAAATACATTGAGCCCTATGGGACCTAATTTTTCAAACCTTTTTGAAGCGGATTTAAAATTTACAAATTGCTTCGAAAATTATAGGTCATATTCAAATTGTTCCATAAAATATATAAAAAAAATTCAGTGAAATATATTCAGTAGTTTTTTAAATAAAAATTAAAATAATAATTACACCTCTTATAGGAAGCGATCACGTGACCATGATATGAAAATATCACATGACCCACTTCAAAATTATATATGGCATCCATCTTGTCTCAAAATCGTGATTTTTTAAGTTCTTTTTAATTCATATTGAGTGTTGTATCCGTCCTAAAACCACTTTATTTTTGCTTAAATTCTGTGCACTTACATACTGAAACAACGCAAATACAATATATTTGAGTTTAAATGATTATCCAAATTTGATTATTTCTACAACGAAGCCCATTTTTCACTTATGTAAAATGTAAACAGCAAAATATGTAGAATGAGTTGTATTGGAATTGCTGTATTTCTTTAACACAAAATTATTTAGCCCATGGAGTTTGCGTAGCTGATATGAATGAAATATTCATTGATTTTACAAAGAGAAGGACGATTTTTTTCGATGAAGTTTTAAGCATAGAGTTTAATTACTTGTAGCTCCATGGTTTTAATTTTTAAATAAAATAAATTATTATAGTATTGTGATGAATGAAATGAATGAGAAAATGTTATGAATCAAATGCTGTTTTCATAGAGAGATCCAAGTGTGTTATTTTTTCTATGACGTCATTTGAATGAATTTCAGTTGTTTTCGAAGAAGTTTTCAAATATAATAAATTATCGTAGTATTATGATAGTTTTAAAAATATTACCGAGGAATGAATCGCATTTTAGAGATGTTTAAGCCAGGCAATTTATATTTCAATGCCGTCATTTGAATGAAGTTCATTTTTTTCGATGAAGGTTTAAGTTTTCAAATATAAGAAATTAATGTAGTATTGTGATCAGTTTTAAAATATTACTGAGGAATGTATTGCAGTTTAGACTTGTTTAAATAAAATTGCATTGAAATTGGAAAGTGTTTCATAATCAATGCTTTAAGCATGATTGATCTTTCTTGTTTTTTTTTTTTGTTCCCTGTATTTCTTTAGAAAACATTTCGCTTGTTCTCTTGTTTTTGTGATCTCTTTGCCTTTATATTGGATTATGTTGTTGCTTTCTTCATTTTTTTTTGTATTTTCATCATTTTATGTTATTAAAAAGTTTGTAATAGCCTTTCAAAGTGTTTATTTTCTCTAGGTTTTTTTTTTATCCAATATATTTCTTTTGCTTCTTTCATAACTTTTCGGTGTTCTGCAATTCGATGTTTGTAGTCGATCCAATTTTGATCTGTTATATTTCCTTTAGCTTTTCTATCGATTGTTTTAATTTTTGTTCTGTATTTAGCGCATTTGTTGGTCCACCATGAGGCTGACTGTCTAGTATATTTCATAGTGATTTTGTTAGTGTTTTTTTGTTTCGCTTTTTTAATGGCGTTCATTAATTCGTTCTTTTTTGTTTCCGTGTTGCTTTCTTCCTCCTTGGTTTTTTCTTCTTTAAGTAGTTTTTTATATCTGTTCCAGTCTGCATAAATGCTTTGGGGAATTTTTTCTACTTTTACTATGTAGTGTTTGATTTCAGTAACAATCAGGTAGTGATCACTTCCCCATAATAGAATCTAGCGTATCCCATTCACATTTGTCGATGAGAATCAAAATTAACAAACTGTAATACGTAATGTCAAAATTAAAAGAACTGCAATGATTTTTAACTGTTACAATACGAAAACTTACATTTCACCTTTTCATCACATTTTCACATTTATCACATTTTCACATTCATCACATTTTCACTATCCCTGCAATACATGATAATGTAGGCAGAAAGCATTGGAATCATGTCGACAATTTCACCTCCAGTTTTCGACGGATCCACACGTTTTAGGACTTTTAGAATATGAAAAACTATTTTTAGCGTGACGTCTGTGTGTCTGTGTGTTTGCGTGTGTCTGTTCGTCTGTACAATATATGTATCCACTTTAACTCAGAAACTAATCAGCCGAATTTCATAACATTTTATATCCCTCGTGGTTCCCTGGTGCTGATTAGATTTTGGTACAATTCTGGATAAAGGAACCTGTGTTTTCATTTATTTGCGAAATGGCCCGTAATAATTGTATGTATCTACTCTATATGACAAATTAATTGACCAAATTGCACAAAATTTCGCAGATCAGGCACTTGCAGGTTACCCTGGTGCTGATTAGGTTTTGGTATGATTCAGAAAAAAGAACCTACCTTTTTTACTAAATGACCCACGCACATCATCAAAATCTAAAATAAACGACTACGTATGCTCAAATGTATCCAGTAAATTCTCGTTACATACGTAATTTTTGACAATGAAAAGAATAAGACCAATCTCATCACTCTAGAACTAACCACTCATGAGGTATTTTAAATTATAAAAATACGTCCAGTTATCAAATGAAAACGAAGATTGAATTAAGGGGACGGTGGACGTTGAATATTTTTTTACTTATTTATTGACTTAGAAACATGAAAATTTTTATAAATATTCCTCTTAGCATTGCTATATACAATACCATTACATTTTGTTTCAATTTTGTTATAATTTTGTATTTTTTTTAATTTAATTTTTTTAACGAAAATTTAAAAATTCTCCTTGCGTGCCATTTGTTCACACTTTTGATTAATTTTGCATTATGATCGCTCAAAAACACATTATGAACAAATTTGGGTATATTCATTTTTAAATCCCTTAGAAAGTTAATTTTTTAAAAATATTTTTCTGCATTAAAACTTAATTTTCATCATTTAATTAGGTTCTTATTCACTTTTAATTACCTCAAGAATGTCCAATTATAAAATGCATACTCAGTTTCATTAAAAAGTATGAGAGGTGTCTTCTTGCCAAATTTCATGCATTTCAGACAAAAATCAAGACGCATGGAGCATTTTAAAAATATAAAACCTTTGAAAATTCCGTTTCGAAAAAAATGCGTTCAACCTTTTGCTAACGGGTGGGACAACGTCTATCCCAAACGAAGAACCTCCCAAAAAGGCAGGTATTTGTACAGGTACCTACTGCAGCATGTGCAATGTTTCTGTCGGCGATTTCCATGGACGTCAATGCCTGCAAAGGGGGATGAATTGTTTGGGATAGGGTATGTCAAATACCTGTCTTTTTGGGAGGTTCTTCGTTTGGGATAGACGCTGTCCCACCCGTAAGCAAATGTTAAATGTGTAAAATAATGTCATATATTAAAACTTTTTTTAATCGATTTTTGCTCATTTCAACGTCCACCGTCCCCTTAAATTTTCAAATTCAGTGTGTAATTTTCGACATTTAAAAGAATAAGACCGATCCCATTACTCTAGGATTAACCGTTCTCGAGATATTTTAGCTTTATCGCATTTTTGCTACGCCGCCTTTAAAATTTTTCCCAGTTACAAATGAAAACTATAATCGAATTAAAAGTTCAAATTAAGTGTTATTCTAAATAATTAAGCGTGTTATCTTCCGCTATTAAACTCTATTTAAGGAATTATTAAAGCAATTTAGAGAAAATGAATATATAAGTCTGCGATGAAAGCAAAGTGCTTCCATATATCAGACTTTTTTCTTTACTTTCCCTATATACATAGTATAATGTATAGGGAAAGTATTGTTGTTGATGTTGAGACCCAGACCGTCCGACCTACCAGAAAGGTGTAAGGTAACTGTATGGACGGCCGGGAAGTGCCACCCAATTTAGACCGGAACCCAGTAGGGGAGGCATCCACAGGGACCGTACCCTCCTTCCCCTACCACCAACCTCTCGGAAGGACTTACGGACCCACATGTTTAACGTGATCGTACTCCGCATGAACACGGCGGCATTTGTGGTAGCGTGCAAATCTAGCGCGCAAACCACGGGGATACCGCACCCGAGATGGCCAACAGCACGCGGTGTTCCGAGGTGGTCACCCACCAAGTACTAACCGCGCCCGATGCTGCTTGACTTCGGTGATCTAACGAGAACCGGTGTTTTCAGCACGGTACGGCCGTTGGCCCAGGGAAAGTATTGTAACAGAGTCGAAAATTTGAAAGAGTTTTCGGGATGAACGGGTTCAGGAAGTCTTTTCTAGCCATTTTCATGATTTTATTCTGAATCTAAATGTCTAAACTTTCAATTACGCCGAATATTTTTGCTTAAGGGTGAGCGTCAGTAAATCTTCTGCCCTATCCGCGCTTTGTTAACTTTCGCGGCACACATTTTTCGCCGAAATTCTGCTCAAACAATTGCGAAATGTTTTCTGATAGATAAAATCCAATGCTTAGATTATATTAAAACTAAATTTAATACCCAATAAAACATAGAATATATTTTTTATTTTAATTCAAAATATTTTTGGTGCTGCCATCTGTTGTCGTAATTTAATTCATACCGATTATTTTTATTTTTTAATGAACATTTTTAGATGTCTATTCCTTTTAATACGCTGTTAAATATAACAGATCATATATAACAATACCGCAATCAAGGAAACGTAATTGAACTTCGACTTGAAGACAAAGGAACTTGAAGACAAAATGGCAGTCCTCAGTGATGTACATTCAGATACCCTTATCAAATTTATAGAATAAGAAATTACCTTTCCGTGATTGTGGTATTATTATATATGATCTGCTGCATTTAATACCTTATTAGAAGGAGTAGACGTTTAAAAATATTCATTAAAAAATAAAATAGTCGGTATGAATTAAATTACAACAGATAGCAGCACCAAAAATATTTTGAATTAAAATAAAAAACATATTATATGTTTTATTGGATATTAAATTTAATTTTAATATAATCTAAACATTGCATTTTATCTATCAGAAAACATTTCGCAACTGTTTGAGCAGAATTTCGGCGAAAAATGTGTGCCGCGAATTAACAAAGAGCGGTAGGGCAGATTTACTGACGCTCAAGGAAACGTGTTCAAATATGTTGTATGGCTATTTATTGGATTCATACAACCAGTGCCCTGGAAGCTAATTGGCCGATTTTTATGATTGTTTTATAAGCAGAAGATCCCGCCTAGCAGATTAGCCCAAAAGTTTTGCTTAATTCTAGAATGCGTTCAAATTTGAATTATAATAATTCACTGAACTAACTATATCTGTCTCCAAGTGCTCTTAGAATCCATTCGTCTAATTTTAATTATATTTTAATCAAATAACGCCTATGATAGGATTATCTGCCTGAAATCAGAATATTACGAAACTTGTGCATAATTTAGACGCTTATATCTCTGAACCTAATGGATGAAATTAGGATGTGAGCAGCACATGACATTCCCTACAGACTTAAATTCATTTCCTCTTCATTTCTTTAACTCTTCCCCCTAGTTATTGTCTATAAGACTTGAAAGATTCAGCACATTTCTTTCTTTGATTTTCACGTTTTTGAAAGCACGATTTCCCTTTTTTCCCCCGTATATTTTGCAGTTCATTATTACGTGTTCTATGTCATTGAATTTTTTTACACTTTTGTCTCGTTTATACTCTTGTTCCATTTACTTTGGATATTTCCATTTTTGGATTGACATTATTCTAAGTCTGTTTAAGAAAACTTCTTGTATTAAATTTCGAGTTACTTTATTTTTACGATCATTGTTAATATACGGATATCTCTCCTTATATTTATATTCTTTCCGTTTTGGGGGAAATTGTACTTTATTCTTCATATAGTTAAGATTTTATTATCTTCAGAAGTCACATCGGAGTATATATCGGAGTGTACTTTCCGAACATCGGAGTATACTTTCCGAACACCGGAGTATACTTCTGTGTCTCCACTCTTGCAGCAAGTTTAGCAGCTTTCTCATTCAAAGCGATACCCTCATTTCTCTATACCCAAACCGATTTTGTCTTTTCTGATTTTGTTTCTTATGCTATTAATGATTAAGTCTTTTCTATTATTTTCATTTTTGATTGCTTATAATGTTGCCGTATTGTTTGGTATAATTACATTTTTGCTTTTCTTATATACAATAATGTATAAGGAAAGTATTGTGATGGGGTCGAAAATTCAAATTCGAGTTTTCATATGTAATATCATGCGATTCATATGTATTATCATGCGATAAATTTAGTGACAACATTCTCGGGGATCTAGCTCGTTCCATTCATGAAGAAAGATACTTTGATTAATACTTTTGTATTTGAACTCCAATGGTCATTTATCTGCTATAAGAATAAATTATTTCTCCATCCATAACGCTTGACGATATTTTGGCGACGAATTTGGCGGAATGTCGCCAACTTGGCGTTTTTTTTTAAATGTTACCAAATCAAAGAAAATCTCGCCAAATGGATAAAAATGATGCTAAATCAATGAAAATAACGACTATTTGAAGAAAATTCAATATCTTGGAAAAAATATAAGTATATACTATAAGAATAACCTATTTTGTTTTTACTGTTAAAGTAGTAAATTCATTGCATTATATAAGGAATGTCATGTGCTGCCCACATCAGATTTTTTTATTTTTATCCGCTACGTACTCTAAGGCATAATGAAAAGCACAACTTTCTGCTGTGTAAATTGTGTAGCACTTTTAGATTTTTGTACTTCTCTCATTACTTTCCCTTGTACAAATTCTAAAGCCCTTTACGCAATCCATTTTAGATCCATGCGTTCCGATCCAATGAGTTTGTTTATCGTTTTTCTTATTTAATTCTTCGAACATTATAGGAATTTTTAATCGACGAGAAATAAAAAATAAAGTTCAAAAATGAATGCCAGTTGCATAAATCCAAACAAAATTAAAAATACAACTTAAATACTAAAACCGAAATAATAATAACAGTAAAACTTATAAACTATTTCAAACTCTCAAAATTCCAACTCGATTGCAACTGCTGACCACTACCGTAACACTGGCAAATTCTGATTTATACACCTGGAGCTAAAATAAAACAGATCATGCACCCATTAGTAAAATCAATAGGTCTTGGACAGCAATCGATTGAAATAATAGTAGCAAATTTCATTCGATCTCCTTGATTTGTTTAAGATGTGTCGTAGCAACCAGGGGTTCTCGACCCAGGCATGACTGACTGACTTCTTTTATTTTACCCGACTCTGAGCAAATGTTGTCAGTGGGAAAGAAAAGTCGTGCAATTAGTTCTCGTGGGAGACCAAACTTGTTAATTGCGACTGTCATTCTATCTAACCGACCTTACTAAACCTGCTTGGACGTCACAGGGTGTCCTAGGTGCACAGCAAAATTAAAAATCTATTCGCAAGTTGATTACGTTTGGATATTGCCACTCCAAAATTAACAAACTGTAATAATGTCAAAAATAAAAAAACTGTCATAATTTTAACTGGGAAATATGAAAATTTATTTTGGTTTGGCAACTCCTTTCAAAGGTAACCCCTTTATCGTGACTACAATAATGACGAAATTATCTCCCACTTACGTCAAGCTGACAACTTTTTGATTCGTTGCTGTGCAGGGCCTGGCTTCCCACACTTATATTAAAGATCCTTGGTAGTAACAGACTCGGATAAATTTGATAGAACAGAAATGATTGATTCATATTCAGAAATGCTCGAAACATGTAGATATATCACATATGGAGAATTAAACTTTTGAACCCTTCATGATTGTTTGTCTTTACATATACTTTGAATTGTAGGGAAAGTAAAAATAATGTTGCACAAGTTCCATAATACAGTGATTTTGGCACTGAATCAATACCATGCCAATTTAAATTAGGCGTTTTAGTAACCTTTGAGTCCAAAAAAAGTGATATTTGATACAAGCTACATGTGAAAAATCTTTATTAAAATGCTGTTACAGAATATGCCGATAATAAAATTGACTATTGGCGAATTCTTTGGTGTCAAAATACAAAACTAATACTATAGCATTTTTTCTTGTGCAAGGAATGCAGTTTTAGATTCAAGAAAGCGATATTTACAGATTTAATGCATAAAATTGTATGTGGAAAGTAAATCCATTGCATGATACTTATTTTTTTTAATTTTATGTAATTTTTTCACAAATTTATTTAGAAAACATGTGATATTCATGTTATTGATCTAAATTTGATGTCATTTATTTTGTAACGAAAAATTATAAAAGTGTATAGATATTGAAAAATATGATATTTTTAGGATTTTTTCAAAAATTTATTCGAAAATAATGGGGGAAGGGGGGGGGGGAGTTGTCCGAGCATTCGATTCCGTTTAAAGTCAAAAGGCTTCCAGTTCGCAAAGTGTAATTTTTGTACAAATTTCTTTCGAAACGCCCGATTTGTGATTTCGTCTTCACACATACATATAGACATTATCTTAAATACGTTCGATTCGAGTTCAGGGATGCCTGAAGTATGCGCTTTTGTCGAAAATTCGAATTCGAATTTTCGACCTCGTTCCAATACTTTTCTTTACATTCTATGTTTATGGGAAAAATAACAAAATCATGTAAAAACGATAAATTTTCGAACTTCTTCAAAACTCGACAAGAACATTGCTCAATAACTACAACACCATTTTAAAACAAATTATAAACTGAATTTTCTAATAAACATTTTTGCCGCTTTGTATTTATCTTTTATAGTTTAGAACAAACATATTTCGAGAAAAGTAAACACATTGAAGCAAAATGTCGTTAAACCTATTTTTGTTTTCGATAAAAGCGTTTCAAAATATTGAAATAATTTTTAAAAAGTCAAATTATACCCCATTTCCGATAAAACTAGTGTACATTGTTTACCTTTTTATTAATTAAACTCTGTGGTATAAGCGCCCAAAGTGTTTACGCTGGCATTACGATTTCAGCTAGATACCCCACCCATAAACGTTATTCACTTACAGCGTTTGGTTCAGGTAAAACGTTATAATTATTTTACTTTCAAAACGAAAGTTTCGGCACAATGCGGGATTAAGGAATGTTGAATCTCAAATTTATCATTCGTATGAAAATTGAATTTTGCATTCATATTGCATTCATTATAGATTGAAGTTTGCATTCATATTACAAATCGTTCAAATTTTCTTTAAAATATCCTAATGTATCCAGATTGTCATGCACATCACCTCAAAAACAGTCGTTGTGAGTTCGGCCATGCCTAGAATCCACCGAAACCCTAAATTCGAATATTAGACCCTGGTAATACTTTGCAAATGTGTGATTCTGAGTAATTATAAAAGTGAATATACAAGAAATACAAGGCGTTTACTCTTTGAAGTGCCATGTATTAAGTCGGAAAATTATGATCTTTTATAGTTAAGGATCAATTGATATTAAAATAGACAGTTTACAAGTTGCAACCCAAACAAAAAACTCATCCTTATAGTAATTATAATCAAATTTGAAATAATTTATTAGTTAGATTTTCATACAAATTTATTTCAATTTCAAGATTGACAATACAATACATTAAACATATTGAACAGGAACAAGCAATATACCGTTACGTTTTGGTTTCCAATACATATAAAATAAAACACTAAAAACTTCTAAAATACAACTACGTTAAATCATCCTATTGCAGATGCATTCTTATATTCTCTGCCATGATTATAATTATTCTTGATGCGATTAAAATATATTTTAAAACTAATGAATAAAATCCTTATATATTTACATTTTCGGAAGCATCGATATTGATTCTATGTAAAAATATTATAAAACTGCCGACCTTTTGAAATGTATCCTATTTTTGAGATAGTGCGTAATATATTTATTAGAACAACAAGATGGTATAAAATTGCCATTTAGAAAAAGCTTCTTTATTGCATTTGAAAAGGTTCCACAAAATATGGCCATAAAGTCTCATCGATTTTACTTATAAGAATTTCTTCCGCCTTCTCAATCAAAATATGCCATGACGTAAAGTGACTAAATATAACCTTCTCATTCCTATATATTACTGAACCTATTATTTGCATAGCATAGTATGGAGCACGCTTGCAACCCCTTTCATAACAAAAAATCGAAAATCCGATCGCGAATAACATGTACTTGATGAACCGACAAGAGTATTTATCAGCGTTGAGTTTTCTTTCAAATTTATTTGTAAAAAGGGTTCTTTCACATTGTTCTGCAAAAAGTTCTTTAAATACGGTTACTACTCTGTCCTCATGACACAACAGAATAGACTGATACATTTTTAATAGCCGAGACCTATGAATGGCATGCAATTTATGTATGGCGTCACCAACAATAGTGAAACCACCTAATAAGGTGTCATCTCCTATGTTGTAGTTTCGAGGTGATGGTGGTTTGCGTAACTTTGCTGCGTCTTCCCAGGCATGGCCGCTTTTGTTCATCAAGTAATCCACCAAATCCACTATAAAATTGTGATAGTTAATACGCATCATATTTGGTTCTAAAATCACAATTATTTGGCAGCCCAGATATATCCTGGATGCAGGGAAAATAAAAACAATAAATACTAGTAGATAAAAGCAATTGAATACTGCAGTGCAAAATAACGTTTGTTCAAGTTGTTTTAAGGTGAATTGAATTGTAACGCAACCAAGAAATATCTTTCAGTGACGTCATTGCTCAAAAAGTTGTTGAACAAATGAGGACCTATTGCTTCTTCTTCTTCTCCTTATACCTGAGAATCAAATGGAGCTTTTTAACACTTTACAACAAAGTTGAAAACTGTTTATGACTTTGTTCATTTTGTCTGTCTGTCCGTTTGTCCGTTAGCACGACAACTGCTGTAAAAATGACTTAATCAAAATAAAATTTTAGTATTTTGTTCAGACGGTCTGTAAGACCTATGGGAATATAAATGAATAATAGCACCTAAATAGTTTTGGATTGAACCCGGGTTGAAAAAATGAAATACATTGAGCCCTATGGGACCTAATTTTTCAAACATTTTTTAAGCGGATTTAAAATTCACAAATTGCTTCGGAAATTTTAGGTAATATTCAAATTGTTCCATAAAATATATATAAAAAAAAATTCAGCGAAATATATTCAGTAGTTTTTAAAATAAAAATTAAAATAATTACACCTCTTATATGAAACGATCACGTGACCATGATATGATAAGTTCACGTGACTCACTTCAAAATGATATATGGCATCCATCTTGTCTCAAAATCGTAATTTTTAAAGTTCTTTTTAACACTTTACAACAAAGTTGAAAAGTGTTTATGACATTGTTCTCTCTGTCTGTCTGTCTGTCTGTTCGTTAGCACGATAACTGCCGTAAAAATGACTTAATCAAAATGAAATTTTAGTATGTTGTTCAGACGGTCTGTAAGACCTATGGGAATATAAATGAATAATATCACCCAATTAGTTTTGGATTGAACCCGGGTTGAAAAAATGAAATACATTGAGCCCTATGGGACCTAATTTTTCAAACACTTTTTAAGCGGATTTAGAATACCCAAATTGCTTCGAAAATTTAAGGTAATATTCAAATTGTTCCATAAAATATATAAAAAAAAATTCAACGAAATGTATTCAGTAGTTTTTTAAATAAAAATTAAAATAACAATTGCACCTCTTACATGAAGGGATCACGTGATCCACTTCAAAATGATATATGGCATCCATCTTGTCTCAAAATCGAGATTTTTAAAGTTCTTTTTAATTCAAATTGAGTGTTGTATCCGTCCTAAAACCACTTTATTTTTGCTTAAATTCTGTGCATCTACATACTGAAACAACGCTATTACAATATATTTGAATTGAAATGCTCATCCAAATTTGATTATTTTTACAACGAAGCCTATTTTTCACTTATGTAAAATGTAAACAGCAAAATATGTAGAATGAGTTGTATTAGAATTGCTGTATTTCTTTAACGCCAAATTATTTAGCTCATGGAGTCTACATAGCTGATATGAATGATTTTACAAAGAGAAGGACGATATTTTTCGATGAAGTTTTACGCATGGAGTTTAATTACTTGTAGCTCCATGGTCTTAATTTTTAAATAAAATAAATTATTATAGTACTGTGATGAATGAATTGAATGGGAAATTGTTTATGAATGAAATGCTGCTTTTATAGAGAGAGCCAGGCGAGTTATTTTTTCTATGACGTCATTTAAATGAATTTCAGTTGTTTTCGATGAAGTTTTCAAATATAATAAATTATCGTAATATTATGAAAATTCTAAAATTATTACCGAGGAATGTATCGGATTTTAGAGATGTTTAAAGCAGGCAATTTATATTTCAATGCCGTCATTTGAATGAAATTCATTTTTGTCGATGAGGGTTTAAGTTTTCAAATATAATAAATTAATGTAGTATTGTGATACGTTTTAAAATATTACTTAGAAATGTATTGCATTTTAGAGATGTTTAAATAAAAGTGCATTGAAGTTGGAAAGTGTTTCATAATCAATACTTTAAGCATGACTGATCTTTCTTGTCTTTTTTTTCTTTTTTCCTCCACCTTTGTGAAGGAGGCTTAACGGCAGTTTGCTGAAAACGCTTTAACTGCCAAACAAATTGAGAAATTGATTTCACAGAAACTTATTAGTCGGTTAGATTATAAGTAATGCACGGAAGTTAAAGGGTCCGCAAAATTAGTTGATAGTGCAAAGTTCGTCTACATCGAAAGTGGCGATTTGTACCTCTCAATATCATAGATGAATTTCACAAGGTAGCTGCGCTTCTAGGATCATAAAAGTTAAAAATGTCTAGACTGATAAAATATAGTTCCTGGTTGTTTCTTTAATTTTCTGACATTTTCCTCATACTTTCTGCGGATTTCGTTGTATTGAGGACTGATCTGAATCAAATGTTCAAGGGTTTCGGGAATTTGGCATTGGTTACACATTGGGTTAATGCTGGGGTCCCATTTAGCTTTTAAATTGTTGGTGATGTAAGATTTAGTCCGGATTTTCATAAGAGTTGTGGAATGTTATCTCGATTTGACTGTTTTGTAAGCCTTTTTACCAAAAGGGTTTATATATGGGAATTTTGAGAGAAATTTCGAGTTTTTCCATTTTCGATCCCAACATGTTTTCTGTCTATGTTTTATCAGTTTCTTGATGTCTGAATACATGAGATTCCCAGAGTAGGACATTGCGTGTTGTTAACGGCATTTTTTGCTAGTTCATCTGCGTTTTCGTTTTGGTGATTTCCGGAGTGTCCTGGTACCCATATTAGTTTGATTTTTGCCTTTTTTGATTTTGTTTTTATTTTGGCTCTTGTATCTTTGATAAGGTCTTCAGTTTTTTTGTTGTCATTTGCAAAGACTTTTAAGACACTTTTGCTATCAGAGATGATCGTATATTTTCCTTCGTTTATTAGGTAGTCAACTGCATAAATTATTGCTGCGAGCTCTGCGGTAAATATGAGCATATTCTGGGAAGGCGAATACTTCTCGTGATTTGTTTGTCTTGGTATATACTGAAATCTGTTCCTTTTATGATTTTAGATTCGTCTGTTCTGATCCATTGCGTTTTCCCTTCTTCTTCGTCCTTAAATCTACTGAATAGGATTGGTGTTTTCTCTGCCGAAGATTTCTGGAAATCGAATTTGTCAATGTTTATGTCTAAATTCTGATCGTCTCAAGGTGGAAATGGATCAAGAAGGTGGTTTATGTTCGCACCTAGATTTTCTTCTTTTATCAGTGTTATTATGTTACCCACCGTTCTCTTTGGCCACTTCAGATTGCTTAGTCTTATTATTTGCAACTGTTGTTGAATTATTTTAATGAACCCTCTTTTCATCCTTATGAGTTCTTCTTTGAGCAAGAACTTTTCACAACTTGAAACTTTTCTCAGTTCGTATTCTGGTATTTCTGCCTCTATACGCATTGCTTCTGTAACAGTCATCTTTGAAACTCCTAATGCTAATCGTACTGCGGTATTTTCGAGCATAGTATATTTTCCCATAATATTATTCGTTTTTTCCATCCTAATGACGTTGGCATAGTCGATTTCTTTTTCTTCGACCCAGACCGTCCGGCCTACCAGAAAGGTGTAAGGTATCTGTTTGAACGGCCGGGAAGTGCCACCCAATTTAGACCGAAACCCAGTGGGGGAGGCATCCACAGGGACCGTACCTTCTTTCCCCTATCACCAACCTCTCGGAAGGACTTACGGACCCACATGTTTAACGTGATCATACTCCGTGTGAACACGGCGGCAGTTTGGGCAGTGGCAGGAATCGAACCCGGGCCTACTGAGTGCAACTTCCGCGCGCTAACCACAGGGCTACCACGCCCCATAGTCGATTTGAACCAATAAAACTTGGCGCACTATTGTGGTTGGTTGATTATGGTTTAATGGCACAAGATTCAAAGAGGATATGCTGCGCCAGACATATGGTACCGAGATACATAAAATAGTATCGACTAAAACACGCGTATAATTTAAAAGAGTGATAATGTGTGAAAAACCATGACTATGGAACATGTACAACAATGCAAATGATATGAAAAATGGCTAAAAGTTTATAAAAGGGGGAAGTTAAAAATTATGGAAAAAACCAATGTCCAATAGGAATGGGAAAAGCTCCAAATGAGGATTTTCTCCAATCAATTCTGCCAAATTTAAAGTGTAAGTCTTGAAATGCTTGAAACGAAACTGTTTATATTTAGTACACTCAATTAAAATATGTTTCATACTTGCTGAGGTCTGACAACTATTACAAAAGGGTTCAACTTCTCCTAAAAGTAGGTGTCTGTGGGTAAAACGAGTATGACCAATTCGCAAACGAGTTAAAAGTACCTCAAGTTTCCTACATGGGAAACGAGTCCACTTTTGTATTAAGGGCTTTATTTCATACAACTTATTACGAGACTGCTGGTTCCAGGAATACTGCCATTTGTTATAACTATTTTTCAAAATGAATGGTTTGATGTCAGTTAAAGAGATTGTCAGGTTTAAATTTTGAGTAGCTGATTTAGCAGCAATATCTGCCAACTCATTTCCTCTGATACCAACATGTCCTGGCACCCAACAAAATTCAGTATGGTATCCTTGTACCTTCAGATGATGTTCATACTTAAGAATATCAGAGACAATAGGGTAATTCATATAGCCGCACTATTGTGAGAAAGCATTCAGTGTTCAGGCCCCGTGTCTGGCTGGCTAGCATTTTTACTGTCTCAATAATGTTTTCAACCTTCTTTATTATATATTCCTGATGTTTCTGCCATTTGCAGTTTTCGGCAATAATAGACCGAGAATTTTTATTTCCTTTACCCAAGGTATCTTTCCTATGAAAAGGAATATGTCTGGCTTGAGGATACTTCTTTTTGGTGTAAGATTCATAATTTTCATTTTCTCAACTGAGAATTCCATATCCCATTCTGATCCCAAACATTCCAGCTTTTGAATGACTTGCCTTAGTTTTTCGATGCATCTATTTTCCTTGTTGTCACTAATTATAACTGTTGCGATAAAAAAAATTTCAGCAAAATATATTCAGTAGTTTTTAAAATAAAAATTAAAATAATAATTACATCTCTTATATGGAGCGATCACGTAACCATGATATGAGAAGATCACGTGACCCAATTCAAAATGAAATATGGCATCCATCTTGTCTCAAAATCGTGATTTTTAGAGTTCTTTTTAATTCATATTTAGTATTGTGTCCGTCCAAAAAACCCCTTTATTTTTGTTTAAATTCTGTGCATCCACATACTGAAACAACGCAATTACAATATATTTGAGTTTAAATGATCATCCAACTTTGATTATTTCTACAACGAAGCCTAATTTTCACTTATTGAGAATGTAAATACCAAAAGATGTAGAATGAGTTGTATAAGAATTGCTGCATTTCTTTAACGCAAAATTATTTAGCTTATGGAGTCTACAATATAGCTGATATGAATGAAATATTCATTGATTTTATATAGAGAAGCAGACGAATTTTTCGATGATGTTTTAAGAATAGAGTTTAGTTACTTGTACCTCCATGGTCTTAAGCTTTTAAATAAAATAAATTTATATAGTATTGGGATGAATGAAATGAATGGAAAAAAGTTGATTAATGAAATGCTTCTTTTATAGAGAGAGCCAGGCGTGTTATATTTCGATGACGTCATTTGAATAATTTTAATTTGTGTTTGATGAAATTTTCAAATATAATAAATTATTGTAGTATTATGATAATTTAAAAAATATTACCGAGGAATGTATCGCATTTTAGAGATGTTTAAATAAAATTGCATTGAATTTGGAAAGCGCTTCATAATCAATGCTTTATGCATGATTGATCTTTCTTGTTTATTTTTTATTCTAATTTGATTGAGCTGTTCATTTTGTTGGTGATTTATTTTCCTTAATTCATTTATCCATTCTTCTTGCTTTTTAATGATATTTGCAAATTGCAGTTCTGCTTGTTCACTTTTCTTCTCGTTATTAACCACCTGGTTTTGAACTTGTTCCAGTATTGCCGATAATTGTTCGACTTTAGTTTCAATTTCTCTCACGTAAGTGGGTGGGATTTTTAGTGCAGCCGTACTCAGTTGTGTTTGGCTTGTCGTCGCCTTGGCACATGTTTTTCTCTCTGTAGGAAGTCGTGCTCCCTTTAGTGGTATTCCCTCTGTTTTTGCTCTTACGTAGGTTTGTGCTTCTTTTTTATAATTTTCACATAGTTTGCTATTCGGTAAGTGTTGTTGACCACAGCGAAAACATATTGCCTCGTTTTCTTTGCATTCCTCTAATTTGTGATCATTTCCACGTTTAGGGCATTTAATATCACTTCTACATTTTGTGATTGAGTGGCCGTATTTTAGACATTTACTGCATATCTGGGGAAAATCAATGAATGAGCTAGTTCGTATTTTGAACCAATATGTATTTACTCTGTCGCGAATATTTTTACCTAGTTCGCTTACTAAGACAGTGGTGGTCAATTTAATCGATCCGCGTTTTGTGAACATAATAATTCTCAAGCAGGCTATTCCTTTGACTTGTAGCTCTTCTTGAATGTCTTTTAAGGGTGTCTATTGGAACTCCTTTGAGTAAATATTTGATACACAGGAACTCTTCTATTGCTCTTGCTTCTGTATTTCTATCTCATAAATGAGTAATTTTCAAAACACTTCCCGCGCTTTCCACATCGTCTGTAACGATGACTATATTTTCATTTTGTGTTACACCGAGTTCTTTAAGGAGAATCCAATTGAATATAAAATCAAAAGGCTTCCATTTTTCGAAAACTGTAATTTTTTTACTAAAATTTCATTAAAAACGCCTCCATTATTTCGTGAGATATCATTTTCACACACGGACACACATACACACAGACATGACCTCAAAAACGTTAGATTAGAGTTCATGGATGTTTAAATCGTGCTCTTCTGACCCAATTACGAATTCGAATTTTCGACCCCGTCACAATACTTTTCCTATTCAGTCAAACTTGCCTTAAATGGAATGTCAGGGGACCGGAAGTATTTTCAGTCTTGAAAAGATTTGTCTCATGCAGGCCATTTCAAGAGGAGCGGAGTTTCAGGTTTAGATGGAAATGCAGATGTCCCATATGTAATTGCTCATCTATACATCAGTATTTTAAAAAATATACTTAGACCTGATTAATACTATATTATACCATAGTAGCTAATTTAATATTTTTACATACATACATATATATATATATATATACACATACATATATATACATACATATATATATACAAATACACACATATATATATATACACACACTATATATATATATATATATAGTATATATATAGTATATACGAGTATATATATATATATATATATATATATATATATATAGTATATATATATATATATATATAGTTATATATATATATATATATAGTATATATATATATATATACTATATACCAAATCTTCATCATCGACTATTTTTTGAAAACAATTATATAATCAAACACAAATGTATATTCCCTTATGGTCTGAATCAACTTCTTTTTAACCAAAATATTGTTAAAAAAACATTCGCAGACTACACACCACAACTTTTATCAATATACAACCTCATCAAAACTTCAAACAATGTTAATCATTCTCAAAATTCCAAACGTACTAACAGAGGTAGTAAAGTCAATAAACCTACTAGCAATAATTCAAACTTTCTCTACATTAAAACTAAAATCATTAGGCTTTTAAATCTATATGAAACTTCCTTCAATATGACTGATTGTAAAACCTGGATTTTTGCTATTAAGAAAAAGCTACTTAACACTGTTTATAATGTCTTCCTTAATTTAAATTTGTCTAGCTCTCACTTCTCCCACTTATTCTTTGACTTAATTGTTACCCGTGCGCATTACATCAAACGCAACTTAATGCCTGCTCATGTTCAACCAAGTATCCCTCCCTCTAACTCTTATTGTGTTATTAACTTTTCAAACCGAATCATTGATTCCTTCAACTTCACCAAACTTTTCCATCACCTATCACTTGAATTTCCAATAAAAAACATCAATATAGTTAAATCATATAAATATAACATCCCCTTCGGTAGACTTATTTTTAACTATAATCAAATTTCAAAATCTACTGATCCATCGTCCTCTACTCCGATAGATAAAAATAATCTTTGTAATTGTGATTCACCTGCATTGAAACCTTTTATAAATACCCATTTTGGTCATGTACTAACGGGTAACTTAGATATAATCACCGACCCTTCCTTAAAACTCATTATGTCATATGGAACAAAATATAGACTACCTTCTAAAAATCATCCTTATTCTATCCTTAACACTCTCTCTCTTGATATTGATAAATTCATATATAAAATGTCCATTACACATTCAACACCTATGGAAGCCTTTTGTATCTGGAAATCTAAAATCTTATCCCATGTTCAACTTCAGCTATCACATTCGAATATTCCACAGTCGAATTTCCAATTATCAAAATTAAAGAAAAGTATTACACATATGCAGAAATTCCTAGTTTTTACGTATGTAGACAAAGCTTCATCAAACTATGCTATTTTCTGCAAATTTTTCTACATTAAAACATTGTTATCCAATTGAAATCAAATTAATACCTTCAAATTGCAAAAAACAACCATACATGATTTAAAACGCAAACTTATTTCCAAGTATAAACAATTTTTTGATACCCATCAAAATTTAAACATTCCATATTTAGTAATCATACCAAAATTTCACAAGGACCCAGTAAAATTTAGAACAGTTACCAGTGGACACAACTCTTATGCATCAAAAGCTAATAAAAAGCTTCTCAAAGTCTTGAACATTCTTTTTCATGCTATTTCCCGAGAGCCACATTGCATTATCCGAAATAGCTATGAACTTATTCAAAAACTGAAATCCTTTTCTGCCATTGACTCTTTCCAAACATTAGATTTTAAAGATCTTTTTAATAACATCGACATTAAAGATTTATTCTCTGTCATTATACAACTCTTCGATCAATTCAAATTAAATACTCTTACTAAATATGACTCGTCCACCTTTAATAATTTATTGCATTTTGTGCTTTTTCACAAATATCTTGTACATGGCAATGCTGTATATCTCCAAACGATTGGATCCACTAGTAGCTCCATGCTCGCCAATATTTATCTCTACTTCTACGAAAGAAAATCCACTCTGTTCACTCGTAACATTTCTATTTTTCGATACATTGATGATGTTTTTCTTTGTTTTCATACTGCACACGTTTCTTTACCCACACTTAATATATATCCATCCAATCTTGAATTAATACCGAATGAATCCCACCCTTCCAAATCTGTAAATTATCTTGACATCACCATTGATATACATTGTAACTCTTTCACTACTACTATTTATGATAAGAGACATCAATTTAAATTTAATGTAAAATTCTTCCCACATTTCTCTTCTTGCCTTAGCAACCAAGTTTTTAGAAATCTAATCACTAGCTATTTGCTCCGCATTAAACGCCTGGATAGTAATAAGTGTACACTATCACACATTAATAGTCTCAAAAATCTTTGCTATATGTACAACTTCCCCCCCTTATTTGTAGATCGCAGTATAAGTACAGTATTCTAAAGTCGTGGAAACACCATAAAATAAACACCGCCCCGGCGGGCAAACATAAAAATGTAAAAATATTAAAAAACAGTAATTTCGATTACACTAAAAACGAAATTTTTTTTAAAAAAACCGCCTCGGCGGGTAAAGAAAAAAGTTTAAAACACTCATAAAACCGTTAAGGCGGATATCTAAAAAACTAATAAAACAAAAAACAGGCTACGGCTCCAAAAAACAGTGTTATCCATTCTTTCAAAGTTTTCGATAATCGTGGTCACATCTCGGTCAGTTTCTAAACTCTTGGGTTTATCTCTCCGAAACTATGTACTGCTACTTCCACTTCTTCTGGTCTGGATTATTCCCACGTGGTATTCAGCGAGGTAAGCGTACAGATTGTAGCATGTGGGGGAATCATTTGAAGATTATTCACGGTGACGACCTTTCGACATGTGAGTTGCTCTTTTTTGCAAATTCGTATATTTGTGCGCTATATTTTTCATGTTCATGTCTATGTGGTATTTTATATTTCATGTTTATGTGGTATTTTATGTTATATAATTGAATTTATCCTATTTGGTTTTTTTCTGTTATTCCGTTGTTGGGCACAGATTGCATAATATTTTAACCACGTGTTTTTATGCAATCATAGAAACAACGGATTTTAGTATATCTGTCTAGAATGTTCCCCTGAAGACGTTTCTGGCAGATATACTATTTTTTAATATATTTTCCTTGTCCTGGCCTCTCCGTGCTCTGCTTTTTCGGCCCTTCCTCGTTGCTTTTTGCTTTTCACACACGCTTTTATTTTGCTCGCGGTTAGATACTGTGGTTACTGATTCACACTCTTGCACTTTAGTTTTTGTTATTTTAATTTATATATATAGTATATATATATATAGTATATATATATATAGTATATATATATATAGTATATATATATATAGTATATATATATATTTGAAATGTAATAATAAGAATAATGTAAAAAAAAAAAAAAAATAATAATAAAAAAATAAAAATAAAAAAAAAATACAATTCAAGTAATATTAACATCACCATAGAAGCAAATTCACGGCCATAATGCCGATAAGAGAAAAGAACAGAACCTTCCCAAATTCGATGATTAATCAGAATTAAATTCATCTTCAGGTCTGAGTATTTAATTCTAATTAACCCAAACAAATGCCTGTTTCAGATTAAGCAATAGTACATTACTATAAAAGCTTAAACTCAGACTACAGGCATCAAAAAATGAAAAAAGGATACATTAAGAAAATTGTATTACCATGCGGCATGAACCCTTCTTCTTCTACCACGTGTATACACGATCAACCTCAACAGCTTAATCTAGAAGCACCGGAATGAACAAGTCGAAATTCTACCAGGGAGGCAGTACGAACGTTCACGGAAATACTCCCAAACCCGTCCAGTGAGTCTAAGCTGGAGACTGGACAAGCAATTCAGAATACAACTTCCCAAACATGCAGAACTGAATATGAATATGAATCAAAGATGAAAATTCCTACTAAACAAGTAATTCATAGGAAAACTGGATAATCGAGAATGCCACTATACACCATTATAAGGGCGCTCAAAACGTAGTTTCAATACTGACAAAAGTTACATTTTTTTGCGAAAATAAAATTCAAAACATTAATGTTAATGCATCTTACTTTCCGATTTTTTGATTTTTCTAATGTTTTTGACTTAGTTTATTATTTTTCATTTTTATTTATTTATATAATTAATAAATAATTACAAAGGAATTTTTTATGACTACTTTTAAAAACAAGATTTTTGACAGAATTCCTTTCACTTCTATTTTGAATGGAATTAATATATTTTTACCAATCCCTTTTATTACAGTTAAATTGAATTACCGTTATGTTTGTACTAACGGCAGAAAAATATACAACTATAGTCATATATGTAAGAATACGTCGAGGTATGACGCGGAGGAGTGTAATTGCACGAACAGTGTATATAGTGACCCATATCACAAACATATTATTACAGGAAACTTAAATTTTATTGAAGACCAACAACTAAAAAGTATTTTTAAATTGGGAACTAAGTTTCGAGAACAAGAATTTGAGTGTGTATATGATGATTTACATAACGATCTGAATCAATTTATTTATCGTTTAGCTGTGAAATACAGTGTTCCTGTTCAGACATTTGATGAATGGAAATATCATTTTATTAATGGTTTCAAATTGCACTATCAAAAGAGATGCCAAAATACCAAAGTATCCTCCATACCTAGATCAATCAAAAACATCAGAGATAGCTTTGTAATCACTTATACAGATAAAATCGTGGCTAATTACGCATTTACCTGCAAAAAATATTATATGGAAAATTTACAGAAATGTTACCTTGATCAGGATATGTATACATCGGTATCACATAATAGTAAAACATTGACCAATCGGATCAAAGCCTTATACAAAAGAATTGATATTGATCTTAAAAACGTTAAGTTCCCTTACTTAGTGCTTATACCAAAGATGCATAAGGAACCCGTTAAATTCCGCACTGTCACCGTAGGATGCGGAACTGATTTGACCATTGCTAACTTAAAACTTTTAAATATCCTAAAGCAAGTTATGATTCACCTTCAAAAGCAGGGAACTGTTATTATCAAGAACAGCCATGATATCATTAAAAGACTTAAATTCTGTGACAGGGAATTGCGATTCAGAAGTTATGATTTTCGCGATCTTTTCAATAATATTGATATTGCACAACTTTACCTTATATTGAAGGAATTACATGAGTTACATGATTTGAAAGAGTACATTACATATCGAAAATATATGGACCTTATCAATCTGGTTTTGAGGGAAAATATACTTTTTGACGGAAATTGCTATTATAAACAGATTAAAGGAATTCCAATGGGAGGAAGTTGCTCATCAATATTGGCTGACATATATCTCACTAAATATGAGCATGGAACACACCTATTATATGAGATACCGTACTTTCGTTATGTTGATGACGTGCTGTATGGATATTATGAAAATGCACCAGTATTGGAATTCGATTTTTACCCCCAATGGCTTGGAATTGGTTGAAAATAAACGTGCAGAGGATGGATCGGTGAATTTCTTGGATATCACCATTAAGTACAATACAAGGAATGGAATTTATACGAGTCTACACGATAAAAGAACAAGTTATGGCATAAAAATTAACCAAATCATCACTTGGAAAACGAACCTTTCAAGATTCATTTTTAGAAATATACTTTTGGGACATTTCAAGAGAAACCAAATTTGCAACACTTTAAAAAAGGATTGCATATCAAGTAACAAGGGGATAATATTAGAAGCATTAAGAAAGAATTACCCTGTTAATTTCCTGAAGAAATATTATAATTCATTTTTCAACAATAAAAATGAAGCAAATTCTTTCAAAAGGGATTTTGCTGAATTGGGATAGTTTCTGCATATCACTTGAAGACTTGCACATGCGCATAGTTATTTATATAATAGGAGATTTTGTGTTTCTTCATTTGTGCGTTTCTTGACTTCCATTCTCAGTGGTCTGTTTCTCCATGTTTGGGTGCTTCTGACTGGGCACGTATGGGGGATCAACCTTTGCAATGCATTGGTTCCGTGAGCGTTTGCCCGGGCTGGAAAAGCAGCTTTAAACGGGAATGAGGAGTCGCCATCCTCCTCTGCCATTGCATGCATTGTATTTGGTTTCCCCTCCATTGAACTTTATCCTCATTTTTGATTACAATAGTATATATATACATATATATATAGTATATATATATATATATAGTATATATATATATATATAGTATATATATATATATATAGTATATATATATATATATAGTATATATATATATATATAGTATATATATATATAGTATATATATATATAGTATATATATATAGTATATATATATATAGTATATATATATATAGTATATATATATATAGTATATATATATATATATATATATATATATATATACATATAGTATATATACATATAGTATATATACATATAGTATATATACATATAGTATATATACATATAGTATATATACATATAGTATATATATATATAGTATAGTATATATATAGTATATATATATATAGTATATATATATATAGTATATACGAGTACATATAGTATATATATATATAGTATATATATATATAGTATATATATATATAGTATATATATATAGTATATATATATATACATTATTTTTTCATACTACGATCACAGGAATAAATGTAACTGTTAGCTTATTACCATATCTTAAAACTTAGAAGAATTGACTTAGAGAAAATATTACTACTTATTATGAAACAAAAAAATAAATTTAAACAAAAACAAAAAAAACATGCTTTATTGAGGTGAATTTTTTAAATAATCCAACATGGTTTCTTGGACACGTGTTATATTAATGTTGCGAAATTCAGTTAAATATCATGCACTGATTAATATTTCTAGCATTTTAGGACCTTCCCGACAAAATGAAAATTTGTGAGGCTCTGAAGCAGCTTGCAGAAATTAGAGATCTAATTTAATAAAAGTTCTGTGAAAAAATGATTCTCTTGGAAATAAATGGCTAAAATAGTTTCACGGCTTGTGCATTCTTTGTTCGTTGCAATTTGTGCTTTTATTAACAAAGCATTTTAAATTGGATCGTTCGTTTCAACCTTGTGCAGGTTCCGTTTCCGCGTTGTGCAGGTTCCGTTTCCACAGGGGAAAATAACATAAATTTCTTATATTTTTAAACAGTGCTAAATGTAATTTGCTCTTATTATAGCATTCTGTTTCCTATAGGTCATGTTTGGAACAGGTTGAACATTCTACTACGTATACAGGTAAAGTTTAAAAACCACACAAAACTGCAAATGTTCAATCTTGAACTCTATAAGAAGATCACTAAAAAACTAGAATACTAACGTAAAACAAATCAGAAACTGGATATTCGAATGAACATTTTTTCCGCTTCATATTTGTATTTATCTTTTATAGTTTAGAAGATAGTTCGAGTTAAGTAAACAAAGTGAAGCAAAAAGTCAGACCTATTTTTGTTTTCGATAAATATTTTTTTGAATTATTGAAATAATTTTTGAATATTCATAAATTGTATCCTATTTCCGATTAAACAAGTATACATTGTTTACATTTTCATCTATTACACTCGGAGATATAAGCGTCCAAAGTGTTTACATTGGCACTCAGATTCCAGCTGGATGCCCCAGCTATAAACGTTACTCACTTCAAGAGTTTGGTTCAGGTAATATAACTCCAGTTACAAATGAGAACAAAATTGATTTAAAAGTGAATTAAATTTAATTAAAATAAAGAGAACGTGGATATAAGTCTGCAGGGAAAGTCATGTGCTGCCCACATCAGATTTTTTCATGCTGCGATCACAGGAATAAATGTAAATAAAAATACAGTGTACCCATGTCCTTAACTGTTAGCTTATTACCATACCTTAAAACTTAGATGAATTGACTTACAGATAAAATATTACTGCTTATCATGATACTAAAAAATAAAAAATATATATACTTTGTCGAGATAAAATTTTTAAATAATCCAACATGGTGTGTTGGACATCTGTCTTACCAATGTTGCAAATTTCAGTTAAATACCATGCATTGATTAATATTTCTAGCATTTCAGGACCCGATTAACTGAAAATTCCTGAAGCTGTGAAACAGCTTTCAGAAAATCGTGATATAATTTAAAAGAAAGTCCTGTGTAAAACGATTCTCTTGGAAATAAATGGCTAAAATAGTTGGATGACTTGTGCATTCCTTGTTCGTTGCAATTTGTGCTTTTATTAACAAAATGTTTTAAATTGGTCGTTCGTTTTTGCGTTGTGCAGTTTCCGTTTCACACAGGGGAAAATAACAAATTTTCTTATATTTTTGGCCAGGGCTAAAAATATTTTGGCGCTTATTACAGTATTTCGTTTCCTACAGTTTACGTTTCAAACAAGTACATTCTACTATGTGTATAGGAAAAATAATAAAACCATGTGAAACTGTAAATTTTCAATCTTCTTCAACTCGACAAGATCGTTCAAAAACTATGAGGCCATTTTCAAACGAATTATAAACCGGATTTTCTAATGAACATTTTTGCCGCTTCATATTTGTATTTATCTCTTATTGTTTAGAACATATTTCAAGTGAAGAAAACAAAGGGAAGCGAAAAGTTTTTAGACCTATTTCTGTTTCCGATAAAAGAATTTACAAATATTAAAATTTTTGTATAGTTATAATTTGTACCCTATTTCTGATAAAACAGGTATGTATTGTTTACATTTTTAACTATTAGGCTCGGAGATATAAGCGTCCAAAATATTTACATTCGCACCGCGATTTCAGCTGGATACCCCAGCTATAAACGTTATACACTTCAAGAGTTTGGTTCAGGTAACACGCTATAATTATTTTACTTTGAGAATGAAAGTTTTGACAAAATTTCGACAATACGAAGTGATGTCGAATATCAAATTTAGCATTCGTATTGTAAATCGTTCCAATTTTCTTTACAATATCCTGATGTATCCAGACTGTCATGCTAGTCGCCTCAAAAACAGTCTATGCGAGTTCGGGTATGCTCAGAAAATGTAAATCCGCCGAAAACCCAAATTCGAATTTTCGACCATGGCAATACTTTGCATATGTGTGATGCTAAGCAAATAGAAAAAAGTTAATTACAGGAAATATTACAAGTAGTTTAAGCTTTGACGTATCACGTATGAAATCGGAAAATGATTAAGAATTTTTATAGTTGAATTTTTATAAAATAGACAATATACAAGTTGTAACCAAAACTAAAAACTCACCCTTATAGTAATTAAAATCAAATTTGAAATAATTTATTAGTTAGATTGGCATACACATTTATTTCAATTCAGTTTCAAAATAGTCAATACAATATACTAAATATAGTAAACAAACAACATACAGTTATGTTTTGCTTTCCAATACATTTAAGATAAAACAGTAAAATCTTCTATAATAAAACACAACTACGGTAGAACATCCTATTTCAGAGGCATCGCCATGTTCTCCGTCATGATTAAATGATTCTTGATATGATTGAAATTTATTTTAAAACTAATGAATAAAATCCTTTTATATTTACATTTTCGAAAGCATCGATTTTGATTCCATGTAAAAAATATGATAAAACTGTCCACCTTTTATATTGTATCAAATTTGTGAGATAGTGTGTAATATATTTATCAGAACAACGATATGGTATGAAATTGCTATTTAAAATGCGGTTCCTTGTCCCATATGAAGAGGATGTCTTATATAAGGCTATAAAAACTCATTTGATATCTTTATGTATAAGAATTTCTTCCGCCTTCTCGATCAAATCATGCCAGGCCGTAAATTGACTAAATATATCTTTCTCATACTTATATAATACTGCACATATTATACGGAAAGCATAGTATGGAGCACGATGGCAACCCTTTTCATAACAAAAAATTGAAAATCCTACCGCGTATAACGTGTACTTGATGAAACAAGTTGAATATTTATCAACCGTGAGTTTTCTTTCAAATTGATCAAGAAGATTTTTAAACGCGTTTCTTATTCTGCAGTCATGACGTAACAGAAAAGACTGATACTTTTTTAATAGCCAAGGCGCATTAATGGCATGCAATTTATGTATGGCGTCACCAACAATAGTGAAACCACCTAATAAGGTGTCATCTCCTATGTTGTAGTTTCGAGGTGATGGTGGTTTGCGTAACTTTGCTGCGTCTTCCCAGGCATGGCCGCTTTTGTTCATCAAGTAATCCACCAAATCCACTATAAAATTGCAAGCGTCAACACGCATCATATTGGGTTCTAAAACTACAATTATTTGGCAGCTCAGATATATCCTGGATGCAGGGAAAATGCAAACAATAAATTGTAGATAAGAGCAATTGAATACTATTGAGCAAAATAGTGTTTGTTAGAGATACCTTAAGGTGAATTGAATTGTGACGCAACCAAGAAATCTCTTTCAGTGACGTCATTGGCCAAAAAGATGTTGAAGAAATGAGCTCCTACTTCTTCTTCTTCTTTTTCTCCTCCTCATACTTGAGAAGCACATGGAGCTTAGCCATTGGCTAAATCCTTCAACGTCCCCTTTTTTCCTCCATGGGGGAATTTATTTTTTGCAGCAGGTAGAGGAAATGATTTACTGTGATTATTGTGTGTTTAAAGTATTATTATTATACCGCATATAGTGCGAACTGAAACTGACTTGAATGTATACATGTTATTTCATACGTGGCACTGTTGAAATAGATTTGGTGATTTCTGCAGATGATATAATTTAGGTTTTAAAATTCAGGTTGAATATGTTAGTTTTGTATTTAAAGTCAAGCAACTTGTGTTTGTTTGAAAATATAATTACTTTCCGTATATACATAGTATGATGTGTAAGGAAAGTATTGCGATGGGGTTGAAAATTCGAATTCGAATTTTTAATGGGAGAGCTCGTTTCAAGCATCCCTGATCACGAATCGAATATTTTTGAAGTGATTTCAGTGTGTGTGTGTCATAGTATGGACACGCTATCTCATGATGGAATGGAGCTATTTGAATGAAATTTGGTACAAAATAACAATCCTTGAATACTGGAAGCGTAATGTTTTAAAACACAATCGAATGTTCAGACCCCCCCTCCCCTAAAAAATTCTACATAAAAAACGTTTCCCTTACAATGTGGTCTCCCCTGCACGATATTATTTGGGACCCTCTCCCTCAAATCTCCTGTTCCTGGAGGACAGGAATAGCCCCGCTCACCGTCAGCATGCGTAACTCCTTTGAAGAATTAGGAATATACAAAACGGATATCATTTCCTGGACTCTCCCGACTTTTGACCACAACTACAAGATCTCTACAAACGAATTTCCCTTCCAAATCAAATACCTGCCGGACGACATGATCCAAAATCTTTTTCAAAGCTTCCTAAACAATCACCCTAGCTATATCAACATAGGTACAGATGGTTACAAGACCGATAGTTCCAGAGCCATCGGTACTGTGATTCCTCAACTACATCCTAAAAAATCTGATGTGGGCAACACATGACTTTCCTTATATAATGTAATGAATTTACTACTTTTACAGTAAAAAAATAGGTTTTTCTTATAGTAGATACTAATATTCTTTCCAAGATATTGAATTTTCGACAATTAGTCGTCATTTTCATTGATTGAGCATCATTTTTATCCATTTGGCGAGATTTTCATTAATTTGGCAACATTTAAAAAAAGTCGCCAAGTTGGCGACATTCCGCCAAATTCGTCGCCAAAATCTCGCCAAGCGTTATGCACGAAGAAAAAAAGTTATTCTTACAGCAGATAAATGACTATTGGCGTTCAAATACAAAAGTATTATTCAAAGTATGTTTTTTCATGAATGGAACGAGCTAGATCCACGAGAATGATGTCACTCAATTTATCGCATGGTATTACATATGAAAAGTGAACATGTTTCTCAATAGGGATTTTTTTTTTTATGTGACTTTTTCATAATTTTTTTTTAAAAAAATGCACAATATCTCGAGAACGGTTCATGTTAGCGTTCTAAAATTTATGCCAATCGTTTTCTAATGAAAAATTACATAAGAAATGTCTATTTGCGTAACCTTATTAGCGGTTTTGATTTTTTGACGATTTTTTCAAAATTTCATTCGAAAATTTAGGGGGGTTCTGAACATTCGATTACGTATAAAAACAATAGGCTTCCAGTGTTTACGGATTGTGATTTTTGTACCAAATTTGGTTCGAATCGGTATTGGCAGATTAGCCAAAAGTTTTGCTTAATTCTAGAATACGTTCAAATTTGAATTATAATAATTCATTGAACTAACTATATCTATCTCCAAGTGCTCTTAGAACCCATTCGTCCAATTTTAATTATTTTTCAATCGAATAAAGTCTACGATAAGGGTAACTGCCTGAAATAATCAAAATGTTGCGAAACTTGTAAATACTTAGGACGTTTATATCTCTGAACAAAATATATAAAAATAGGATGTGAGTAGCACATGACTTTCCCTACAGACTTCAATTTATTCTCTCTTTATTTCTTTAATAATTCTTCAAATTGAGATTAATTGCATAAAAGACACGCATAATTATTTGAAATAGCACTGAATTTGCACGTTTAATTCAATTATCGTTTTCATTTTGTAGCAGGGCGTATTTTCAAAGACTGCCAGGCAATAATGTTAATAAACTAAAACATCTCAAAATCGGATTTAATGGATAAATTTGACTATACTTAGTCGTTTATTTTAGATTTTGTCTATTTTTGCTGGCCATTTCGCTTCCCCCCCCCCCCGAATCGTACCAAAATATACTACCCACAAGTGCCTTACCTTCAAAATTTTATGAAATCTAGTCAATTAATTCCTGAGTTAGAGTGGATACATATATTGCACAATCAGAAACAAGCACACATTGACGTCACGTTAAAAATAGTTTTTCGTGTTCTAGAGGTCCCAAACATGTTGATCGGTCGAAAACTCGAATTGCGATTTTCAACACGATTCCAATTATTTTCCCTATACATTACCATATATTGTAGGGAAAGCAAAAATGTAAACAATTTATACTTCTTATGCCAAAAATAGAGTATCATGTATGAATATACAAAATAAATTTTAATACATTGAACTATTCTTTTCGTAAAAAAATATTTTTTTTAGAGAGTTTTAGACTTCATTTTCTTTTTATCACTCGAAATATTATTTTAAATTGTAAAAGATAGATCTAAACAGAAAAGAACAAAACTGTTCAGTATAAATCCAGTTTATAGATCAATAATCCATTTTAAAAAGCTTTTGTAAAAAGGAAATCGCCTAGTCAAGTTTAAGAAGATTAACAAATTTTCCGTTTTTAAAATTTGTAAAATGCTTATATCTCGAAAACTAAAAGTTCTAGCTGTAAAACCTAGACAAGTAATTTGTAACTCTTTAAAAACTCTACAAGGATATAGTATTTGGATCTGGTCCTTACTGTTTGAAATAGAAGCTATTGTTATTTTTATATTTTGAGATATTTAAAGAAAAAAGTGGTTTATATTTTCAACTAGCAGCATACCCGTTCTTCGTACGGAGTATATAATATAAAGAAACTTATAATTCGCAATCATGTGCACATTCTGTTAAAATATTAAATTTATTGCTCCTAAAGAGAAGTTTAAGAATATCTGTTCTCACTATGCAAAATTATCTTCACGGGCAGATCTGAAGAATAAAACATCCTGGCCCCTTTTGTAAGCAAATTTACAAAAAAATAGGAATTGAATCACTATATGCAACCCGGTACTACTCATATTGTTGCAGATTAGAAAATATGCCAGTGTGTTCGTAGATGATTACCCGTATTACAATATGAGTCTCAAAAATATTTGCCAAAATAAAAGAGATGACGTAATAAATTGAAAATATCAATAATCCCTGTAATCTTTATACCAGAAGGTCGTAATTGATTCCAATATATGCCAATATATATCAAAATATATGCCAATATACATGTACTACTTATATTCTCGTAGATTAGAAGATATATCCGTGCATTTGTAGAAGATTACTCGTACAACGTACTATATATCAGTTTCAACAATTTTCGTCACAAATAAACAATGACATAATAACTTGAAAATATCAATAATCTCTGAATCAACAGTCCCCGAAAATATCAATGATAATAATGTTTAAACCCGAAGACCGTAATTGATGTTATCCAAAAATACAATGTCAATGAAAATGCAATGTCAAAAATGCAATGTCAATGAAATTTATTTTATATACATATCTTTATTATTCAAATCGGAAAAGATTTAATAAAAATCGTATGGCACATAACACATTGGATCCGTTGCTAAGAAACATGATATCATTTGCTTCAAATAAATCGATGGAAATCATATCGTCTGAATAATGCTATTTCCATGGAAGGTTTGGCGACATTTTCGTCAATTTAGCGATAACTTAAAAAATCGCCAAATTTATCGCCAAGTGGGGCTATGGAACTGATAGTCCCATTTTGCGACAAATTGACGAAACATCATCACAATACTATCCCCGCCGGCCACACAACTTGATACCATAAACCCCCTGGGTTGGTCGTGTGGTCTGGGCCTTCAACAATACTATCCCCTAACAAAACACAATTAATTTAATTTATTAAGCGAAATTTTATCAATTCCATGATATTTTTATAGATTTACAAATATTTTTATCAATTTGGTGATATTAAAAAAATTCGTTAAATGTGTTACTAAGTAGGATGAATGGACTGACCGACAAATGCTACCGAAACATCATTTCAGTACTCTATTCTAGAAAAACAAATTTAATTTCATTGATTTCCGTCATTTTTGTCAATTTGGAGACATTTTCGCTAATTTGGTAAAGTTAAAGGAAAGTTACCAAGTTAGCGATATCCGCCAAATTCGTAGCTCTGAATTTGCAGATGTGAGAAATAAAATATCCTGATCCCGTTTGTATATACTAAATGAAAACACTACAATTGTATAATTTACACCCGTTCTACTCTTTTTCTGTTTCAACAATCGGCTAAAAGAATTTATTAGCTAAACACAATATATGAGCTTGAAACCTCTTTGCTAAAGTAAATGAAAGTGATGTACGCAGTCCGCAATTTATATAATTAAAAGAACAATCAAACAGTTCATTTATAAAATATATTTTTACATCCATTTATTTATTATTCAAATAGAAAAAATAATAATAAATATTAACAACACAATTAATATCATTCCGATGCCGAGCAACATGATATAAGATAAAATCTTCCTCATAAAATGCGAAATTGAATAGCCATTTTGATTTCTTTATACTTTTCATCGTTGAGTAAAAGCGTGTGAAAGAAAACCCATGGAGGTAGATTTTTCCATTTAAATTCATGTTTTAAACAATTCATGTTTTCCGATAGTGACTAATTAACGCAAAAATCCTGCACCAAACTCGGAAATAAAGTTTTATTTCATTTTGCCGTTTTAAACAAACGATTTTCATCCTTTCCGTTTGGATAAACCACGAGTTGGAGAGTAGAAGTCTTAGCAAAAAAGTTCCGTTTTTCATTAATATCTCGACAACCCCCGGTCTTAGAAACTCGAAACTTGGACTAAATTTATGGGGGGCTATTTCAAGGCTATCTACAAAATTTCATTAAATTCGGTTCAGCCATTTTCCCGTGATGATGAGACAAACGAAAATTTCGTTTTTTACTAATATCTCGAGAACCACTGTTCGTAGAAACTCAAAACACAGACTAAATTTTAAGTGGGGCTATTTCTAGGCTACCCACAAAATTTCATCAAATTCGGTTCAGCCGTTCTTCCGTGATGATGGGACAAACAGACAGACAGACAGACAGACAGACAGACAGATTTTCAATTTTATTTATATAGATTGATATTCGTCCAAAACGATTAAGTTGTTTCAATAACGTATCATTCTTTAGTTTCCATAGGCCCATGTTATCTTTTGTAAAAGAAACAAATAAGACTGGAAACAAAAAGTAAGTTTATTGAACTTCATTGGAGTTTTAATGTACAGGACATCACTCACGCAAAACCATTTCATCTCCATCGGACTGAAGCTATACCGCCGATATTTTTATTATTTTTTTCCCCCGATCAATAAGTCATAGTCACTGTTAGATCAGTTCAAAGTCTTGCCTAATTCGAAAATGCATGCAAATTAGAATCCTAACGATTTGTTGAAAGCGTCTGCTGTCAACACAGAGTTTCCCGAATCTCCGATTTACCTTTCCCTACAATGCATGATAATGCTTAGGGAAAGTATTAGAATCTTGTTTTATACGGCATTTTTGACGACGAAGAGAATAATATCAACTCCATAAATCTAGGACTAACCATTTTGAGATAATTTAGATTTTCGTATTTTGCCACGGTGTCTTTGCAAATACGCTCAGTCTCCAAATGAAAACGAAAGTGGAATTAAAACTTCAAATACAGCGTAATTTAAAATAATTATGTACGTTATTTTGTGCAATTAATCTCAATTTAATAAATTATTTAAGAAATAAAGAGAAGATGAATCTGAGTCTATAAGGAAAGTTGTGTGTTGCCCACATCAGATTTTTACATTCCCTGCAATACATGGCAATGTATAGGGAAAGTACAGGAATCATACTAAAAATCGCCAGTCAAGTTTTTGACGAATCTATACGTTTTGGACTCCTAGAATACAAAAAAGCTATTTTTAGCGTGACGTCTATGTGTGTGTCTGTCTGTGCAATGTATGTATCCACTCTAACTCAACTAATGAACCGACTTTCATGAAATTTGGTAGGTAAGTCCCTCGTGGGTGACTCCGGTGTTGATTAGATTTTGGTACGATTCGGGATAACAGAATCTGCATTTATTTTGCGAAATGGCACGGAAAAATTGCCTGCATCCACTCTAACTTAAAATCTAATTGGTTAAAATTCACAAAATTTGGTAGATAATTCACTTGTGAGTTACCCTGGTGCTGATTAGAGTTTAGTACGATTGGTAAAAAAGAACCTACTTTTGCTGCAAAATGGCCGCAAAAATTGTCAAAATCTAAAGTAAAAGACTATGCTCAAATGCATTAATTAAATGCTTGTTTTATATGTAATGTTTGACTATGAAAGGAATTAGACCAACCCCATTACTCTAGGACTAGCCGTTCTCGAGATACTTTAGTTTTTTCACATTTTTACTACGCTCCGAGAGGTTGGTGGTAGGGGAAGGAGGGTACGGTCCCTGTGGATGCCTCCCCCACTGGGTTCCGGTCTAAATTGAGTGGCACTTCCCGGCCGTCCAAACAGTTACCTTACACCTTTCTGGTAGGTCGGACGGTCTGGGTCTCAACAACAACAACATTTTTACTACGCCGGTTTTGAGAACAAGTCCAGTTACCAAATGAAAACGGAAGCTGAATGAAAAGTGTAAATTCAGCGTAATTTCAATTAATTATGCGTGTTACTGAATGCATTTAAATTCAATTAAGTGAAGTATTAAAATAGAGAGAAAATGAATTTGAGTCAGCAGGGAAAGTCATATGCTGGCCACATCTGATTTATACTTTCCCGACAATTCATGGCATATGTAAAAAGAAATCATTGTGAAGACTCAAGTCTTACTCTCGGTATGTGATGAATTTATAAGTTTTGAGTATCCCCGAATATGAATCGAGCTTTGAAATATTTAGAATTTTGTGGAATTGACGCATTTTAAAATGCGTAAAGTTGTTAAATGAAGAATATTGTATTAAAACTGCACGTTGAGATGTAATTTCAAATAGATCTCCGGTTTAGTTTGTGCAATACATAATTTAATGGATTGTGAAAGATGGGATGAATTTGAGCCTGTAAGGAAAGTCATGTGCTGCCTACATCTGATTATGTTTACATTCTGTTAATGATTACGATACAACTGTTTGAAATATGAATGTATGAGAAAGACGAATGGAGACTCACACACCGTAGATTTATATTTGAAATCCCTGGAATGTAAGAATCGCCGCGGCGTGAACTTTCACAGTATGTTAATTGTGCACCAGACAATCTATCAGATCAAAATATCTTCACATTGCAACTGACCTCTGATCACGTGGAAAAATGTTGTTACATTATCTCTTTTTTTTCTTTTCCACCACGCATCATTATATACATTGTAATCTGAATAAAACCTGTTCCGTAACAATTGTCCATTGAAAGAGCCTGAATGAACGCCGCAACTGTGATTGAGATAAAAAAAATAAAAAAAATAAAATAAAAAAAAAATTATATTTTTGCATTTTCTTTTCTCATAGCACCTTACACTAGTAATAGGTTACTGCCGGTTTTAAGAGTAAACTAGAAATTATAGACATAAAAAACTTCAAAAAGAAAACTTTACTTTCTTCGATGAAATTTTTTAATAATTGCAGAGTCCAGCTTCGACGATAAGAGCATGCAATTTCGTCCCAGTAGCTCAATAGTAGAGAGTCGGCTGGCCAGTTCGAAGAATCAGGGTTCGATTCCCGGTTGGAGCAGCAACAATGGCGCCCAAATAAATCAACTCTGTAGGTTAGTGCAAAGATGTAGGAGGTCTGAAGATCCCAGACCGTGCGACTCACATAGTGGGTTTAGAGTAGCTATCTGCACGGTCGGGAAAGGATACCTCTTGCATTCAGGAGGCACCCAAGGTCTACCATCCCGCCAAACGAACTTTTATTTAGGTCTAAAAATATAACAATTTATGAAAAATATTGTGATTAAACAGACAGTTTTACGTTATATTTGAACTTGACAAGTACGTCCATTTTACAAAAATGGAAAAAGGGTTATTGCGAATATAGATAAAAAGATCATTGAAAAATAAAATTTAGAGCGAGGTATAATAACATAATGAAAAATAGATTAAAATTAAAGAAAATAACAAAATTGTAAAAGTAAAATTTAGAAAATATATAAAAAGAAAATATATGAAAAGGGAAAAAAAATTAGGCGTATGAAAAACAAAAACAGAAATTTAGAATAAAATTTAGAAAAGAAAAATAAGAAAAAATACAAATAAAAAGGGTCAAAAGAAAAAGAAAATATAGAAAAGAAAAATAAGAAGAAAAAAATACAAATAAAAAAATGTAGGAGGTAAAAGATGTAGGAGGTCTGAAAGTGACCCTAGTACGACTAGTACGGATTCAGTAGACTCAGGAAAATTGAGCGCCGATTTCAAATTGAGAGGATAACGACTACGCAGGATACTAACCGGGGAAAAAATAGTAATAGAAGGAGGCTGACCTGAGGTAAAAATAGCAGGAGGTGGTCAGTCAGATTGTCAGTTACCCGTCAGTCTGACATTAAAGGGTGGAGAATGCAGAGTCTACTTCGACGATAAAAATTTGCAATTTCGTCCCAGACACTCAACGGTAGAGCGTCGGCTGTCCAATTCGGAGATTCAGAGTTCGATTCCCGGTTGAAGCATCAAGATTCTTTACATAATTTTGTCATAAAATGTTTAGTGCATTAAATAGCTCTAGTCTTCTTTCCCATATAGTAATAATTCTTTGGATGCAGTTGTGTCTCAATCATTATTAGAATGAACACGATACATAGTATTTCAAATTTTGTACGCCAGTAATTTTTTCAAGACTTTTTCAAAAAAAATATTACTTTCTCATACGTAATATTGAGAAAATATTGTTTTCACGAAAATTTTCGATTTCGAGATTTTAATCCCAATATATGTTTTAAGATCTCTTGAACACGTTTCGACTATTTTTGGAGTGATGTCCTACTGTCTGTGGCCGATTTCTTGTGTACACTCCAGCAGCCACAAATATTAGTGGATTTTTACGAAATTTTATACGCATATTTGTTATCAAAAACTACAGAACTAGATAGTATTGTTTCAAATTTGAGCGGAAACTTCGAAATTTATTCTTCGAAGTGTTATATATTTTTTTAACATGGTAGCATAGGGCATAATTTGACATAATCATGCATAAAAGGGTTTATTTATGGCTCAATGATCACGAAAGAATTATCGCTGTGAGAAATAGTCGCGACAGAATTTTTTTCCGGGATGTCTTTTGCCCCCCCCCCCTCCTCCCCGATTTTTCAAACAATTTCTTGTAAAAGTTGAAGAAAGAAAAAATTATTCTGTGTATGAGAAAGTCGAGTTGAGCCACACTCTAATTAATTTTTAATTAAAAGCAACTTAATGCGCAGATAAATTGCATGCATTTGGCTTATATATGTTAATACTTAAGCCAGTAGTGTTTTGATACTATTAAAATCTATAGCGTAGTTCAAATTATTACTTCCTTCTATAAACTTTTAAGGAATCCTAGTTAAGTCCTCTAGTACCCCTTTGACTTTGTAATGAAATATTCATGAGTGTACACATTTGGTCTGTCTATGGAAAAGTGACCATGCCCGGCCGAATAAAAGGAATTGCAGCGCCCCTGGTGGATATTTTAAAAAATAAGGATAGCTGACTCGTCAAAAATATAAAAAAATATTTATTCACTCAAACCGAGAAGAATTATTAAAGAAATTAAATTTAATTTTCGGTGATATTAAATTACTGTCAACATGACGACATTTTTTGAAAGTCGCCAGCTTAGCGATATTGAGCTAAATTTATCACTAAGTTTGCCAAATGGGTCGCTAAACGTAATAGACAGGCAACGATGTTGTCTTTTCTTACGCATACATTTATTAGCAGATGTACCAGCCGTTACTCGTGATTTAAAATACGTACACATTTTCTATCTTTTCCCTCTTAAATGATATTTTATTTATTCATTTATTTAATAAAAAGAATGCAAGCTGTAAGATGAAATTCTAGTCTCAGTTTGTAAAATAAAAGCAAAAAAATCTTTTTCTAATGATCAGGCATTTACTCTTTCATCTTTGCCTATATATCGACCAGAACCGTGAACCTCTTAGCCGTCATATGGCGTTGCCCCAGTGCACCAGTGGGGGTGGGAACACATTGCGCCCAACACATAAACAGCCATGCCTGAAGTGGGACTCGACCCACAACCCGGCGGTCGAACGAGTACAAGGAAACGCTTGCCTTTTGACCGCTCGACCACCGCGTCGGCATAACAACAAAATATTTACAATTATATATTTACCAAATACATAAAATGCAAAATATTTACAAAAAAATCTGATGTGGGCAACACATGACTTTTCTTATATAATGTAATGCATTTACTACTTTTACAGTTAAAAAATAGGTTTTTCTTATAGTAGATACTAATATTATTTCCAAGTTATTGAATTTTCAATAATTAGTCGTCATTTTCATTGATTTAGCGTCATTTTTATCCATTTGGCGAGATTTTCGTTAATTTGGCAACATTTCAAAAAGTCGCCAAGTTGGCGACATTCCGCCAAATTCGTCGCCAAAATCTCGCCAAGCGTTATGGACGAAGAAATAAGTTGTTCTTACAGCAGATAAATGACTATTGGCGTTCAAATACAAAAGTATTACTCAAAGTATATTTTTTCATGAATGGAACGAGCTAGATCCACGAGAATGATGTCATTCAATTTATCCCATGGTATTACATATGAAGAATGAACATATTTCTCAAGAGTAAATATTTTTTTTTCATTTTATATGACTTTTTAATATTTATTTTGAAAAATGTGTAATATCTCGAGAACGGTTCACGTTAGCGTTCTAAAATTCATGTCAATCGTTTTCTAATGAAAAATTACATAAGAAATGTTTATTTGCGTAACTTTATTAGCGGTTTTGATTTTTCGACGATTTTTTCAAAATTTCATTCGAAAATTTAGGGGGGTTCTGAAGATTCGATTGCGTATAAAAACAATAGGCTTCCAGTGTTTACGGATTGTGATTTTTGTACCAAATTTGGTTCAAATCGGTCCATTCGTTCGTCAGTTATCGTCTCCACAGGCCCACTGACACACACACACACACACACAGACACAGACATCACTTCAAAAATGTTTGATTCCTGATCAGGGATGCTTGAAACGTGCTCTCCCGTCGAAAACTCGAATTCGAATTTTCGACCCCGTCACAATACTTTCCTTATACATTATGTATATAAGGAAAGTAAAAATATTCACAAAATACATAAAATACGAAAAAAAAATGTCAGTAAAATAATCACAAATGGTTTTTAAAAGCACTATATTTTCCTTAAAATTCTAAATATATGAAATAATTAATTCTCCTAAAAAGAAGAAATGTATATAAATAAATTTGAAAATCTGTTTGTCTGTTTGTTCGTCTCGTCATCACGGGAATACCAAATGCAGGAGTAACTAGTTTCCGAACTTTCATGAAAATTTGTCGATAGCCTTGGTATGGTTCAATCTAAAATTTAGGCACCCATCTGGTGCGGACTCATAAATCCAGGGATGCAAATCGTGTGATGGAGAAATGACAATTTATTGGCTAATAGATGGCGCTGAACTTCATATCAGAGTAGAGTCCCTTTATAGATGGATGGATGGCTGTTAGAGAGATAATACATATCCTTTTCTGTTTAGTAGAACTTTTGAAATATTTTGCAAAACCTCGTCTAAGTTGTCTGACACATATTAAATTCGATATGGGTTAATTACAAAATAGACATGTACATAAAGCAGTAGAGTTCACAAATAATCAAAAATATTTATTGCTAATTTCTATTTATTAATTACTGTTAATAATAAAAAACAAACAAATATTTATGCTTTATATATGCCTTACTAGTTACCAATAAACATTGTGTATATATTTTTGAAATGATTTTGGGTAAATATAATTGCTTTTCAAAAATTGCTAATAAAAGCGAATTGTTGTTTCGTAGTTTTAATGGTTTTATGAAAATTCATTTGAAAATCCTGCAGTATCTCGAAGATATATAAAGGATCCTGCCTCCTTTTGCAAAAATTCAGCAGTATCCGCTCTAGCTGAAAAAAATAATCCATCAAATTTCACACAATTTTTCAGATAAGTCACTTGTGGGTTTATCTGGTGCTGATTAGATTTTGGTATGATACGTAAAAAAAGTATCTGCCTTATTTTGCTAAATGCCCTGCAAAACCTAAAATAAAAGACAACGTATGCTCAAATATATCAAATAAATGCTTGTTTTATACGTAATTTTTGACGATAAAAAAGAATAAGACCAACCTCATTACTCTAGGACTAGCCGTTCTCGAGATACTTTAGTTTCTTCGCATTTTCGCTACTCCACCTTTGGAAATAAGTCCAGCTACCAAATGAAGCGAAAATTGAATTAAAAGTGAAAATTCAGTGTCATTTAAAACAGTTATGGGTGTTTATTTTGTGCAATTAATCTGGATTTATTGAATTATTGAAGAAATGAAGTGAAGGTGAATATGAGTCTGCAGAGCAAGTCATGTGCTACCCACATCATATTTTCTTTATCTAAGAGCTTTAAGTAAATGTGCAATTATTGTTTTGATTAAGTTGAGATCAAACTCAGCCAATTAAATTCAATACACGCTGCTGATTTTATCAGTTTTCCACATTTTGGAATTATATTTTGCTCTGGTGGATGAGGGACAATATTTCCTGCTAGGAGTAGCCACGTAAGTGGCTATTTACTTTATACTTTCCCTGTAATACATGGTAATGTATAGGGAAAGTATTGGAATCATGCCGAAAATCGCAAATTGAGTTTTCGACGAATCTACATGTTTCGAGACCTCTAGAACACGGAAAAACCATTTTTAGCGTGATGTCTGTGTGTGTGTGTCTGTGCAATGTATGTATCCACTCTAGCTCAAAAACTAATAGACCGAATTTCAAAAAATTTGGTAAGTCACTTGGATTTGACGCTGGTGCTGATTAGTTTTTAGTACGTTTCGGGATAAAAGAAGCCGTCTTTTTTTTTTGCGAAATGGCCGCAAAAATTGCTTTATCCACACTAACTGGAAAACTAATGGACCGAATTTCACAAAATTCGGTATTTAAGTCGTTTGTGGGTTATCCTGGTGCTGATTAGATTTTAGTATGATTCGGAAAAAAATAACCTGCTTTTTTTTGCGAAAAGGTCTGCAAAAATTGCCAAAATCTAAAATAAAAACTACGTGTGCTCAAATATATTCATTAAATGCTTGTTTTATACGTAATGTTTAATGAAGAAAAGAATAAGACCAACCCCATTACACTAGAACTAGCCGTTCTCGAGATATTTTAGTTTTTTCGTATTTTCTCTACGCCCCTTTTGAAAATAAGCCCAGTTCCCAAATGAGAACGAAAATTGAATTAAAAGTGAATTAAATGTAATTAAAATAAAGATAACGTGGATATAAGTATGCAGGGAAAGTCATGTGCTGTCCACATCAGTTTTTTACTTTCCCTGCGATACATGGTAATGGATATGGAAAGTACTGGAATCATGCCAAAAATCACAACGCGATGTTTTGACGGATCTACAAGTTTAAGGACCTCTAGAATACGAAAAAACTATATTTAGCGTGAAGTCTGTGTGTCTGTTTGTGAAATGTATGTATCCACTCTAATCCAAAAACTAATGGACCAAATTTCATAAAAATTGGTAGGTATGTCATTTGTGTGTGACACTGATGCTGATTAACTTTTGGTACGATTCGATATAATATTATAATATAATATTATAATATAATAATATAATAATATAATAATATAATATAATAATTCGATATATTCGACCCTCCTTTTCTGCGAAACGGTCTGTATCCAATGCGAAATTGTCTGTATCCAATCTAGCTAAAACACTAATAAATCAAATTTTACAAAATTTGGTGTATAAGTCACTTGTGGGTTATTTTGGTGCTGATTAAATTTTAGTACGATTCGGAAAAATATAACCTGCCATTTTTTTGCGAAATGGTCTGCAAAAATCGTCAAAAACTTAAATAAAAAACTACGTATCCTGAAATATATTATTTAAATGCTTGTTTTATACGAAAATTTTTAAAGATTAAAATAACAGGACAAACCCCGTTACACTTGGACTGAAAAATTAACTGAGAAATTTCCTTTTTTTCTCATTTTTGCAACGTCATCTTTGAAAATAAATCCTGTTTACCAAATGAGAACGAAAATGGAATTAGAAATGGAAATTTAGTGTCACTTTATATAATTATCGGTGTTATTTTGTGCCATTAAACTCAATATAATGAATTATTGAAGAAATAAAGTGAAAGTGAATATGAGTCTCCAGTGAAATGAATGTCTCCAGTGAAAATGTCTCCAGTGAATATGAGTCCTCAGGTTTTTTGTATTCAGGTACGAGGAAACAGGTACTTCTCTTGCTTCTAGGTCAGCAATAAGCTGCTGAGACATCATAATTCCCTTATGAGCTAAGTAGAATGCCATAAAAATCAGTTTTTAATTATACCACCCACATTAGATTTCTATTTTTCTGAAAAAGTATTTAATATACAGTGCTCTAATGTAGAGAGTGTACTAATATTTGATGTTTTCTATAACGATATAATAAGTCGGTGATTCTTTGCATGCATTACATATTTTTACTTTCCCTGCAATACATGGTAATGTATAGTGAAAGTATTGGAATCATGCCGAAAATCGCAACTCGAGTTTTCGACGGATCTACGCATTTCGAGATTTCTAGAATACGAAAAAAAATATTTTTAGCGTGACGTCTGTGTGTGTGTCTGTCTGTCTGTCAGCCTGTGCAATCTATTTATCCACTCTAACTCAAAAACTAATGGACCGGATTTCATAAAATTTGGTAGGTAACTCACTTGGGATTCATCCTGGTGCTGATTAGTGTTTAGTACGATTCGGAATAAAATAACCCGCCTTTTTTTGCGAAATGGCCATAAAAAATTGCCTGTATCCACTCTAGCTGAAAAACTAATGGACCGAATTTTACAAAATTCGGTAGATAAGTCGCTTGTTGGTTATCCTGGTGCTGATTAGATTTTGGTATCATTCGGAAAAAAATAACCTGCCTTTTTTTGAAAAATGGCCCGCAAAATTCGCCAAAATATAAAATAAAAACTACGTATGCTCAAATATATCCACTAAATGCTTGTTTTATACGTAATTTTTAACGAAGAAAAGAATAAGACCATCTCCATTACATTAGGATTAGCCGTTCTCGAGATATTTTAGTTGTTTCGTATTTTCTCTACGCCACCTTTGAAAATAAGTCCAGTTATCAAATGGGAACGAAAGTTGAATTAAAAGTGAATTAAATTTAATTAAAATAAAGAGAACGTGGATATAAGTCTGCAGAGAAAGTCATGTGCTGCCCACATCCAATTTTTGCTTTCCCTGCAATACATGGTAATGTATAGGGAAAGTGTTGGAATCATACCGAAAATCGAAACTCGAGTTTTCGACGGATCTACACGTTTCGGGACCTCTAGAACACGAAAAAACTATTTTTAGCGTGACGTCTGTGTGTGTGTCTCTGTCTGTCTGTCTGTGTGTGTATGTGTGTCTATCTGTTCAATGTATGTATCCACTCTAACTAAAAAACTAGTGGACCAAATTCCATAACATTTGGTAGGTATGTCACTTGTGTGTGACCCTGGTGCTGATTAGTTTTTGGTACGATTCGGGATAAAAGAACCCGCGATTTTTTGCGAAATGGCCTGCAAAAATCTCTTGTATCCATTCTAGTTAGAAAACTAATTGACCAAATTTCAGGAAATTTGGTAGATAAGTCTCCTGGGGGATGTCCGGGTACTGATTCGATTTTGGTACGATTTGATAAAGAAAAATCCGCTTTTCTTACGGAATGGCTCACAAAAATCGCCATAATTTAAAATAAAATACTACATATGCCCGAATGTATCAATTTATTGATTGTTTTATACGTAATTTTAGACGACAAAAAGACCCACCCAATTACTCTAAAATGAACCATTTTCGAGATATTATCTAAATGTTTGAAGAAATGAAGACGGTTTTCACTGCAGTTAAAAAACTATTTAATAAAATTTCCTAGAACTTTGTATTTAAGCACCGTGATTGTTATCCTGATGCTGATTAGATTTTGATTTGATTCCGAAAATTATAACAGACTCTTTGTGAAATGGTCCGCAATAACAGTGAAAATCTGAAACAAATAACTAAAATGAATATATATGTATATGTTAAAATATACTGAGTAAGTAATTGTTGTTCCGGTACTAAGCGAATAAGACTAGCCCCATGACGGTAGGATGAACCGTTCTCGAGATATTGTTTTTATTTTTATTTTGAGGACCTGAAGAATGTAAAGTGAATTAAGTTGCCAAATTTAACGAAGATGCAATAAAAAGGCAAATTGGATATAATATCGAAATGTTTCCATGTTATTTTCAGTAATAAAACTCAATTTAGTGCACAGTGAAATAAAAAATGACAAAATGAATTTGAATCTGCAGGGTAAGTCATGTGCTGTTCACATCAGATTTTTACTTTCTTTGCAATACATGGCAATGTATAAGGGAAGTATTGGAATCATACAAAAAATCGCAACTCGAGTTTTCGACGGATCTACACGTTTTGAGACCTTTAGAACACGAAAACACTATTTCTAGCGTGACGTCTGTGTGTCACTGCAGAATTTGTATCCACTCTTACTCAACCAATAGGTCGAATTTCCCAACATTTAGAAGGTAAGAAAGTCTCTTGTAAGAATAACTTATATCTCCGGCCATAACTCTTGGCGAAATTTTGGCGAAGAATTTGGCGAAATATCGACAACTTGACGTTCTTTTTAAATGCTGCCAAATTGACGAAAATATTTCCGAATTGATAGAAATGTCTTCAAATTGATAAAAATGTTGCCAAATTCATAAAAATGACTCTAAATGAATGAACATGACTACTAATTGATGAAAATTCAATATCTTGGAAAGAATATAAGAATCTACTATGGAAATAACCAATTTTTTCGTCCGTAACGCTTGGCGAAATTTTGGTGACAAATTTTAGCGAAGTTTCGCCAACTTGGGGACTTCTTTAAGTGTTGTCATATTGACGAGAATGTTGCCAAATTGATAAAAATATCTCTAAATTGATAAAAATATTGCTAAATTCATGGTGTCGCCAAATTGATAAAAGTATTAACAAATTGATAAATTTGTCGCCAAATTAATGTAAATGTCGCCAAATTGATAAAAACAACTCTTAATCAATGAAAATAGCGAATAATTGATTCAATATTTCTTAAAGAATATTTTGGAAAGATTAGATATATTTGGATTCAATATTTTGGATAGAACCCCGGAGAAATGGGTTATTCTCATAGAAGATTTGACTATGAGTATAACTTATTTCTCCGTCCATATTGCGTGGCGGAAAATGTGGCGGGATGTTGCCAACTTGGTAAATTTAAAAATGTTGCCAAATTGATGAAAATGTCCCTAAACTAATAAACATGTCACCAAACTGATAACAATTTCGCTAAATTGATAAAAATTGCGTTAATGGGAATTAAATGTTTCGCAAATTTTTAATTTTGTCATATAACAGGCATACCTTCTAGTGTATTAGAAATTTTCTTCTCTCTGTTTTTTTTTGTGATATTTAGCAATACATTTTGAGAAACTTGCTGAATAATCTAGCGAAATATCGCCAGCCTGCTGATATTTTACCTGAGATTGACGCAAATATCGTTAAAATTGAAAAAAATTACACTAAGGTAATGAGGCCAACGGCCGTACCGTGCTGAAAACACCGGTTCTCGTTAGATCACCGAAGTCAAGCAGCATCGGGCGCGGATAGTACTTGGTGGGTGACCACCTCGGAACGCCGCGTGCTGTTGGCCATCTCGGGTGCGGTATCCCCGTGGTTTGCGCGCTAGATTTGCACGCTGCCACAAAATGTCGCCGTGTTCATGCGGAGTACGATCACGTTAAACATGTGGGTCCGTAAGTCCTTCCGAGAGGTTGGTGGTAGGGGAAGGAGGGTACGGTCCCTGTGGATGCCTCCCCCACTGGGTTCCGGTCTAAATTGGGTGGCACTTCCCGGCCGTCCATACAGTTACCTTACACCTTTCTGGTAGGTCGGACGGTCTGGGTCTCAACAACAACAACACTAAGGTAATGGAAATGATGTCTAATTGATGAATTTATCTCTCTATATTAAAAAATCTGATGTGGGCAACACATGACTTTCCTTATATAAGGTAATGAATTTACTACTTTTACAGTAAAAAAATAGGTTTTTCTTATAGTAGATACTAATATTCTTTCCAAGATATTGAATTTTCGACAATTAGTCGTCATTTTCATTGATTTAGCATCATTTTTATCCATTTGGCGAGATTTTCATTAATTTGGCAACATTTCAAAAAAGTCGCGAAGTTGGCGACATTCCGCCAAATTCGTCGCCAAAATCTCGCCAAGCGTTATGCACTTAGAAAAAAGTTATTCTTACAGCAGATAAATGACTATTGGCGTTTAAATACAAAAGTATTATTCAAAGTATATTTTTTCATGAATGGAACGAGCTAGATCCACGAGAATGATGTCACTCAATTTATCGCATGGCATTACATATGAAAAGTGAACATGTTTCTCAATAGGAATTTTTTTTTTATGTGAATTTTTCATAATTTTTTTGAAAAATGTACAATATCTCGAGAACGGTTCGTGTTAGCGTTCTAAAATTTATGCCAATCGTTTTCTAATGAAAAATTACATAAGAAATGTATATTTGCGTAACTTTATTAGCGGTTTTGATTTTTTGACGATTTTTTCAAAATTTTATTCGAAAATTTAGGGGGATTCTGGACATTCGATTACATATAAAAACAATAGGCTTCCAGTGTCTATGGATTGTGATTTTTGTACCAAATTTGGTTCGAATCGGTCCATTCGTTCGTCAGTTATCGTCTCCACAGACTCACTGACACACACACAGACATCACTTCAAAAGTGTTTGATTCGTGATCAGGGATGCTTGAAACGTGCTCTCCCGTCGAAAACTTGAATTCGAATTTTCGACCCCGTCACAATACTTTCCTTATACATTATGTATATAAGGAAAGTAAAAAGATCTGATGTGGGCAACACATGAGTTTCCTTATCTAATACAACGAATTTACTACATTTACAGTCAAAAAAAAATTTTATTCTTATAGTAGATACTTATATTCTTTCCAAGATATTGAATTTTCTTCAATTAGTCGCCATTTTCATTGATTTAACGTCACTTTTATCAATTTCGCGAGATTTTGTTAATTTTGGCAACAATTAAAAATGTCGTCAAGTTGGCGACATTCAGCCAAATTCGTCGCCAAAATCTCGCCAAGCGTTATAGACGGAGAAATAAGTTATTCATACAGAAGATAAATGTCTATTGGCGTTCAAATACAAAAGTATTACTCAAAGTATCTTTTTTCATGAATGGAACGAGCTAGATCCACGAGAATGATGTCATCCAATTTATCGCATGGTATTACATATGAAAAGTGATCATGTTTCTCAATAGGAAATATTTTTTTTATTTTATATAATTTTTGATAATTTTTTTTTAAATGTGCAATATCTCGAGAACGGTTCATGTTAGCGTTCTAAAATTTATGTCAATCGTTTTCTAATGAAAAATTACATAAGAAATGTCTATTTGCGTAACTTTATTAGCTGTTTTGATTTTTTGACGATTTTTTTCAAAATTTCACTCGAAAATTTAGGGGGGTTCTGTACATTCGAATGCGTATAAAAACAATAGACTTCCAGCGTTTACGAATTGTGATATTTGTACCAAATTTTGTTCGAATCGGTCCATTCGTTCGTCAGTTATCGTCTCCACAGACTCACTGACACACACACACACACACACACGCACACACACACACACACACACGCATACTTTCACACACACACACATACTTTCACAGACACACACACACACAGACATCACTTCAAAAATGTTTGATTCGTGATCAGGGATGCTTGAAACTGCTCTCCCGTCGAAAACTCGAATTCGAATTTTCGACCCTGTCACAATACTTTCCTTATACAGTATGTATATAAGGAAAGTAAAAATCGTTTACAGTTTATTTATATATCCAGTTTTAGTCAAATTTTGTATATGTTGCTAACTTTTTTATAAAAATCATTATTGTTTTCATATTGGACGTTATAAAAATCGGCACTTTTAAACGGAGTGTATCAGTAATCTTGCATATTGCAAAAAGTTATATCCTTCTCTGATGTTCCGTATAACTTTCGGAACATACAGAAAATTTCATGACTTAAAACGACGGTCATGACTAAAACGACGTTCATCAATTATTTTATTCACACCTTACATTGGCATATGCAGATGGAAAGCATCCCAAGAATGCTCGGAGAGTTTTCAGGAGAACTTGAAAAAAGATTGATTGAATGGTTGATTGGTTGATTATGGTTTTTTGGCACAAGATCCAAAGAGGATATGCTGCGCCAGACATATTGTACCGAAATACATAAATTAGCATGGATGAAAACAAGTGTATAATTTAAAGGAGTGATAATGTGAAAATAAAACATGACAGTGGAATATGTATAACAATGTAAACAAGATGAAAAATGGCTAAAAGTTTATAAAAGGTGACGTTAAAAATGATGGATAAAAAACCAATGTCCATTAAGAATTGGAAAAGCTCCAAATGAGGATTTTCTCCAACATTTCTGCCAAAGTTATAGTATAAGTATTAAAATGCTTAAGTCGAACTGTTTATATTTAGTACACGTAATTAAAGTATGTTTGCTACTTGATGAGGTTTGATAACCATTGCAAAAGGGTTTAATTTCTCCTAAAAGTAAGTGCCTATGGATAAAACGAATGTGATCCATGCGCAAACGAGTTAAAAGTACCTCACGTTTCCTACATTAGAAACGAGTCCACTTTTGTATTAAAGGCTTTATCTCATACAACTTATTATGAGATTGCTGGTTCCAGGAATACTGCCATTTGGCATAAATATTTTTTTAAAACGAATTGTTTAATGTCAGTTAAAGGAATGTTCAGATTTAAAGTTTCAGTGCCTGATTTAGCAGCAATATCTGCCAACTCATTTCCTTTGATACCAACATGTCCTGGGACCAGTTGGTGTCAAAGGAAATGAGTTGGCAAATATTGCTGCTAAATCAATTTGGCGGAAAAAGGATTATCCGCCAAAATCACGAATTCGAATTTTTTTCGAAAACAACATTTACTTTAATTAATATTATGTAAAATGTTAAAAAAAAATTACTGGAGACTGGCTCAACTCGACTTTCTCATTCCCGAATTCATTTTTAAGTAGTTTGTTTTTTTCCAATTAAAAAAAAATGAAAAATCGGTATAGTGGGTCCAAATGACTACAATTATAGCGTGTTACCCTTCAAGCTATAATTGTAGTCAAACACTCGTAAGTAAGGACAATACTCTTTTTGAACCACTCTGAACCACTCTTTCTATTGATACCATACTTAGCAATGTGCACCCTCTGGCGGGATAACTTGCCCCCTCCCCGCCGATGGAGGCTAATAGCGCTACAAACAAAAAAATCTGATGTGGGCAGCACATGACTTTCCCTGCAGACTTAAATTCATATTTTCTTTATTTCTTTAATAATTCATTAGATTGAGTTTAATTGCACCAAATAACACTAATTTGCATTTTTAATTCAATTTTTGCTTTTATTTGGTAATTGGACATTTTTCCGATAGCGGTGTAACGAAAATGCAAGAAATCTCAAATATCTTGAGAACGGTTAGTCCTAAAGTATAACGGAGTGTGTTATATTCTTTTCCTCGTCAAAAATTGCGTATGAAACAAGAATTTAATTGATACATTTCAGCATACGTATACTTTTTTTTTTTTTTTAGATTTTGGCGATTTTTGCGGGCCAATTCGTAAAAGAAGGCAGGTTGTTCTTTTCCGAATCGTACCAAAATCTAATCAGCACCAGAATGTACCACAAGTAACTTATCTACCAAATTTTGATCAATTAGTATTTTAGCTAGTGAGGAAACATGAAATTTTTGCGGGCCATTTCCTTAAAAAGGGCAGGTTGTTATTTGCCGAATCGTACCAAAATCGAATCAGCACTAGTGTCGACAGAAAGTGACTTATGTACTAAATTTTATGATATTTAGTCGATTTCTTGAGTTAGAGTTGAAATATACAATTTTTGCGGGCCATTTCGTAAAAAAATGCAGGTTCTTCTTTTTCAAATTATATCTAAATCTAATCAGCACCAGGGTGACCTACAAGCGACTTATGTACCAAATTTTGTAAAATTTGATCAATTAGTTTTTTCGTTACAGTGGATACAGACAATTTTTGAGGGCCATTTCCCAAAAAAAGGCGGGTTATTTTATTCCGAATAGTACCAAAAACTAATCAGCACCGGGGTCACATACAAGTGACTTACATACCAAATTTTATGAAATTCGGTCCATTAGTTTTTGAGTTATAGTGGATACATACATTGCACAGACAGACACACACACAGACGTCACGCTAAAAATAGTTTTTTCGTATTCTAGAGGTCTCGAAACATGTAGATCCGTCGAAAACTCGAGTTGCGATTTTCGGCATGATTCCAATACTTTTCCTATACATTACCATGTATTGCAGGGAAAGTAAAAATCTGATGTGGGCAGCACATGACTTTCCCTGCAGACTTATATTCACGTTCTCTTTATTTTAATTAAATTTATTTCACTTTTAATTCAATTTTCGTTCTCATTCGGTAACCGGACTTATTTTCAAAGGTGGCATAGAGAAAATACGAAAAACTAAAATATTTCGAGAACGGCTAGCCCTAGAGTAATGGGCTTGGTCTTATTCTTTTCGTCGTTAAAAATTACGTATTAAACAAGTATTAAATGGATATATTTGAGTATACCTAGTTCTTTAGTTTAGATTTTAACGATTTTTGTGGACCATTTTGCATAAAAAGGCTGGTTAGTATTTTCCGAATCGTACCAAAATCTAATCAGCACCAGGTAACCTACAAGTGACTCATCTAGCGAATTTTGTGAAATTCGGTAAATTAGTTTTTCAGTTAGAATGGATACAAGCTTTTGCGGGCCATTTCGCAAAAGAAGGCGGGTTCTTTTATCCCGAATCGTACCCAAAACTAATCAGCACCAGATTCGCCCCCAAGTGACTTACCTACCAAATTTTATGAAATTCGGTCAATTACTTTTTCAGTTAGAATGGATACAAAATCTGCACAAACAGACACACAGACACACACACAGACGTCACGCTAAAAATGGTTTTTTCGTATTCTAGAGGTCTCGAAACGTGTAGATCCGTCGAAAACTCGAGTTGTGATTTTCGGCATGATTCCAATACTTTCCCTATACATTACCATGTATTGCAGGGAAAGTAAAAATTGTATGGCGGCTATTTTTCACAACAGTGATTGAAACTATAACGTCACTTGATCACTGAGCCATATATAACCCTTTTCAAATGTCAAATTTTGTCCTACGCTGTCATGTTAAGGAAATATAAAATTTCGAATAAATTTCGAAACTTTCGCTCGAATTTATCGCTCGAATATTCGTTCGGAAATTTTTTTTTTATCTAGTTCTGGATTTTTCGGTAACAAATCCGGATACAAAGTTTCGTGAAACTTAATATTTGAGGCCACTATCGTGTGCGCAAGAAATCGACCACAGACATACAGACAGACGGACATCACTCCATAAATAGTCAAAACATATTCAAACGTATTCAAAAGGTCTAAACATATATTGGCATTAAAATCTCGAATTCGAAAATTTTCCTGAAAACAATACTACATAGAATGAGGAAGCACAAAAATCCATTAAAGCTATTTTATTACATTTTCAAATCGCATTCCATATAGCTTCTTTGTAGATGCAATGGATGCAGTATTTGCTGACTACTCTCTCCAAACTCGTACTCGACACATTTTAAGAAATTCCTCAGTGTTTATTGAGGTGTTCATTACGATGTTGAATATTCCTTGTAATGCCGCGCAATTTCGGATTCATCTTACGAGGGCATTTTTCTCTAAAGATATCTCAATTTATTCTGTCCATGTTTCCCGGAGATATGTTATTCCGTAAAATTGATCGTTCATTTGACCTCGGAAAATGCTGTCTCTTTGTTGACAAAGAGTAAAATTATTTAACATATTCTCAATCGTATGCAGTGTCTGTTACAACTGGGATGTTTGATAAGTAGCATGTAATGTTGGACTACGTAAAACTTTACTACGTAAATATGTGTATATATATATATATATATATATATATATATATATATATATATATATATATATATATATATATATATATGCATATATACATGTATATATATATATATATATATATATATATATATATATATATATATATATATATATATATATATATATATATATATATATATATATATATATATATATATATATATATATATATATATATACATGTATATATGCATATATATATATATATATATATATATATATATATATATATATATATATATATTTTATATATATATATATATATATATATATATATATATATATATATATATATATATATATATATATATTTTATATATATATATATATATATATATATATATATATATATGGGTTCCTCTTTCATATTTGGATAGATAAATATCCGCCAATATTGATGAGCATGCCCCACCCATGGTCAAAGGCATACCCATGGGTGGGGCATGCTCATCAATATTGGCGGATATTTATCTACCCATATATTATCGGAAATACCTTATTTCCGTTATGTTGACGATGTGATATTAGGGGGTTATGAAAACACCCCTGACATAGATTTTGCATTCTACCCAAGGGAATTAGACTTAATTGAAAACCCGATCAATGAGGATGGATCGACAGACTTCCTGGACTTGTCAATAAGAAAACACCAACGGTATGGAATTTATACAACCATACACGACAAGAGAAATTCATACAATATCAAAATTAATAATATTATTGATTGGAATTCAAACCTCACTAAAAATATATTCAGAAATATTATTGTCGGGTACTTCAGAAGAAACAGAAACTACAGTACTTTTAAAAAAGACTGCATTTATGAATGTAATAAAATAATAAATGATGCATTAAAAAGAAATTACCCTAGATATTTTTTACAACATTATTACTATTCCTTTTTCAAAGAAAGAAATTGTGCATTGTTTGATTCTAAATGAGTATTCTTAATCATATATAATTTCATATCTGCGATCCTATCATCATGAAGTCTTATCGCGCATGTGCGACTTTCCCTTATAAAATGTTGTGTTTTCAAGTTGGATTGTAGGGTGTATCTCTTCCATGCTTGGTTCCATCTTTGCTTTTGTGTCCGTTCGGGTGCTTCTGTCTTTGCACATGTGGGAGATTGACCATTGAGTTACATTGGTGCCGTGAGCGTTGCCCGGGTCGTAAAAGCTGCTTTAAGCGGGAAAGGGGTGTCGCAATCCACCCCTGCCATTCTATGCAAATCATATGGTCACTCCTGTTCTCGCTTATTTTTTCTTCTTGTTTATATCCTTATATATATATATATATATATATATATATATATATATATATATATATATATATATATATATATATGTATATGTATATGTATATATATATATATATATATATATATATATATATATATGTATATGTATATATATATATATATATATGTATATATATATATATATGTATATGTAGATATATATAATATATATATATATATACACATATATATATATACATATACATATATATATACATATATATATATATGTATGTATATATATCTATATATATGTATACATATATATATATGTATATGTATATGTATATAATATATGTATATATATATATATATATATATATATATACATATACATATATATATACATATATATATATATGTATGTATATATATCTATATATATGTATACATATATATATATGTATATGTATATGTATATAATATATGTATATATATATATATATATATATACAAGTATATATATATATATATATATATATATATATATATATATACATACACATGTATATGCATATATATATATGTATATGTATATATATATATAAAATGTAATAATAAAAATTCAAGTAAGATTAATAGCACCATAGAAGCAAAGCCGCGGCCATATTGCCGATAAGAGAAAAAAACAGCACCGGCCCAAATTCGATAATTAATTACAATTAAATTCATCTTCAGGTTTGAGTATTTAATTTTAATTAACCCAGGCAAATGCCTGTTTCAGATTAAGCAATAGTGCATTACTATAAATGCTTAAACTCAGACTACAGGCATCAAAAGATGAAAAATATGAAGAAACATAAAAGAAATTTGTATTACCATGTGGCATGAACCCTATCAGAAAACATTAAAAGGCCGTGGATGTTTCTGATATTTAAAAAGTGATAAAACCAGGCTACTAATATCTAATCCTTTATCTTAAATTAAGTCTGGTTATCACTCAGAATAAAATATGATATAGTGGTAAATTTTAATATCAAGTTCCTCGTTCTCCAATTGCTGAAATAAAATTGTTAAATTAAAAATTCCAAAAATATTATAGGCAACAAAGAAGAGATTTAAATTGGCCAAAAAATTCATTTATTATTTATATATATATATATATATATGTAATTAAAAATAACAAACAAAACATAGTATACAACTGGTAGTCAAACTAACTATTTAAATCATACCAATGTAATCCAATATTAATATAATGATGCAACAATTACTTTTCATTATTATGTGCTTTCTCAAATTTTAACAATTTTATGTTCTTTCTCGGTTTATGGAGGATTAAGTCTAAATTATGTCATATGATACAAGTTCTATTACAGCTCATTAAAATCTTAATTTTAAAGTTCAATTATTAGCAATGTCTTGATGTAGAACAATTGCTGGAGTTCATCCTTAATGAATATTTAAAGTTCATCTTTATCAAATTCTACGCCTTCATTAGCAGTTGTAGATATCATAAAATAAGAAGAGTTTGACTTACATATGTATTCGAAGCGGTGGCAAGACCCATCCCCTTTTTGGTGGTCCGATGGCTGGATGTCCATAAAAATAATCATGCTGCATTATATTGACATGTTTGAATGTCATTGTGAACCAACTGAAGCAAGGCTGGTACTCATCACTGTAGAAAACAAAGACTTGGAACGTTTTCGAATCGAGGTTAAAAATCTTTCAAGTGTCGGAATTCATCTTCGTTGGGCATAACAGGACTCGGTCGTCCGAAGACGAGGCTTAATGATTCGTTGTCATAGCTTTTAAATTCAAGGAGCAAACATTTGTGTGTTTTTCTTTTAAAATTGGACACATAGTCCTAATGCTGCAATCGCTGCGTGTATCTATAGGTCTCCATGGACCAAAAAAAGGAAACAATCTTCATGGTTGAAGAGCAGGGCCAGAGTCATCTATGAAAAAATCTGCTCAAAAAAGTTAGAGGACCTCAACGGTCCGACCCGCAGGCCGGCCGCGTCCAAGAGAGAATTTCTTATCTTTTTTTTTTTTTACACTTGCCGTCATTTTCTCAGTGGCGCTGTACTGTATTCACGTATGATTGGCCACTTCTGTACATACAATACGTTCTTATTGGATGGTAGCCTTGTCCATGCTAAAAGCTGGGGTGCAATGTTGCTTACCCCTTTTCGGAGAATGTTTTGCCCATCTGTGAAATTTTGCTGTAGTCTTTATTTTAGAGGGTTGTTGTTGTTGAAACCCAGACCGTCCGACCTACCAGAAAGGTGTAAGGTAACTGTTTGGACGGTCGGGAAGTGCCACCCAATTTAGACCGGAACCCAGTGGTGGAGGCATCCACAGGGACCGTACCCTCCTTCCCCTACCACCAACCTCTCGGAAGGACTTTCGGACCCACATGTTTAACGTGATCGTACTCCGCATGAACACGGCGGCAGTTTTGGCAGTGGCTGGAATCGAACCCGGGCCTACCGAGTGCAACTCCAGCGCGCTAACCAATGGGCTGCCGCGCCCTTTATTTTAGAGGGTGTAACTTTAGTCAGTAAATTCTTACTGTTGACAGGAATTATAGCTTCTTCTGAAAACTGCCCATGTTTATCCTGACGGGGCGTACATACAAGTTTAATATTACCAGTGGGAAAAGGTTCACTGCAAGAAAGGAATATTTGACCGTTATGGTCCTGCTATGTACAATCTGCACGTGTTCTCTAAAAAAAGGGGGGGGGGGGCAAGTATGCTTTCTGGAACCCAACTCCTTAGTTGCAGCTGTGAGATTCTTTTTCTGCAGATGTGCAAAGTGCGTGAGAAAGTACTTTTTGAAAATGGCTATTTTTGCCTAGCAACTGCCTTTATCTGTATTCAAAAGGTTTAAAGCTAAAGTAAATTATAGATCAATAAAAGTTCTAATTCCCATTTTAATTTAAAAGCATTATTAAAATTAGCGTGTGTAAGTCACATTTATAAAAAAAATGTCATGTTTCTCATGACAAACCCTTCTTCTTTCACCTCGTGTATACGCGATCAACCTCAGCAGAATAAATTATCTAGAAGCACCGGATTGAACATGACAAAATACAACCAGGAAGGCAGTGTGAACGTTCACAGCAACACTCCAAGACCAGTCCAGTGAGTCAGAGCAGGAGACAGGACAATTAACCGTATAAGCAATTCAGAATATGAACATGAAGCAAAGATGAAAATTCTTATTAAACAAGTGATTCATAGAAGAGATGGATAAACGAGAATGCCACTTTACACCACTATAAGGGCTCTCAAATCGTAGTTTCAAACTGGCTAAAGCTACAATTTTTTTAACGAAAATAAAATTCAAAACATTAATATTAATGTATCTTATTTTCCGATTTTTTGAATTTTTCTAATTTTTTTTAGCTTATTTTATTATTTTTCATTTTTATTTATTTATATAATTATTAAATAATTATGCCTTTTTTTTTTGTTAGTCACTATAATTGGGAAAGTTGTCTTGGATGTTATCAAGTGGAAGTTTATACACTGAGTTGATAATTTTAATAACGAATTTGGGAGGATATGCATTATTAGTCACTGTACTGAATAATTCCGTAAAATGTGCTAATTTATAATTTTGATCACAAATTTTATTGATTCTGAGAACCTGGTTTATTATAATATTCTAAAAACAGATATATGCAAACAAGAGTCAAAATGTTGAATTTTAGATGTTAATCTTAAAATCCTGTCTTTTATCATACAAGTTTATAACCATATTACAATTTTGTAAATTTAAATTTAAATCCAAAAACTTTGCAACATTAGAGTCATTATTACTTGCATTTAATTGTAAATTATTAGGATAAAAGTTAAATACTAGAGGTATATTATTAAGGGATACACATAATATGTCATCTAAATATCTAAACATATGCATATTATGCAAACTTGAATTAATGTTCTTTTCCTTGAAGAATAAATACATATTAGCTAACAATGATGAGGCACACACCCCTTGTGGGATACCAAACTGTTGTTTAAAAAAAGTTCCACCATGTTGAATTCTCATAAAGAGTGAAATTAAGTAATTTTATATATATATATATATATATAACATGTGGTAACTCAATTTATGTTATTTTATTCTTATTCTTTTTCATCTTTAAGCATTACATTGTATTCTCATATAATTACAAGGCATTACGCTGGTATATTTGATTATTTTTATATTTATATCTGATCCATTTTCTACATTCTTCTACGTCCGGCCATGTGCATAATTTCTGTACAATTTACAGTAATGCATACGTAGAAGTTCAGCATTAACGAACCAGGTATGGCCCTTGATAACGTACATGGTTTCGGAAACGCTTTTTACTTTTTTCAATTTATTAATTTTTAAAATAATTTTTGGAAACCAGATAAGCCTAGCTCCACGTGCAAATTTTTCTGTTTACAACTTTTCATCTTATACACTGTTCATGCATTTACGCTGTATTACATATATGATGCGCTGTATTACATATATGATTTACATGCATGCGCTGTATTACATATATAATTTATAACATTAAAAAAATTTAATCTAAGGGTGTAGTTAAAGGATTATATTCACCAATCTTTACCACATGTAATTATTTTTTCAATTGCTTACCTTATATATGGAACAGGGAAAGAGGGGTATTTCATACCTATATAGTACCTGTTTTATTTATAATGTTCTATTTATCATTTTCACAAGCTTGTCGTATAATCATTTTTGATTTCAAATTTTCACTTCAGACCATCTTATTTTCACTTTTGCTATACAGACCATTCTAAATAAATGATCAATCTCTGGTATATATAATACAAGTAAATTAAAATTCTTTGATTATATATATATATATATATATATATATATATATATTAAATATTCTTAATATATATATATATATATATATATATATATATATTAAGAATTTTAATAAAGTTGTATATATGTATATACTTATATATAATATGATGTGGGCAGCATATTACTTTTCATATATAATGCAATGAATTTACTTCTTTCACAGTGGGAAAATGATGTATAAAATGCTACGACACAATGATTTTAACGTTGAATTATACATTGGGAGCTTTTCTGAATGACGTAAAACTATTACGAAGTACCTAGTTTAACTTATATTTTAAACTCTAAATTGAATATCAATGTTGATAGCATCCACAATAAGCAACGGAGTTCATATATTAAATTATATTAATAATAATTCATCAATTTGGATTTGATTTCGTTAACTTAGCATCATTTTTGACACTTTGGTGATATTTTCGTCAATTTGGAGATTTAGTGATATTTCGATAAATTAGTTATCAAGTTCAGCAAATTTATCGTCAAGAATTGCAGACAAACAGAAAAGAGCATTACTTATATATAAATGACTGTTGGCGAATTGTTTGGCGTCAAAATACAAAACCTTTACACAAAGTATTTTCTCTCGTGAATGAAACGAACAAGATCCCCGAGAATGATGTTAACAAATTTATTACGTAATATATATTTTTATGAAAAATGACCATATTTCACAAGAGTTTATACTTCTATTTTCATTTTTATGCCATTTTTTTTATAAATTTACTTGGAAAAGTGCAATATCTCGAGAACGGTTCATGCTAGTGTTCTAAAATTTATGTCAGTTGTTTTCCAATGAAAAATTACATACCAAATGATTAATTACGTAACATAATTGAAACTTCTGATTTTTGATGACTTTTTCAAAATTTCATTAAAACATTTAGAGGTTGTCCGAGCATTCGATTGTGTTTAAAATAAATAAGCTTTCTGTATTCACCGACTGCAACTTTGTACCAAATTTCGTTCGAAACGCTCGATTCGTTCATTATATATCGTCTCCACAGACTCACATACACACACACACACACGCACACATACGCACACAGTACGCAAAAATTGTTTTCGTACAAAAAACTAATCAGTACCAGGGTCACACCCAAGTGACTTACCAAATTTTGTGAAATTCGGTTCATTACTTTTTGAGTTAGAGTGGATACATACATTACATAGACACAAAGACAGACACACACACACACACAGACATCATGCTAAAAATAGTTTTTTTCGTATTCTAGAGGTCTCGAAACGTGTAGATCCGTCGAAAACTCGAGTTGCGATTTTCGGCATGATTCCAAAACTGTCCCTATACATTACCATATATTGCAGGGAAAGTAATATAATACTATTTACGATTGAATCTGGCAGTTCTTAGACAAAAATTTTCCCAAGAACACAGTTTTCCATAAACCGCTTATTTATTGCCCCTTCTCCATTTTAGGAATATTTTTATCTGTGCTCCGAAACTGCTTCAGTGCAAACCGCGTGGCATCGAAATGGGATAAACGGGGATTTAAAGCGCATTCTAAAACCCATCTATTTAACATACTTTTTGGGATGTTTTAGAGTTTAGCGATAAAGGAAACTATAAGGAGCTTAACATCGGACTGCTACATTTACATACGAGAAATATCAAAACCTTTTTCAGAACCGAGATTACTTCTTTCGTTCTTGGCATATCGTTTTGTAAGTGGCGAAAATCGGAATCTATATAATAATTGCGTAACGTGTTCGTATCTTTTCATAACCCTCCGGTGACTGATAAGACTATATCTCTTTACGTTCCCTGCAATACATGGTAATGTATACGAAAAGTATTGGATTCATGCCGAAAATCGCAACTCGAGTTTTCGACGGATCTGCACGTTTCGAGACCTCTAGAATACGAAAATACAATTTTTAGCGTGACGTCTGTGTGTGTATCTGTCTGTCTGTCTGTCTGTGGGTCTGTGTGTGCAATACATGTAACTCAAAAACTTATAAACCGAATTTCATAAAATGTGATAGATAAGACCCTTGGGTGTGACCCTGGTGCTGATTAGTTTTTGGTACAATTCGGAAAAAAAGAACCCGCCTTTTCTTGCGAAATAGCCGGCAAAAAATCTCATGCATTCAATCTAGCTGAAATACAAATTGACCAAATTTCACAAAATTTGGTAGATAAATCACATGTGGGACACTCTGATGCTGATTAGATTTTGGTACGATTCGGAAAAGAACAACCTGCCTTTTTTTACGAAATGGCCCGTAAAAATCGCCAATATGTAAAAAAAAGACTGCGTATGCTCAAATGTATCAATTAAATGTTTGTTTTATACGTAATTTTTGACGCGGGAAAGAATAAGAACAACTCTAATACTCTAGGACTAACCGTTCTCGAGATATATGAGATTTTTCGCATTTTTTATGCCGCCTTTGGAAAAATGTCCAATTACCAAATAAAAGCAGAAATTGAATCAAAAATGCAAATTTAGTGTCAATTTGTGCAATTAAACTCAATTTAATAATCTCTTAAAGAAATAAAGAAAAAATGAATTTGAGTCTGCAGGGAAAGTCATGCGGTGCCCACATCAGATTTTTACTTTCCCTGCAATGTATAGTAATGTATCGGAAAGTATTGGATTCATGCCGAAAATCGCAACTGGAGTTTTCGACGGATCTACACGTTTCGACACCTCTAGAATTCGAAAAAACTATTTTTATCGTAGCGTGACGTCTCTGTGTGTGCCTGGCTGTCTGTGTATCTGTGTGTGCAATGTATGTATCCACTCTAATTCAAAAACTAATGGACCGAATTTCATAAAATTTGGAACGTAAGTCACTTGTGTGTGATCCTGGTGCTGATTAGTTTTTGGTACGATTTGGGATAAAACAACCCACCTTTTTCTTAGAAACGGTCCGCAAAAAATGCCTGTATCTACTGTAACTGGAAAACTAATTGATCAAATTTTACAAAATTTGGTAGATAAGTCACTTGTGGGTCACCCCGGTGCTGATTAGATTTTGATATGATTCGAAAAAGAAAAACCTGCATTTTTTTACGAAATGGTCCGCAAAAATTGTATATATCCACTCTAATTCAATTAATCGACTAAATTTCATAAAATTTGGTAGGTAAGTCAGTTGGGTGTGATCCTGGTGTTGATTAGTTTTTGGTATGATTTGGAAAAAAAGAACCCGCCTTTGTTTATGAAATGACCCGCATAAATTGTAAGTATCCACTCTAGCTGACAAACTAATTGATCAAATTACACAAAATTTGGTAGTTAAATCGTTTTTAGGATAAATACAGTGGTGCTGGTTAGATTTTGTTACGATTCGCAAAAAAAAAGAATCTGTCTTTTTTTGCGAAATGACTCGCAAATCTAATATATTCGATCTAAAATAAAATACTACATGTGCAAAATAGTGAAACTCTGAAATAAATTACTAAAATTGATGAAATAAATTAATTACTTGGTCCACATGTAAAATTTGACACCTGAACGAATAAATCTGACCCCATGACTGTAAGATAAACCGTTCTCGGGATATTGTAGTTTCTGGAATTTTAAAGACCTGAAGAATTTAAAGTGAATTAAGTTGCCAAACGAAACGAAGATGCAATAAAAAAACGAATTGGATATAATATCAGAAAATTATCCATATTATTTTCTGCAATTAAACTCAATTCAATGCAAAATGAAATAAAATATGACGAAATGAATTTGAATCTGCAGGGAAAGTTATGTGCTGCTCACATCAGATTTTTACTTTTCCTGCAATACGTGGTAATGCATAGGGTATGCATAGTGCATAGGGTATGCATAGTGGTATGCATAGGGAAAGTATTGGATTCAAATCAAAAATCGCAACTGGAGTTTTCTACGGATCTACACGATTTGGGACCTCTAGAACACGAAAACATTATTTTTATAGTGACGTCTATGTGTGTGTATGTGTGTCTGTCTGTCTGACTGTGTGTCTGTCTTTGCAATGTATGTATCCTCTCTAAATCAAAAACGAATGAACCGAATTTCATAAAATTTGGTAAGTATGTCACTTGTGCGTGAGCCTGGTGCTGATTAGTTTTTGGTACGATTCGGGATAAAACAAACCGCCTTTTTGTGCAAAATGGCCCACAAAAATTGCCTGTATCCACTGTAATTGGAAAACTAATTGATCGAATGTTACAAAATTTGGTAGATAAGTCACTTGTGGGTCACCCTGGTGCTGATTAAATTTTGGTATGATGCGGAGAAAAATAACCTATCTTTTCTTGCGAAATGGCCCGCAAAAATCGTCAAAATCTAAAATAAAAAACTACATATGCTCAAATATATCGCTTAAATGCTTGTTTTATATGCAATTCTTTTACGATGAAATGATTATGGACAATCTCATTACACCTTTCTCGAGATATTTTAATTGTTTCGTATTTTCGCTAAGCCACCGTTGAAAATAAGCCCAGTTACTAAATGAGAGCGAAAATTAAATTAAAAATGCCAATCCAGTATCATCTTAAATAATTATGGGCGTTATTTTGTGGCATTAAACTCAATATAATGAATTATTGAAGAAATAAAGAGAACGGGAACATGAGTCAGCAGAGAAAATCATGTGCTGCCCACATCAGATTTCTACGCTTGTAATATCAACATGGGACAGAACATAATTGAGCTAGAACTTCAATGTGGAGGACAAAAATTTGGAGTTTTTGAAAATTATTACCCCAAAAAGAGAGAAATTAAATATGAAAAGGGAGGGGAGGGGTCATGATAAATATTTTGTAGGGGGACCCACAATTTGTGTGAGGAGGGGGGGGGAGGTCGCGTTTGGAATATATATATATATAGTTTTTTTTTTTGAAGGAGGGAGACATGAAAAATTCACATAGAGGGGGACATAATACCTGTTAATAATACTAGAAAAAAATCTGATGTAGGCAGCACATGACTTTCCTTATATAATGCAATGAATTTACTATTTTTACAGCAAAAAAAATAGGTTATTCTTATGGGAGATACTTATATTCTTTCCAAGATATTGAATTTTCGTCAATGAGTCGTCATTTTCATTGTTTTAGCATCATTTTTATCTATTTGACGAGATTTTCGTTAATTTGGCAACATTTAAAAAATCGCCAAGTTGGCGAGATTCCACCATATTTTTCACCAAAATCTCGCTAAACATTATGGACGGAGAAATAAGTTATTCTTATAGCAGATAAATGACTATTGGAGTTCAAATACAAAAGTATTATTCAAAGTATCTTTTCTCATGAATGGAACGAGCTAGATACACGAGAATAGTGTTACCCAATTTATCGCATAATATTGCGTATGAAAAGTGAACATGTTTCTCAACAGTTAATACATTTTTTTAATTTATGGGATTTTTTGATAAATTTGTTTGAAAAATGTACAATATCTCAAGAACGGTTCATGCTAGCGTTCTAAAGTTTATGTCAATCGTTTTCCAAGGAAAAATTACATAAGAAATGTCTACTTGCGTAACTTTATTAAAGGTTTTGATTTTTTGATGATTTTTTCAAAATTTCACTTGAAAATTTAGGGGGGTTCTAAACATTTGATTGCGTTTAAAAACAATAGACTTCCAGTATTCACGGATTGTGATTTTTGTACCAAATTTCATTCGAATAGCTCCATTCGTTCGTGAGATATCGTCTCTACAGACTCACTTCCACACACACACACACATACATACTTCCACACACACACACAGACATCATTTAAAAAATGTTCGATTCGTGATCAGGGATGCTTGAAACGTGCTCTCCCGTCGAAAACTCAAATTCGAATTTTCGACCCCGTGACAATACTTTCCTTATACATTATGTATATAAGGAAAGTAAAAATTGACTATATCAGTAAATAATAAAATAGAAAGCAGTATATTAATTTTTACTTTCCCTAAATACATAGTATAATGTATAGGAAAAGTATTGTGTTCGAAAATTCGATATCGAGTTTTTAAAGGACGAGCACGTTTTAAGCATACCTGAATTCGAATCGAACGTTTTTGAAGTGATGTGTGTGTGTGTATCAGTGATTCTGTGAAGACATTCTGTGGATATTTCACGAGCAAATAGAACGTTTGGAATGAAATTTGGTACAAAACCTTCAATCAGTGAATACTGGAAGCCTATTGATTTCAAACGCAATCCAATGTTCGGAAGATCCCGAAATTTTTGAATGAGATTTTGAAAAAAATCAGAATCTTCAATAATGTTACTTAAATAATCATTTCTTCTGTAATTTTTCAATAGAAAACGATTGACATAAACTTTAGTACAAAGAGGTGCTCGAGATAGTGCAATTTTTTTCTAATAAATTTATCGAAAGATCAGATAAAATTAAAAAAAGTATTAAATATCGTGAAATATGTTCATTTCTTATATTTAATATTGTGCGATAAATTTGTTATTATCATTCTCATGGATTTAGTTCGTTCCGTTCAGAAGAGAAGATACTTTGTGTAATAGTTTTGTATTTTGGCGCCTAACAATTCGCCAAAAGTCATTTATTTAAAAAGTATTTTTCTCTCCGTTTCTGTAACGCTTGGCTATTCATTTGGCGAACTTGACTATTCTTTAGAAAAATATCGCCAACATAGCGATATTTCGCCCCAGATCAACGAAAATACCGTTAAAGTCGCAAAAATGAAGCGAAGTTAACGAAAACGACCCCGATTTGATGAATTAATTAATAAAATATTACTTTCCGTATATACATAATGTATAAAGAAAGTATTGTGACGGGGTCGAAAATTCGAATTCGAGTTTCCGACGGGAGAGCACGTTTCAAGCATCCCTGATCACGAATCGAACATTTTTGAAGTGATGTCTGTGTGTGTGTGTGTGTGTGTGTGTGTGTCAGTGAGTCTGTGGAGACGATAACTGAAGAACGAATGGACTGATTCGAACCAAATTTGGTACAAAAATCACAATCCGTAAACACTGGAAGCCTATTGCTTTTATACGCAATCGAATGTTCAGAACCCCCTAAATTTTCGAATGAAATTTTGAAGAAATCGTCAAAAAATCAAAACCACTAATGAAGTTACGCAAATAGACATTTCTTATGTAATTTTTTTATTAGAAAACGATTGGCATAAATTTTTAGAACGCTAACACGAACCGTTCTCGAGATATTGCACATTTTTCAAAAAAATTATCAAAAAGTTATATAAAATAAAAAATAAAAATATTTCCTATTGAGAAACATGTTCACTTTTCATATGTAATACCATGCGATAAATTTGGTGATATCATTCTCGTGGATCTAGCTCGTTCCATTCATGAAAAAAGATACTTTGAGTAATACTTTTGTATTTGAACGCCAATAGTCATTTGTCTGCTGTAAGAATAACTTATTTCTTCGTCCATAACGCTTGGCGAGATATTGGCAACGAATTTGGCGGAATGTCACCAACTTGGCGACTTATCGAAATGTTGCCAAATTAACGAAAATCTCGCCAAATGGATGAAAATGACACTAAATCAATGAAAATGACGACTAATTGTCGAAAATTCAATATCTTGGAAAGAATATAAGTATCTACTATAAGAAAAAGCTATTTTTTTTTACTGTAAAAGTAGTAAATTCATTACATTATATAAGGAAAGTCATGTGTTGCCCACATCAGATTTTTTTTTATATGACTTTTTGATAATTTTTTTGAAAAATGTGCAATATCTCGAGAACGGTTCGTGTTAGCGTTCTAAAATTTATGTCAATCGTTTTCTAATGAAAAATTACATAGGAAATGTCTATTTGCGTAACTTTATTAGTGGTTTTGATTTTTTGACGATTTTTTCAAAATTTCATTCGAAAATTTAGGGGAGTTCTGAACATTCGATGGCGAATGAAACAATAGGCTTCCAGTGTTTACGGATTGTGATTTTTGTACCAAATTTCGTTCAAATTGGTCCATTCGTTCGTCAGTTATCGTCTCCACAGGCTCACTGACACACACACACACACATACTTTCGCGCACACACACACACACACACACACACACACACAGACATCACTTCAAAAATGTTTGATTCGTGATCAGGGATGCTTGAAACATGCTCTCCCGTTGAAAACTCGAATTCGAATTTTCGACCCCGTCACAATACTTTCCTTATACATTATGTATATAAGGAAAGTAAAAAAACATTATTTTACAATACTATAATTAAACACAATTACATTAAGAGCTACTCTATCTATAAATTTGTTGATCTCCATAATACCTATTGCACTGATATTTATTATTTAATTCAATTCCTGCCCATTTTAATAAAGCCTGTTTTAATGCGCTTGACATGTATACTACTTAGTATTCTTGTAGTTTGTTTATGTTCTGTTCTTTTTATGTTTGTGTGGTTATTGTAACTGGATTTCATCTGTAGTTGCCACTTAAATTGAATAAATACATAAATAAATAAAAACATGGTAATGTACAAGAAAAGTATTGGAATCGCGTCGGAAATCACATCTCGAGTTTTCGACGGACTTACACGTTTTGGGACCTCTAGAACATTAATTTTTTATCGTGATGTCTGTCCGTGTGTGTGTGCGTGCGTCTGTCTGTGCAATGTATGTATCCACTCTATCTCAAAAACTGACCAAATTTCATAACATTTTAAAGGCAGGTCACTTGTGGGTTAACCTGATGCTAATAAGATGTTGGAACAATTCGTAGTAGACCTTCCTGTTTTGCGAAATGGCCTACAAAAATCGTATGTATCCACCCTAGCTAAAAAACTGATTGACCCAATTTCACAAAATTTAGTAGATAAATAAATAAATGAATAAATAAAATGAAGAGGATGCGTAATATTCGTGATAAATTTTTAATCACCCAGTAACCTTTATCAAACGCACGCTTGCGGTTAGTCTTTCATGTTACTTTCCCTGCAATACATGGTAATGTACAGGAAAAGTATTGGAATCGTATCAAAAATCGCAACTCGAGTTTTCGACGGATCTTCACGTTTTGGGACCTCTAGAATACGAATAATCTATTTTTAACGTGACGTCTGTGTGTGCCTGTCTGTGCAACTCATGTATCCACTCTAACTCAAAAACTAATGGACCCAATTTCATAAAACTTTTATAAGTCACTTATAGGTGACCCTGGTGTTCAGTAGATTTGGGTATGATTCGGAATAAATGAGCCTGTCTTTTTTTGCGAAATGGCCCGCAAAAATTGTATGTATCCACTCTAGTTAAAAATCTAATGTACCAAATTTCACAAAATTTGGTAGATAAGTCACTTGTTGCTCTGGTGTTGATTAAATTTGGGTAGGATTCCCGTAAGAAGGAACCTGCCTTCTTTGGAGAAATGGCCAGTAAAAATCATATGTATCCACTCCAGCTGTCAAGCTAATTGACCAAATTATACAAAATTTGGCAGATGAGTCTTTTGTTAGATACCGTGGTGCTAGTTAGATTTTGATACAAATTAGGAAAAGAAGAATTTTTCTTTTTTTGCGAAAGACTCGTAAATCCGATAAGTATCCGATTTAAAATAAAATACTAGATATCTTCAAATGTATGAACTAAATTCTTGTTTTATACGTAATTTTTCTCAAGAAGAAGCATAAAACCAACCCCCATTACTCTAAGATGGACCATTCTCGAGTCATTTAAATTTTTAATTTTGAGGAACTGAAGACGTTTTCCACTGTATTTAAAAAACTATGTAATGGAATCTCTTAAAACTTGGTAGTTAAGTCCCTTGATAGGTGTGCTGATGCTTGCTAATTACATTTTCACATGATTCGTAAAAATATAACCGACTCTTTTTTGCGAAATGGCCAGCAAAGATAGTGAAAATCTTAAATAAATGACTAAATCTGTTACGATATATTAATTAAGTACTTGTTCTTCGGGTAAATTTGAACAACAAAGCGAATAAGATAAATCCTATGACTGTAGGATGAAAGCGTACCAGAGATATCTTTTTTTTTTTTTTTTTGGGGGGGGGGGGGGAATTTTGAGGAACTGAATAATTTAAAGTGAATTATGTTGCCAAATTAAATGAAAATGCATTTGAAAAGGCAAATTGGATATATCAGAAAATTATCCATGTTATTTTCTGCAATTAAACTCCATTTAATCCATTATGAAATAAAAAAATGACAGAATGAATTTGAATCTGCAGGGAAAGTCATGTGCTGCCGACATCAGATTTTTTTTTCTGTGGTGGACCCCTCTATAAACTAATGTAATTTGACCTTGAACGATTAACAAGTGACGACTGCTCACCATTGTTCCAAACGTCCACAATTATTATTTGTTTCAAGGTCAAAGCCTGTCAGATCACTTTTTGATGTGAAGTATGTATCTTAGGGCGTGAGCGTGTGTGTGTGGGGGGGGGGGGGGGGGGACGAAGTGAATCATGAAAGAAATGTGACGATGATGAAAAGGAAATACGTAACGGAAGTGACATCATACTGTTATGAATAACTAACAGAAATCTATTGTTCATTTGAAGATCTCTTGGCCTTGGTGACAAATTTTGCACAATATCGCAATCTTGGCGACTTCTGGCGAGTTCTAGAAGCTTCTACTATTTTGTAGATTGGTTAAGACTTACTTAGAGTTGCTTACCTTTTTTTTCAAAACTTTCCATAGAGGGTATATAAGCTCGTCATCGTTCAACTGGACTGTTGACTTAATACAAAAATTAATTCAAAATTTCGTAAAACAAGATATATTGAAACTTTTCTTTTGGTACCTTAAGGTATAAATTGATGTTTCATTTCAATCTATGACGAGTAACAGAGTCAATCACTATTTATTTAGTACCTCTATTATGTCTTGAGCAATACTTTCCTTCTCTTTTTATACTGATTCAATGATCTGACGTCAGCAATGTCTGCCGAATAATTACTTTGTATGGAATGACTTCTTGGTCCTAAAAATGTGCCCACCTAGTACACAGAATTCTTATAAAAGTCCTTAATTACTTTTATAATATCAGAAGAAAAATAAATCGATTATACACTTTCGGTCTAACTAAGGCTCTAAGTTGTAAAGTTTAAATGCGTCTTTAACCTCTTTAGATGCCTTTGTAGAGGATTTTTACTTAATCTGTCAAAAGTGACTGAACTCAGACTTAGAGTACTTGATATTTCGACCTTTCGGTCCAAGGACAATAACACAGGACGGCACTGTTTAAATATAACTCTGTTTATTTGGCACTTCAAAGAAATTACAGCAGCTTGCTGTTTAAAGCAGTGGACAACATATATATTAATTGTTATGGCACAAGCCTAGAATAGATGACACTTATACAAGCTACTACAATATATTAGGCTGGTGATAATGCTTACATGGATAAGCATTTACAAAGCTTATTTGCTTACCCCGGCATTCTGTCACTTCGCCCCGTATTGCGGTCACACTCCGAATACTAGACTCTTCCTAGTCATCGTTGTATCGAATGCGGTTTCCTTCCACTCACTACTCGAATCCTTCATCCTCTTCTCAAGAAACCTTCTTTCATTCCAAGAACCCTCTACTCAAGAACACTCTACTCAAGAACCCACTACTCATGCAGCCACTACTCAAAAAGTCTTCTTTCCTTCCAAGAACACTGAAACTCTCACGTGAGAGTTTCGAGAGTCACGGTGAACACTGAAACTCTCACTGAAACTACAATCATTTGTGGCGACATGTGTGTAACTACAATCATTCCTACTCTACCGTAGAAACGTAGAAAATGCTGATTAAGTCGGCGTGATCGGTCTATCAACCGAACCAGTTAGGATGGTTAATTTAAAAAAACAAACATAAATTATAATGCAAATTGAGGGAAATAATAGTCGAAAGGTTATTTAGACCTCACAAAGTATATCATTAATAAAGTGTCAATGGTCGATGCAATAAAAGTGATTGCAGCTGCTCTGGCAAATAATTTAAAAAGTGAAGACGACGAATTCGCCAACAAAGGCTATAGACAAATAAAAGCCAATTACAAAGTTTTAGCGCAGTATCTGTTGAGTATGTTTAGATACTAAAAAATGTTACATGAGGCAATTTTTGACACAAAAGTGTCATATTGCTGTCATATTCAAGAACAAAAATAACGAAATAAAATTTTCATTACAAAAATCTAGTGCAGAGCATATTTAAAATGCCCATCGTCAGAGATAATGCACATTTTAATTCGAGAAAGAATATTATCGTTGACTTTGATGATATTGCGGGTGCCACCGTGTTAGAAACCCTGATGATACAACTTTTTAACAGCTATTTAACAGCTATAACAGCTGTATACGCGTTTCTGCTGTCGATTCCTATTTATTAGATGTTTTACAATTTTGTAATTCTTTTTTCAACTTATCTCGCTTTGTTATGGAGTTCGTTTCTTAATTCTTTAATTCTCCACTAGCGGTGCTGCAATCCCTTTTATTCGATCGGACATGGACATTTAATGACAGACCTAATGACAGACAGACTCTGACGGACCTAATGACAGATACACTACGACAGACCTAATGCCAGACATTACTAATGACAGACCTAATGTATATAATGAACTGTCCTAAGAATTTTGTGTACTGTATGTGGCCAAATTATTATGATGAAAAAAAATCTGATGTGGGCAGCATATGACTTTCCTTATATAATGCAATGAATTTACTATTTTTACAACAAAAAAAAAAGGGTTATCCTTATAGTAGATACTTATAGTCTTTCAAAGATATTGAATTTTCGTTAATTAGTTGTCATTTTCGTAGATTTAGCGTTTTTTCATTTTTATCCATTTGCCGAAATTTTGGTTAATTTGACAACATTTAAAAAAGTCGCCAAGTTAGCAAACATTCCGCCAAATTCGTCGCCAAAATCTCGTCAAGCGTTATGGACGGAGAATAAGTTATTCTTATAACAGATAAATGACTATTGGCGTTCAAATACAAATGTATTACACAAAGTATCTTTTCTTATGAATGGAACGAGCTAGATCCACGAGAATGATGTCACCCAATTTATCGCATGATATTACATATGAAAAGTTAACATGTTTCTCAACAGTTAATATATATTTTTTTAATTTATGGGATTTTTTTATAAATTTATTTGAAAAAATGTGCAATATCTCAAGAACGGTTCATGCTAGCGTTCTAAAGTTGATGTCAATCTTTTTCTAAGAAAAAATTACATAAGAAATATCTATTTGTGTAATTTTATTAACGGTTTTGATTTTTTGATGATTTTTTTCAAAATTTCACTCGAAAATTTAGGGGGGTTCTGAACATTCGATTGCGTTTAAAAACAATAGGCTTCCAGTATTCACGGATTGTGATTTTTGTACCAAATTTCATTCGAATCGCTCCATTCGTTCGTGAGATATCGTCTCCACAAACTCACTGACACACACACACACACACAGACATCACCTCAAAAATGTTCGATTCGTGATCAGGGATGCTTGATACGTGCTCTCCCGTCGAAAACTCGAATTCTAATTTTCGACCCCGTCACAATACTTTCCTTATGCATTATATATATAAGGAAAGAAAAAATAAGTGAGATGTGGCTCAACTCAACTTTCTCATACCAAAATTGCGGAGTCCATCGACAAGAAGAGCTTGCAATTTCGTCCCAGCAGCTCAACGGTAGAGCGTCGTATGGCCGGTTCGGAGATCCAGGGTTCGATTCGAGGTTGAAGGCAGCAAGGTTCTTTACAAAAATCCATTTTAATTTTTTTTTTCTTGTAAATTTTGCAAGAAAATTTTTGATAAATCTGCATCGTTAGTTCAAATGATTGTAGTTATACACATGTCGCCATTCATTTTAAAGGGCTTGTAAAATGTCTCGTACCAAGTTTAACAATGTACCCCCTCGAGGACTAACAAGTCCCCCGAGGACGCTAATGACATTACTACCGCGAAAAGTTTATCACGCTATTTTCACTACAATAATTGAAACTGTTAAGGGGACGGTGGACGTTGAAATTTTTTTTATTTATTTATTGACTTAGAAACATGAAAATATGTATAAATATTCCTCTTAACATTACTATATAAAATACCATTAATTTTTTTTTTAATTTTGTTATAATTTTGTATTTTTTTTAATTAAATTTTTTTAACGAAAATTTGAAAATGCTCTGTGCTTGCCATTTGTTCACATTTTTGATTAATTTTACGTTATAATCACTCAAAAACGCATTATGAATAAATTTGGGTATTCATTTTTAAATCCCTTAGGAAGTTAATTTTTTTTAAATATTTTTCTGCATTAAATCTTAATTTTCATCGTTTAATTAGGTTCTTATAAACTTTTAATTAATATACTAAAAGTACATTTACCTGCTGGCAGCAGGTGCAATGTTTCTGTCGGTGATTTCCATAGACGCCAATGCCTGCAAAGGGGAGTCGAACTGTTTGGGATAGGGTATGTCTTATACCTGTCTTTTTGGGAGGTTCTTCGTTTGGTATGGACGCTGTCCCACCCGTAAATAAAAGGTTAAATGTGTAAAATAATGTTATAAATTTAAAATAAAAAAAAAACCTTTTTTAGTCGATTTTTGCTTATTTCAACGTCTACTGTCCCCTTAAGTGTCTTGATAACTGAGTCATAAATTACATCTTTTATGCATAATTATGTCAAATTTTGTCCCATGCTTAGAAAAATATAAATGTTAAAGTTTTCGCTCGAATTAAAAAAATTCTATCTAGATTTTTCGATGACAAAGTCGGATATAAAGTTTTGTGAAAATCCATGAATATTCGTGGCAACTCTTATATACACAAGAAACCGATAACAAACAGACAGACATCACTCTAAAAATAATCAAAACGTGTTCGAGAGGTCCTAAAACCTATATTGGCTTTTGTGAAAACAGTATTTTCTCTATACTATATAGTATAAGAAAGGAAAACTAATAATCAACATATTTCCGATTTAAATGGATAACCAGTGGGAGTGTAGTTTTCATTCTCAGATATTTATAATACAAGAATATGATATTATGTGCACATGGTTCAAAATACATTTCATTGACGACTGAATATACACTGAAATATTTAGAATCATTTAAAGACTTGTATTTTATTTCCGTATACATTTCGTGATATAATCCGCATATATCAGTTAGAATACTTCCTGTATAAATATGTTTTCTGCTATTTAAATATTGTTTTTATCGCTGTCTAAAATGAATAACGGAATTTCTATTTTTACTTTCCCTATATATACATTGTATAATGTATAGGGAATGTACTGTGACGGGGTCGAAATTTCGAATTAGTGTGTTCGACGGAAGAGCAGGTTTCAAGCGTCTCTGAACTCGATTCGATCGTTTTTGGCATCATGTCTGTGTGTATGTGTGTGGAGACGATATCTCACAAAGAAATAGAGCGTTTCTAATGAAATTTGATACATAAATTACAATCAGTGAAAACTGGAAGCCTATTTATTACTTTCCTTATATACATAATGTATAAGGAAAGTAATGTAACGGGGTCAAAAATTCGAAATTGAGTTTTCGACGGGAGAGCAGGTTTCAAGCATCCCTGATCACGAATCGAACATTTTTGAAGCCTGTGTGTGTGTGCATGTGTGTGTGTGTATGTGTGTGTGTGTGTGTGTGTGTGTGTGTCAGTGAGTCTGTGGAGACGATATCTCACGAACGAATGGAGCGATTCGAATGACATTTGGTACAAAAATCACAATCCGTGAATACTGGAAGTCTATTGTTTTAAACCACAATTGAATGTTCAAAATCCCCCTAAATTTTCGAGTGAAATTTTGAAAAATTCATCAAAAAATCAAAACATTTAATAAAGTTACGCAAATAGACATTTCTTATGTAATTTTTCCTTAGAAAACGATTGACATAAACTTTAGAATGCTAGCATGAATCGTTCTCGAGATATTGCATATTTTTCAAATAAATTTATCAAAAAATCCCATAAATTAAAAAAAATATTAACTGTTGAGAAACATGCTCACTTTTCATATGTAATATTATGCCATAAATTTGGTGACATCATTCTCGTGGATCTAGCTCGTTCCATTCATGAGAAAAGGTGCTTTGAATAATACGTTTGTATTTGAAAGCCAATAGTCATTTATCTGCTGTAAGAATAACTTATGTTTTCGTCCATAACGCTTGGCGAGATTTTGGAGACGAATTTGGCGGAATGTCGCCAACTTGGCGACATTTTTAATTGTTGCCAAATTAACAAAAATCTCGCCAAATGGATAAAAATGGCTTTAAATCAATGAAAATGACGACAAATTGAAGACAATTCAATATCTTGGAAAGAATATAAGTATCTACTATAAGAATAACATTTTTTTAACTGCAAAAGTAGTAAATTCGTTGCATTGTATAAGGAAAGTCATGTGCTACCCACATCAGATTTTTTTAAACGCAATCGAATATTCGGAAAATCCCCAAATTTTCGAATAAAATTTTGAAAAAATCAGAACTTTCAATAATCTTATGTAAATATTAATTTCTTTTGTAATATTTTAAAAAATAGAAAACTATTGACACGGATTTTAGAAAGCTAGCATGAACCATTTTTGAGACATTGCACATTTTTCAAATATATTTATCAAAAAGAAAATCACATAAGATTGAAAAAATATTAACTGCTGTGAAATATGTTCACTTGTCATATGTTACGTTATGCGATTAATTTATTAACATCATTCTCGCGGATATAGTTCGTTCCATTCAAGAGAGAAGATACTTTGAGTAATAGTTTTCTATTTTCACCACTAGTCATTTATATATATAAAAAAAATCTGATGTGGGAAACACATGACTTTACTTATATAATGCAATGAATTTACTACTTTTACAGCTAAAAAAAACGTTATTCTTATAGTAGATACTTATATTCTTTCCATGATATTGAATTTTCTTCAATTTGTCGTCATTTTTATTGATTTAGCGTCATTTTTATCAATTTGGCGAGATTTTTGTTAATTTGGCAAAAATTAAAAATGTTGCCAAGTTGGCGACATTCCGTCAATTTTTTTGCCAAAATCTCGCCAGGCGTTATGGATGGAGAAATAAGTTATTCTTATAGCAGATAAATGATAATTTTTGATAATTTTTTGAAAAATGTGCAATATTTCGAGAACGGTTCGTGCTAACGTTCTAAAATTTATGCCAATCGTTTTCTAATGAAAAATTACATATTTGCGTAACTTTATTAGCGGTTTTGATTTTTTGATGACTTTTTTATAATTTCATTCGAAAATTTAGGGGGGTTCTGAACATTCGATTGCGTATAAAAACAATAGGCTTCCAGTGTTTATGGATTGTGATTTTTGTACCAAATTTTGTTTGAATCGGTCCATTCGCTCATCAGTTATCGTCTCCACAGTCTCACTGACACACACACACACACACACACACACACACACACACACACACAGACAGACATCATTTCAAAAATGTTTGATTCGTGATCAGGGATGCTTGAACCGTGCTCTCCCGTCAAAAACTCGAATTCGAATTTTCGACCGCGTCACAATATTTTCCTTATACATTATGTATATAAAGAAAGTAAAAAATTCTCTTCTTTCCGTTTATTTATAACGCTTGGCGATAAATGTGATGAACTTATTGACTCTTTTTGCGATATATCGTTAACTTAGCGATATTTTGCCCAAGGTTAATGAAAATATCGATAAAATTGCAAAAATGACGCTAAGTTAAAGAAAATTATTCTGAATTAATGAGCCAAATATTTTAATATATGGACTATATTGCTATCAATATTGATAATTGTCAATATAGAGTTGCATGAAATGTAAGTTAATTATATACTTCGAAATATATTTACATGTTGTGATCCGGAAAAGCGTCATATGTATAATTCAACGTTAAAAACACTGCGCCGTGGATCGTATGCATCATGTTTTCACTGTAAAACAATTCATTCCATTATATAAGGAAAGTCATATGCTGTCCACATCAGATTCTTTCATTGTTCATTATCAACCATAAAATGCATAGCAATGTATTAGCTTTATTTTTTATCTCTTATTTATTTACCTTTGCGAAAAACAACACAGGGCTGTTGTGTAAGTACTTTTTATGTCCGATGTAGTATGACAAGTGAATGATTGCTGAAAATGTATGCTTTGAAGTTTGGCACATGAATCAAATTATTGAAGCGGAGCGAGTTTCGAGCGTATAGCTTCCTTAACGCGGACTCAAATCTGACTGTGTGCAATAGCTTCGGTGACATCGTGAAACTCCAATCAATTGGAATAAAATTTTCACATGGCTTGAACAAGTTATGTTTTAGGTCATGGCGAAGTCCGAATTTTAAATTTCGAGCTATATACTGGGATGTGTGAAGGCAGGGGTCAGATAATGTTAAATTTGCACTGTAAAATATTCTACAACATTTGCCCATTTCCTTCAGCTACTTGGTTGATAATTTAAGCAAACTGATAAGAAAAGCCACAATTACAAGAGTTCGTGATAATTCCAGCTTCATTTCAGAAATATTCATATATATATATTCTATTCATAATATATATATATATATATATTATGAATATGTATGTATATATATATATATATATATATATATATATATATAATGATAGAAGTTTGAAAATCCAATGAACGAAAAGTAAGAAGATGTAACACGATAAACCTAACTTTTTAAAACACACACAGAATAAAATATAATACAGCAAATCAACAATCAAATGGATAAAAAATACAAAACACAAGCTATCAAGTTACAGAAAATCAACAAAATTAAAAGGCATGGAAACAAAAAAAGAAAAACTTAAACTAAATTCAACTATCTAACTGGCTTACAAAACAAAAGTAAAAATCAACTAATCCTCAAGCAAATGGAAAAAAATAAATAAAATAAATATCGAATCAACAAGTCAATGAAAAATATCATAATACAAAGGTATGGAATCGAAATAAGTATAACAAACGAAATCAAGCACAAACGCCATACACGTGATATATATATATATATATATATATATATATATATATATATATATATATATATATATATATATATATATATATATATATATATATATATATATATATATATATATATATATAAATATATAAGAAAGAAGTAATAATAAAAATAATTAATTCAAGTAATATTAACATCACCATAGAAGCAAAACTACTGCCATAATGCCGATAATAGAATAGATCAGCACCGGCCGAAATTCGAAGATTAAAAAGAATTAAATTCATCTTCAGGTCTGCGTTATTTTCTTTAGTTTATTCGATGTCATTATGTACTATCTGAGCTCTATAGTGAGTTTACTATGCCGTCGTCCGCCGGGTATCCTGAAACAATTATGTCTTCCTCGATGTCGATGACTTCATCAAAGGAAATTTCCTCTCTGATAAGACATTTGGAGAGTAAGTCTTTCCATTCCAATATTGCAAGACTTGTGGCAACACATTTTTACATTCCTTATATACACAGTATTATAATGTTAAAGGAAAGTATTATGACAGGATCGAAAATTTGAAATCGAGTTTTCAACGGGACAGCGCGTTTCAAGCATCCCTGATCACGAATCGAACATTTTTGAGGTGATGTCTGTGTGTGTGTGTGTGTGTGTGTGTCAGTGAGTCTGTGGAGATGATATCTCACGAGCGAATGGATGTATTCGAAACAAATTTAGTACAAAAATTACAATCCGTGAATACTGGAAGTCTATTGTTTTATAACGCAATCGAATGACCAGAATCCCCTAAATTTTCGAGTGAAATTTTGAAAATTCATAAAAAAATCAAAACCTTTAATAAAGTTAAGCAAATAGTCATTTTGTATGTAATTTTTCATTAGAAAATGATTGACACAAACTTTAGAACGTTCAGGTGAACCGTTCTCGAGATATTGCACATATTTTAAATACATTTAACAAGAAATCACATATAATAAAAAAAAATATTAACTATTGTAAAATATGTTCACTTTTCATATGCAACATCATACAATAAATATAATTGCATCATTCTCGTGGATCTAGCTCGTTCCATTCATATGAAAAGATATTTTCGGTAATAGTTTTGTATTTGGACGCTAATAGTCATTTATCTGCGTAAAGAATAACTTATTTTTCCGTCTATAACGCTTGGCGAGATTTTGATGCGAATTTGACTGAATGTCGCCAATTTGGCGACTTTTTAAATGTTGCCAAATTAACGAAAATGTCGCCAAATTGATAAAAAATGACACTTAATCAATGAAATTGCCAACTAATTGGCTAAAATTCAATATCTTGGAAATAATATAAGAATCTACTATAAGAATAACCCATTTTTCCGTCCGAAATGTTAGGCAAAAATTTGGTGACGAATTTGTCGGAATATCTCCAACTTGCTGACTTTTTAAATGTTACCAAGTTGACGAAAATATCACCCAATATATAAAAATTCGCAAAATTGATTAAACCGACGCTAAATAAATGAAATGACGACTAATGAATGTAAGTTCAATATCTTACATTCATTAGTCGTCAAGAACAGGCTCTTTTCTCTGTTTATGTGTAACACTTGGTGATGCATTTGGCGAACTTGGCAAATAACCTAGTAAAATATCGCTAACTTGGCAACTAACCTAGTAAAATATCGCTAACTTGGCCATATTTCGCCTTAGATTGATGAAAATATCGTCAAAACTGTAAAAATCAGGCTAAATGAATTAAAATGACGCCTAATTGATGAATTAATTATTAAAATATTTTAATACATGGACTATATCACTTATTGAGGATGATACTCGTATGAATATTGATAATTGTTTATTTAGAGTTGAGAAAAATATAAGTTAATTGGGTACTTTCAAATAGTTTTACATGTTGTCATCCGGAAAATCGTCAAATGTACAATTCAACGTTATAAACACAGTACTGTAGATGTTATACATTATTTTTTGACTGTAAAAAGAGTAAATTTATTGTATTACATAAGAAAACTCATATTGTATTACATAAGAGCTGCCCACATCAGATTTTCTTCTTTAGATATGATTTGATAAAGTCAGCTTATGTAAAGTAATTTTTCTCTCTTTAGACGATTATAAAATGTCGTTTATCCATACCTTAGATAGTTCAGCTGTACAAATCCTCAGAACAATCACTTTATCAGCATATTTCTCATTTTCTAAGTCTATATAAGTCTGTCACAATGCGATTACGATAAAAATTTTCAAATTTTTTATAACCTCACTAGTCTGTTAAATGCAGTTTTGAAGTTGTATTTGGAGTGAGGAAAATAAACTTTACATTTGATAGTTTTGATGATATATTGGGATGTGCAAGGCAATTGTCCATAAAGAAAACAATTTTTCTTTTCTGTTTTCACGAAAATTTTCTATTTAGATATTTTGATGACAATGTATGTTTTAAGATCGCTCGAACACGTTTTGACTAGCTTTGGTGTGATATATATCTGGTTGTCTAATGCCTGTGGTCGAATTTTGTGCACACCATAGCAGCTATAAATATTAATGGATTTTCACGAAACATTATATCCGGCCTTGTTATAAAAAAGTCTATAATTAGAGAGAATTTTTTTTGAAATCGAGTAAAAACTTTAAAATTTATTCGAAATTTTAGTTTTTTGACATTTTACAACATAGTTGAAAAGTATTTCTGACTTTGTCCATTTTGTATATCCGTTCGTTCGCACGATAACTGCCGTAAAAATGACTTCATCAAAATGAAATTTTAGTATGTTGTTCAAAGGAACTGAATATATGATAATACTGACTATATAACTGAATATATGATAATAATGAAATATATGATAATAATATATGATATATGATAATAATATAACTGAATATATGATAATATATGATAATAATATAACTGAATATATGATAATAATGAAATACATTGAACCCCATGGGAGCTAATTTTTCAAACATGTTTTAAGCGAATTTAAAATTCACAAATTGCTTCGAAAGTTTTAGGAAATATTCAAATTATCTCATAAAAAATGTGAAAAAAAATTCAGCAAAATATATTCAGTAGTTTTTTAAATAAAAATTAAAATATTAATTACACCCATTATATGATGAGATCACGTGACTATTATATAAAAAGATCACGTGACTATTATATAAAAAGATCACGTGACTATTATATAAAAAGATCACGTGACCTACTTCAAAGTAAAATATGGCATCCATCTTGTATCAAAATTGTGATTTTTAAAGTTCTTTTTAATTTATATTTAGTGTTGTATCCGTCCTAAAACCGCTTTATTTTTACTTAATTTCTGTACATTATAAAATAACGCAATTACAATATATTTGAGTCTAAATAATCATTAAACTTTGATTATTTCTACGGCGAAGCCCAACTTTCACGTATGGAGAATGTAAACACATCAAGCTGTAAGATGAGTTGTATAAGAATTGCTGAATTTCTTTGACGCAAACTTATTTAGCTCTTGAGTCTGCAATATAGGTGATATGAATGAAACATTCATTAATTTTACATAGAGAAGCAGACAATTTTATAGAAGACTTTTTCGATGAAGTTTTAATCGTAGAGTTAAATTACTCTTACCTCCATTGTTTTAAGTTTTTAAATAAAATAAATTATTGTAGAATGAAAGGAATGGAATTGTGATAAATGTGAATGAATATTGTGATGAATGAAAGGAATGGAATTGCGATAAATGTGAATGAATATTGTGATGAATGAAAGGAATGGAATAAAAGTGTATGAATGAAATATTTACAGATTTTACATAGAGAGCCAGGCTATTTATATTTCAATGACGTCATTTGAATAAAGTTCATTTTTTTCTATGAAGTTTTAAGTTTTCAAATGTAATAAATTATTATAGTATTGTGATAATTTTAAAAATATTACCACTGAATGTATCGCATATTAGAAATGTTTAAATAAAATTGCATTGTAGTTGGAAAGTGTTTCATAATCAATGCTTTATGCATGATTGATCTTTCTTGTTTTAAAATGGCAGCATAGGATAAAATTTGACATAGTTATGCATAAAAGGGTTTATTTATAGATTAATGATCATTAGATTTAATAGTTTCAATAATTGTTGTAAAAATTAGATATAATATTTGTACAATATGCGATACAATATTTGTTGTTCTTGACATCATTATCCCCCTCGGGGGGGCAGGTCACCACCCGGGTAGGGTACATTGTCAAGTTTGGTATCAATCGAAAGATTTTTTCAAGCCTTTTAAAATGAAGAGTAATAAACTATATTTGTAATTATTTGGATCCACAATACAGATTATTCAAATTTTTTCTTGTAAAATTTGAAAAGAAAGATTAATTCTGGTATGAGAAAGTTGAGTTGGGCCACACTGCAGTTAATTTTATTAAAACATAGCACTTAGATATACAGGTCACAAAACAAACAGAACGGATGTATCAGAAATAGAGAAAGTGACATATAGAACACTGCAGCAAAAAATGGTTTAAAAGTCCCTATTTTTAGCACCTGCCAATCGGAGAAAAAATATTTCATTTCGCGTTTTGTCTTTTTGTATTAATCAAATTTAATGTCACCAATTTTAATTATTATATACAGGGTCTTTCAAAAGTCCGTATGAACTTTAAAAATCCATTAAAAATCGAAAAATCATCGCATTGAGGTACGGGTTGTACCATAAGTATTGCTAGGACGGGTTTTTTTTTTGACGTGAAAAACATTTTTAGTTTAAAAAATCACCTATAGGTGGCGCTGAACGCATTGAAAAGACAAAGAAAATAACTTATTGTACGTGCTAAGCCGTGTGACAAGCCTAAGTAACTCTGAACAGGTGATAGGACCTTTTCCTTTCTTTAGATTTTTCCTAATCGGCGAAAAGTTATTTCATTTCGCATTTTGTCTTCTTGTATTAATCAAATTTAATGTCACCTATTTTAATTATTATATACAGGGTCTTTCAAAAGTCCGTATGAACTTTAAAAATTCATTAAAAATCGAAAAATCATCGCATTGAGGTACGGGTTGGAGTGTTACCCGGGATTAAAAGCACGCTTCAACCAGGAAAAAGGGTCACAATCCCTCTTGACATTGCTAATACGCCGTAAGCACACCTTTATTTGATATTATCTTTTTTTTCTTTTCATTGATTGTCTTTTTGGAATTTATATATATATATATATATATATATATATATATAAGATGGGTTTTTTTTGTACATACAGTAGTTTATGCAAAAAATTTTCGATTAAAATCATTTAATTTTTATATATATATATATATATATATATAAATATTAATTCACGAAAATTCGTTCGTCTATTGATAGTACGGAATCCATCAAAGCCTTTTAGAAAGAGAATTCTTCGATTTTTCTTGAACATAAAATAACTAAACAGCTAATTAGAATTTAAAAGAAATGTCTGTGAGGTTTTGCTGTACTCGCCGTTCAGCTAACCCGGAGCTGAGCTACCGAGTTTTGTGGTTTTCCGTTACAGACGGTGCCCGTACACGCACAGACATCTGTTTTTTATGATGTAAGAAGATAGAGTCATAAAATATGATAGAAATAAGAGTACAGAAGAACACCTCTCCAAATGTGTTCGAAATAGGTTCTTAGGTTCATGCATATTCGTCAATATCTCGAATTAAAAAATATTCGTGGAAACTATGCTGTTTTGTATACGGGGGGGAGGGGGGGTCCCAAAAAGATTGAAATGCGCTTTAATTTTTCACCTGTTGGACATAAATGGACAATGTAAATTGCAAAAATGTCGAAAGTAAGGTAGAAAATAAGACTACGTTAATCAAATAGTCCTCGCATTTATTTTTAAAAGTTTTTTTTTTAAATTTTTATACGACCTCCTGAGACAACTTTGGTAAATCAGAAAATTTTTATTTTTAATGCAACAAGATCATTAAAAAATCTGACTTACGCCACTTTTCCGTACCATGTGAAAGGCTGTTTCATCAATGAAAATAGGGATCATAAACAAATTGACGATTAAAATTGTTTGGATTAGAAATACGTTAATATGTATCAAAATCTTTTATCACAAATGCATCTAAATAAAGTATTACACAGACAGAGATCATATAAAGCAGTGGTACTCACTACGCGGTTGGGTATCCTATGGATTATCATCCAGTTTTATCTTTTTTGTGATATGTCACAAATTGACATTTCTAATTGATATAGGGTCCCCATTCACAATGTTCAATTTTCAATTCAATATAACTCGCTCAATTTTAAAGATACAGATAGGCGGTTTTTTAATGATCTTTTTGCATTAAACATAAACATTTTCTGATTAACCCAATGTGTCTATGGGGGTCGTATAAAAAATTAAAAAGTGTAACTTTTTGAAAATGAATTGGAGAACTATTTCATTAACGTAGTGTTATTTCCTACCTCACTTTCAACATTTCTGCAATTTACATTGCCCACTTATCTCCAACAGGTAAAGAAGTAAAGTGCGTTTCAATCTTTTTGGGACACCTTGTATATAATATTATGAGAAAAGAAAAATGAACAAGGAAGATCAATCATGCTTAAAGCATTGATTATGAAACACTTTCCAACTTCAATGCAATTTTATTTAAACATCTCTAAAATGCAATACATTCCTCGGTAATATTTTAAAACTTATCACCATACTACATTCATTTATTATATGTGAAAACTTAAACCTTCATCGAAAAAAATGAATTTCATTCAAATGACGGTATTGAAATATAAATTGCCTGGTTTAAACATCTCTAAAATGCGATACATTCCGTGGTAATATTTTTAAAATTATCATAATACTACGATAATTTATTATATTTGAAAACTTCATCGAACACAACTGAAATTCATTCAAATGACGTCATAGAAAAATAACACGCCTGGCTCTCTCTATAAAAGCAGCATTTCATTCATAAACAATTTCCCATTCATTTCATTCATCACAATACTATAATAATTTATTTTATTTAAAAATTAAGACCTTGGAGCTAAAAGTAATTAGACTCTATGCTTAAAACTTCATCGAAAAAATTCATCCTTCTCTCCGTAAACTCATTTAATATTTCATTCATATGAGCTATGCAGGCTCCATGGGCTAAATAATTTTGAGTTAAAGAAATACAGCAATTCTTATACAACTCATTCTACATATTTTGCTGTTTACATTTTACATAAGTGAAAAATGGGCTTTGTTGTAGAAATAATCAAATTTGGATGATCATTTAAACTCAAATATATTGTAATTGCGTTGTTTCAGTATGTAGATGCACAGAATTTAAGCAAAAATAAAGCGGTTTTAGGACGATACAATACTCAATATGAATTAAAAAGAACTTTAAAAATCACGATTTTAAGACAAGATGGATGCCATATTTAATTTTGAAGTGGGTCACGCGATCTTTTCATATCATGGTCACGTGATCGTTTCATATAAGAGGTGTAATTATTATTTTAATTTTTATTTAAAAAACTACTGAATATATTTTGCTGAATTTTTTTTATATATTTTATGGAATAACTTGAATATTTCTTAAAATTTTCAAAGCAATTTGTGAATTTTAAATCCGCTTAAAAAATGTTTGAAAAATTAGGTCCCATAGGGCTCAATGTATTTCATTTTTTCAACCCGGGTTCAATCCAAAACTAATTGGGTGATATTATTCGTTTATATTCCCATAGGTCCTACAGACCGTCTGAACAACATACTAAAATTTCATTTTGATTAAGTCATTTTTATGGCAGTTATCGTGCTAACGGACAAACAGACAGACAGACAGAATGAACAAAGTCATAAACACTTTTCAATTTTGTTGTAAAGTGTTAAAAAAGGGTAATTGAAATCTCAATATAGAAGTAAATATAGGAGTAAATTCTATTTTTTCTTAAAATAAATATCACGCGTCTCTTTCTCCAAATTTCGCAGCATAAACTTCTACTTCAACTTCTACTTTGATAATCTCCGACCTCCAATTCATATATACCCATAAAAGGGAATATTTTATTGCGGCGCTTATAATAGGCGAGTTATAATAAGCGCAAAATAAATACTATCTTCATTTCTTAGAAAGATAATATATTCAATCGAGTGATTCACCATCCTGAGAGACAGCCTGAATAAACAGAAAATGATATACGGATGAAGTAGTTTCACAACGAGGTGAAGGATTACACGTATTTTCAGATTTGGTAGCCGTGATGCTCGCTGTTAGTAAACATAATCTATATAAATAAAAATTGATGTTATTTGTTTATGTATGTGTGTGTGTGTGTTTGTCTCATCATCACGGAAGAATGGCTGCACAGCATTTGGTGGAATTTTCGGGGTAGACTTGGAATAGACTCACTTAAAGTGAGGTCCATGTTTTGAGTGTTACCAGCACCAGGGGTTATTGAGATATGAATAAACAAGAAATATCAATCATGCATAAAGCATTGATTATGAAACACTTTCCAACTGAAATGTAATTTTATTCAAACATCTCTAAAATGCAATACATTCAGCGCTAATATTTTTAAAATTATCACAATACTACAATAATTGATTATATTTGAAAACTTAAAACTTCATCGGAAAAAATGAACTTTACTCAAATGACGTCAACGAAATATAAATAGCCTGGCTCTCTATGTAAAAGCTGTAAATATTTCATTCATAGACTTTTATTCCATTCCTTTCATTCATCACAATACTACAATAATTTATTATATTTGAAAACTTCATCGAAAAAAATAAACTTTATTCAAATGTCGGCATTGAAATATAAATTGCCTCGCTCTCTATGAGAAAGAAGTAAAAATTTCATTCATAAACATGTATTCTATTCCTTTCATTCAGCACAATACTACAATAATTTATTTTACTTAAAAACTTAAACCATGGAGGTAAAAGTTATTTAACTCTGCGCTTAAAATTTCACCGAAAATGTCTGCTATAAAATCGTCTTTTGTCTATGTAAAATAAATGACTGTTTCATTCATATCAACTATATTGTAAACTCCAGCGCTAAATAATTTTGCGTTAAAGAAATTCAGGAATTCTTATACAACTCATCTTACAGCTTGGTGGGTTTACAATCTCCATAAGTGAAAATTAGGCTTTGTTGTAGAAATAATCAAAGTTTGATGATCATTTAAACTCAAATATATTGTAATTGCGTTGTTTCAGAACATTGTTGCACAGAAATTAAGCAAAAATAAAGCGGTTTTAAGACGGATACCACACCAAATATAAATTAAAAAGAACTTTAAAAATCATGATGTTGACCCAAGATGGATGCCATATTTTATTTTGAAGTGGGCCACGTGATTTCTTCATATAATGGTCACGTGATCTCTTCATATAATGGGTGTAATTATTATAATTTTTATTTAAAAAACTACTGAATATATTTTTCTGAAAATTATTGTATATATTTTATGTGATAATTTGAATATTTCCTAAAACTTTCGAAGCAATTTGTGAATTTTAAATTTGTTTAAAAAATGTTTGAAAAATTAGGTCGCATAGAGTTCAATGTATTTCATTTTTTCAACCCGGGTTCAATCCAAAACTAATTGGGTGATATTATTCATTTGTATTCCCATAGGTCCCACAGACCGTTTGAACAACATATTAAAATTTCGTTTTGATAAAGTCATTTTCACGATAGTTATCGTGCTAACGGACAGACAGACAGACAGACAGACAGAATGAACAGAGTCATAAACACTTTTCAACTATGTTGGAAAGTGTACAAGAAAGATCAATCATGCTTAAAGCATTGATTATGAAACACTTTCCAACTTCAATGTAATTTTATTTAAAAAAGTCGAAAATGCAATACATTCCTCGGTAATATTTTAAAACTTATCACAATACTACATTAATTTATTATATTTGAAAACTTAAACCTTCATCGAAAAAAATGAACTTCATTAAAATAACGTCATTGAATTATAAATTGCCTAGTTTAAACATCTCTTAAATGCGATACATTCCTCGGAAATATTTTTAAAACTATCATAATACTACGATAATTTATTATATTTGAAAACTTCATCGAAAACAACTGAAATTAATTCAAATGACGTCATAGAAAAAATAACACGCCTGGATCTCTCTATAAAAACAGGATTTCATTGATAACTTTCTCCCATTCATTTCATTCATCACAATACTATATTAATTTATTTTATTTAAGAATTTAGACCATGGAGCTACAAGTAATTAAACTCTATGCTTAAAACTTCATCGAAAAAAATCGTCCTTCTCTTTAAAATCAATTAATATTTCATTCATATCAGCATGCAGACTCCATGGACTAAATTATTTTATGTTAAAGAAATACAGCAATTCTAATACAAGTCATTCTACGTATTTTGCTGTCTACATTTTACATAAGTGAAAAATAGGCTTCGTTGTAGAAATAATCAAATTTGGATAATCATTTAAACTCAAATATATTGTAATTGCGTTGTTTCAGTTTGTAGATGCACAGAATTTAAGCAAAAATAAAGTAGTTTTAGGACGGATACAACACTCAATATGAATTAAAAAGAACTTAAACAAGAAAGATCAATCATGCATAAGCATTGATTATGAAACACTTTCCAACTGAAATGCAATTTCATTTAAAAATTTTTAAAATGTGATACATTCAGTGGTGATATCTTTTACATTATCACAGTACTACAGTAATTTATTATACTTAAATATTTAAAACTGTATCGAAATATAAATCATCTGATTCTCTATGCAAAATCAATGAATATTTCATTCATATAACTTGTATTCCAGACTCCAGAGGTAAATAATTTTGGGTGATAAAAATTCAGCAATTTTTATGTAACTCATCTTACAATCGCTTCAGATATTTGCATTCTGCATAAGTTAAAATTAGGCTTCGTAGAAGAAATAATAAAAGTTTAGGGATCATTTAAATTCACAACTATAGTAATTGCATAGGCAAGGAATTTAGATACACAGATAATACACAGATACGCAGATAATGTATATGTGTGTATGTGTGTGTGTACGTATTCAAAGTATTAGAATCGTGCCGAAGATCGGAACTTTTGAATAATCGAATTTTTGAAGGATCTACACGTTTTGGGACTTCTAGAACACGAAAAAAATATTTTTAGGAAGACGTCTGTGTGTTGTTGTTGAGACCCAGACCGTCCGACCTACCAGAAAGGTGTAAGGTATCTGTTTGGACGGCCGGGAAGTAGACGTCTGTGTGTGTAAGAGTGTATCTGTGTATGTTTCTGTGTGTCTGTGAGGATATTACATCCACTCTAATTGAAAAACTAATGAACTGAATTTCATAAAAATTGGTAGGTATGTTTTTTGTGGGAAATCCTGATGTTCATTAGATTATAGTATGATTCGTAATAAAAGAATCTGCCTTCTTTGCGAAATGGCTGGCAGAAATTGCCTTTATCCACTCTAGCTAAAAACTAATGGAACAAAATTTAACAAAATTTGGTGTATAATATTTCAATGACCTACAAGTGATTTATATACCAAATTTAACAAAATTTGGTACATAAATCATTTGTAGGTTATTCTAGTACGATTCAGGAAAAAGGAACGGGCTATTTTTGCGAACTGGCCTGCAAAAATCGTTAAATATAAAAATAAAGGACTACGTGTGCTCAATTATATCAATTAAATTCCTATTGTATACGTGATTTTTGACAACAAAAAGAATAAGACTAAGCCCATTACTCTAAGACTAGCCCTTCTTGAGATATTGCAGTTTTCTCGCGTTTTCTCTACGCCACCTTTGACAATAAGTCCAGCTATCAAATGAAAACCAAATTCAAGTTTAACGTACAAATTCAATGTCATTTAAAATACTTATGACAGTTATTTTGTGCAGATAAACTCAAATTATTATTGAAGAAATAAAGAGAAAATGAATATGAGTCTGCAGGGAAAGACATGTGCTGCCCACATCAGAATTTTTAACAGTATTACAACAATGATTTATAGAAGTGAACGGAGGTAATTTGCAGGCCATTTTGAAATTGGCCATTTTGAATTTTTTTTTTTTAAATGTGCAATATCTCGAGAACGGTTCATATTAGCGTTCTAAAATTTATGTCAATCGTTTTCTAATGAAAAATTACATAAGAAATGTCTCTTTGCGTAACTTTATTAGTTATTTTGATTATTTGACGATTTTTTTAAAATTTCATTCGAAAATTTAGGGGGTTTCTGAACATTCGATTGCGTATAAAAACAATAGGCTTCCAGTGTTTACGTATTGTGATTTTTGTACCAAATTTGTTTCGAATCGGTCCATTCGTTCGTCAGTTATCGTCTCCACAGTCTCACTGACACACATATACACACACACACACACACACATACTTTCACAAACACACACACACACAGACATCATGTCAAAAATGTTTGATTCGTTATCAGGGATGCTTGAAACGTGCTCTCCCGTCGAAAACTCGAATTCGAATTTTCGACCCCGTCACAAAACTTTCCTTATACATTATGTATATAAGGAAAGTAATATACATTATGTATATAAGGAAAGTAAAAATATATGAATTTGAAAATATTTTGCTGAGATTAAAATAGATTTCTGAAAACATTGAAAATATCAATAATTCCCGCATTATTATATTCCAAGACCGTAAATGACACAACACAATCGAAAATATAATACTAGTCATTCATAAAATGTTTATATTTATTTCATTTTCTTTATTATGTAAATCTATATAAATAAAATTGAAAATTTGTTTGTATGTTTGTCTCATCATCACAGGAGAACGACTGTATCGAATTTGATGAAATTTTTAAGAGTATACTTGGAATAGCCCCACTTAAAATTTAGTCTACGTTTCGAGTTTCTTTTCTAGGACTAGGGATTAACGAGATATTAATGAAAAACTAAATCTTTCATGGGAGTTCTGCTCTCTAACTCAATGGTTCCTCCAAACGAAAAAGGTTGGAAATTGCTGGTTTAAAACGTGAAAGTGAATTAATTAAAACTCTGAGTTTGGTCGGAGTTTATTGCGCTTATCAGTCAATTTTGAAAATCGCAGGTTTGAAACATGAATTTAAATGAACACCCTGTCACCATGGTTTATTTTTCACAGGCTGTTACTCAACAATGAAAAGTATTAAGAACTCAAAATGGTTATTTAACTATCAGCATTTTATGAGGAAGATTCTTTCTCATATTATGTTGCTCAGCAATGTAATTAAATAAAATGTTTTTTTTTTTTAATTTTTATTACGATTTGAATTATAAATAAGCGGATATAAAAGATATCTTATAAATGAACGGTTTGATTTCTTTTTAATTATATTAATTACGGACTGCGTACATAACTTTCATTTATTTTAACAAAGAGTTTTCAAACTTAGCCAATAAACTCATATATTGTGTTTAGTCAATAAACTCATTTAGCTGATTGTTGAAATGGAATAAGAGTAGAACGGGTATATCTCTTCTAATACAATTTTAGTGTTTTCATTTAGTATATACAAACGGGATCCGGATGTTTTGTTATCAGGATGTCTTCAGATCTGCGAATTCAGATCTACGAATTTGGCGGGATATCGCCAACTTGACAACTTTTCTTAAACGTTGCCAAATTGACGGAAATGTCTCCAAATTGATAAAGATAACCCTAAATCCATGAAGTTAATTTTGTTTTGTTAGAGAGTACTGAAATGATGTTTCGGTAGCATTTGTCTGTTAGCCCAACCTTTCTACTTAGTAACACATTTAGCGAATTTTAAAATGTTGCCAAATTGATAAATATGTTTGTAAATCCGTAAAAATGTCTTGAAATTGATAAAATTGCGCTAAATCAATGAATACTATTGTGTTTTGTTAGAGGATAGTATTGTGATGATGTTTCGTCAATTTGTCGCCAAGTAGGATTGTCAGTTCTACAGTCCGACTTGGCGATAAATTTGTCGATTTTTTAAAATATCGCTAAATTGACGAAAATGTCACCAAATTGACGAAAATGTAACCAAATTGATAAAATGACGCTGCATCCATCAAAATGACACCGAATCGATGAAAATTCAATAATTTCCATAATTAAGTACAATCTTCTAGATAATCTCTGCCATTTTGATTGAGTTCGAACTTTTAACCCCGTCACAATACTTTCTCTATGCATAATACTGTGCATATAAGGTATGTAAAAATTATTAAAATAGTATATATTAACACAAACCAGTCAAATGCATCTAATTCATTAGCTTAAATAAGCTTTTATCAATTTAAAGCAAAAGCACTTTTTAAAAAAATAAAAAAATATATATTCAAGAAGTCTTTCTGTTTAAAATGCTGAAGAACCTATAAACAATAAATGTAATATGAGTGCGAGAATAGAATCCATCCTCACATTATTTTTTAGACACTTAAATACTTTTATTTGTGTTTTTTTCTTTCTTGTTGAAAAATAAATAATCCTACGTAAACACCTCAATAATCCTACGGTATGTTTGTTCCGATAATTTATACGTGCAGCACAGCTTTTTTTTTTTTTTACTTTATTTTGACAGCTGCAATGATTGCAGAAGGAACGGTGGATGAAATATTTACTCAGAATTTCTGAGTCAGATTTAGCTGCTCATTAATAGCATTTTGCTTAGCAGCCTAATTTGATTGCCTTAGAAATATCGTCATGTGATTTATTGTCTGTATATGAATGTCTTGAGTAATGAGTGGGTGTTATCAAAACAACTGTCAATCGTCTAGAGGTGTTTGACTTTATCACATGCGTGCATTATTATGACCAAAAAAAAAAAAAAAAAATCTGATGTGAGCAACACATGACTCAAATTCATTTTCTCTTTATTTCTTCTTCAATATATCATTTCACAATATATCATGAGTTTAATTGCACAAAATAACGCGCACAATTACTTGAGATTGCACCGAATTTGCAGTTTAAATTAAATTTTCGTTTTTACTTTGTAACGGGACGTATTTTCCAAGGGGGTGGGGTGGTAAAAATGTGAAAAACTAAAATATCTTGAGAATGGCTAGACCTAGAGTAATGGGGTTGATCTTATTTTCTTCATCGTCAGAAATTGCGTATGAAACAGTTATTTAATTCATACATTTGAACATACATTATTTTAGAGTTTAGGGACTTTTGTGGGCCATTTCGCTAAACAAAAGCAGGTTCATTTTTTTTTCCAAATCGTACCAAAATCTAATCTACACCAGGGTAACCTATATGTAGAAAACCCAGACCACACGACCAACCCATAGGCTAATGGTAGCTTTCTGTGTGGCCGAGGGTAACCTATATGTGACTTGTCTACCAAATTTTGTGAAATCTGGTCATTTTTTTTTTTAATTGCTAAAGTGGGTACGAGTGGGTTCGACTTTTGCAGGCCATTTCGCAAAAAAAAGGCAGGTTCTTTTATCTCAACTCGTACCAAAATCTATTTAGTACCAGAATCACCCACAAGTGACTTACGTATAAAATTTTACTGAAATTGGTCAATTAGTTTTTGAGTTAGAGTGGATACATACATTACACAGCAGACACACGCACATAGACAGACGTCATGCTAAATTTAGTTCATGTTTTAAAGGTCCCAAAACGTTTAGTTCCGTCGAGAAATCGACACCATTCCAATACTTTCCATATACATTACGATTACCATATAAAGTAGGGAAAGTAAAAATCAAACCCCTCCAATCGACTTTCTCATCTCTATCATACAGCCTCAAAATTTGTAGATCCGTCGAAAACTCGAGTTGCGATTTTCGACACCATTCCAATACTTTCCGTATACATTACCATGTAAAGTAAGGAAAGTAAAAGTCAAACCCCAATCGACTTTCTCATCTATATCATACAGCCCCAAAATTTGTAGATCCGTCGAAAATTCGAGTTGCGATTTTCGACACTATTCCAATACTTTCCATATACATTACCATGTAAAGTAGGGAAAGTAAAAATTAAACAACAATCGACTTTCTATATCTTCTGTATCATACAGCCCTAAAATTTGTAGATCCGTCGAAAATTCGAGTTGCGATTTTCGACACCATTCCAATACTTTCCGTATGCATTACCATGTAAAGTAAGGAAAGTCAAAGTCAAACCCCAATCGACTTTCTCATCTATATCATACAGCCCCAAAATTTGTAGATCCGTCGAAAATTCGAGTTGCGATTTTCGACACTATTCCAATACTTTCCATATACATTACCATGTAAAGTAGGGAAAGTAAAAATTAAACCCAAATCGACTTTCTATATCTTCTATATCATACAGCCCTAAAATTTGTAGATCCGTCGAAAATTCGAGTTGCGATTTTCGACACGATTCCAATACTTTCCCCTATACATTACCATGTAAAATAGGGAAAGTAAACATCAAACCTCAATCGACTTTCTCGTCTATATCATACAGCCCCAAAATGTGTAGCAAACAAACGTGCCGGTTGTAATGGACTTTTAAAGAAAAGACTCAACCCAACCCGAAACAGCGTTAAGGCCTTATTACACGAGAGCAATTTGGTACAACATACCCATAGAGTTTCGTCCAGAACAGAGCGCCTTTAATCTCCAATCTCTAGGTGTGGTTCTTATCTTCATTCATTTTTTAAGTTATTTTATCTTAATTCATTAAGTTATTATTTCTTAATTCATTTTTTAAGTTATTTTATCAAGTAATATGAACTCATCATTTTCATGTTAAAATTTCATCATTATGTTTTCTTTTTCATTAGTACTAAATTATTTAATTATTTCATAACTACTAAATTCTTTATTTCTTTACTTTTCTGAATTTAAAAGTTTCAATATGGAATTTCGTACAAAAATGGCTAAAAAAATCGGATGTGATATTTTTTTAATGACTCGCATGGGCCAAAATTTCAGATTTTTACCGGTTTGGCTCGCAAGTTCCAGTTCCCGAACTTGGTCTGAGTTTGAAGAAAATTTTGAAAACTAGTTACGTTATTAATTACTTTTACAAATTTGCACTCAACATTTTACACAAATGTACCCCAGCTTTCACTGGTAAATGATCAATTTAGGTACAACAAATATGAGGGAATCAAAGTTTAAAAGTTTCTGAAAAATACCCACTAAAACCCAACAAAGCCCAATAAAATTCGGGTGGGTTGTGTTTTAAAAAAATATTCTGCGTTTTTCAAGCCTTTCAAATTCAGATTTTTAGCACATTTGAATATAAATAATTTCGGGCCGGACTGGGCCGAAATTCAATGGTCTTAGAACATAGCTAGGCCGGACTTGGGTTCTACACCTGTAAAGTTCTTCGAGCTCGGGCCGGGTTTAAGCAATAGGGTAGGGTGAAAGTGAAACTGAATTTTTGATTCGTGCAGACCTTTGACACACATACGGCCTCTACACACACATAGACATAGCCAGGATCTTGGAATGGTGAAAATACTAAGTTTCGTTTATGCAATTTTTCAAGCAAGAGGAGGTATCACTCTTAACCCCACCCTCCCCCTTTGCCTATGCTACTGTACACACTTACTGATATATACACATATATGACCCTAAAAACGTTATATTGAAATTCAAACTTGTAAAACGGTCAAAAATAGGAATTATAATATTTGACTGAGTTATAATACTTTTGTTACTAGAAAATACTTTACAATACTAGAGAAAGTAATACGTTAAAAAGTTTTGGATTCTATTCGTCAATTAAGGGTTTGCACAACAACCACTACATAAACATATATATTCATGGTACTACAAAACAATTATAAGTATCCATTTCATAGGGATATCTGACAAGATAGGATTTACACTATCTAAATTATTTAAATATATTTAAATAACGCCAAACAATATATTTACAAGTAATATTTTTAATTTGTTCTCAACACTAATATCACGACTGGCGAAGATCATTTGGATCTGCTCCCTCTGAGACACCTGCAATCACAATACAATGTTCAAAGAGATCGCAAGTGGGACGGAGCTCCTCGGAACTCCCTAGGGAGCTCCTCGGAACCTCGGGAGTCATTTGCACTCCCCTCAGTTGGGAGGAAAGTAGGGGTACAGGTGTACTTTGGATAAGGGGTGAAATGCTACTATTTTAAAAAAGGGTGACGTAAGGGATGAAATGGGAAGGGATAAAACGGGCATAAACCCCTCGCGGACCGGATAGATTTTACCGATTTCCCGAAGGGAATTCGGTAAGCGAAATTCCCGAAGGTGTTCCGGGGTATAAGTGTCCAAGGTGTTCACACTTTTTGTAACGCTCCATTAGTCCACCACAGAAACCCCAGTCATAGATGTTATTCACATAAAAATTTATGCATCTCTGCTTTAAATACTTTTTATTACTTTCCTTATATACATAATGTATAAGGAAAGTATTGTGACGGGGTCGAAAATTCGAATTCGAGTTTTCGACGGGAGAGCACGTTTCAAGTATCCCTGATCACGAATCAAACATTTTTAAAGTGATGTCTGTGTAATACAAGTGTGTAATACAAATGTGTAATACAAATGAATAATGCAAAACTCATGATTAAAGGCGATAACGCGCCAATTAAGTAAACTCACTTTCACTAATTGACATTCTCTCCTAATAAGAATCCTTATCGCTACGGCAGCAAAGACATCTGATCAAAGATGCTTGGAACCTGTACCCGAGTTATAAGAACGGAGGAGAAGCTGGCTTTTGCTCAGTGATTATAATGTCGGTCTAGTAAGCAAGAGGTCCCGAGTTCGGTCCTGGCGACGCTCCATTGCCACAATGATGACTGGACGTTTGAAACACGCAACCTTCCTCTCCAACGATTCACATGAGATCGCCTCTCAACATGAGATGGCAGCACCACACGGAGTCAGAGGCCTTGCCACCCCTTCCTGGTTGACCACGAGAGACGTCATGCCTGAGGCAACACGCCTCCCGGCCTTCAGCCCCTCAACTGCATTTCGGGGGAACACGCGGGGGTTTTCTCAGCGGCCCCTTCCTCGCCGAAATTAGACCGGTGCCTTCATCAGGTGAGGGAGTGTGCGGCAGCAAAGACATCTGATCAAAGATGCTTGGAACCTGTACCCGAATTATAAGATTGGAGGCGGAGCTAGCTTTTGCTCAGTGATTATAATGTCGGTCTACGAAGCAAAGGGGACTGGTTCGGGGTCCGGCGACTCCCAATCGCCACAATCCTTTAAACTCAAATATATTGTAATTGCGTTCTTCAGTATGTAGATCCATGGAATTTAAGCAAAAATAAAGCGGTTTTAGATCGGATACAACACTAAATATGAATTAGAAAGAACTTTAAAAATCACGATTTCACAAGATGGATGCCATATTTTATTTTGAAGTGGGTCACGTGATCTCTTCATATAGTGGTCAAGTGATCGCTTCATATAAAAGGTGTAATTATTATTTTAAGTTTTATTTAAAAAACTACAGAATATATTTTGCTGAATTTTTTTTATATATTTTATAGGATAATTTGAATATTTCCTAAAATTTTCGAAGTAATTTGTGAATTTTAAATTCGCTTAAAAAATGTTTAAAAAATTAGGTCCCATAAGATTCAATGTATTTCATTTTTTCAACCCGGGTTCAATCCAAAACTAATTGGATGATATTATTCATTTATATTCCCAGAGGTCCCACAAACCGTCTGAACAACATACTAAAATTTCATTTTGGATTTTGATAAAGTCATTTTTACGGCAGTTATCGTGCTAACGGACAGACAGACAGACAGAATGAACAAAGTCATAAACACCTTTCAACTTTGTTGTAAAGTGTTAATAAAACCTATTTTTAGTACCTTCCCTGCAATACACGGTAATGTATAGGGAGACTATTGGAATCATGTCGAAATTCGCAACTCGAGTTTTCGACGGATCTACACTTTTTAGGACTTCTAGAATACGGAAAAACTCTTATTAGCTTGACATTTGTGTGTGTGTGTGTCTGTGCAATGTATGCATCCATTCTAACTTAAGAACTAATGGACCAAATTTCATAAAATTGTATAGGCAAAACACTTGTGTATGACCCTGGTACTGGTTAGATTTTGGTACGATTTGGGATACAAGAACCTACCTTTTTTAATGAAATGTCCCTCGAAGATGACATGTATCCCCTCTCTAAAAAACTAATTGACCAAATTTCCCAAAATTTAGTAGATAAGTCACTTGTAGGATAACCCTGGTGTTGATTAGATTTTGGTATGATTCGAAAAAGAAGAACCTGCCTTCTTTTATGAAATGGCCCGCAAAAATCGCCAAAGTCTATAATAAAAGATTACTTATGTCCAAATGTATTACTTAAATGCTTGTTTTATAAGTAATTTTTAACGAGGAAAAGAATAAAATTAATTCCATTACTCCAGAACTAACCATTCTTGAGATAGTTTAGTTTCTTCGCATTAGTATACTCAGTCTTTAATTTTAGATTTTAATGCTTTTTGCGGGCCATTTTGCTAAAATAAAAAAAGCAGGTTATGTTTTTTTAACACTCTACAACAAAGTTGAAAAGTGTTTATGACTTTGATCATTCTGTCTGTCTGTCCGTTAGCACGATAACTGCCGTAAAAAGGATTTAATCAAAATGAAATTTTAGTATGTTGTTCAGACGGTCTGTGGGACCTATGGGAATATAAATCAATAATATTACCCAATTAGTTTTGGATTCAACCCGGGTTGAAAAAATGAAATACATTGAGCCCTATGGGACCTAATTTTTCAAACATTTGTTGTTGTTGTTGTTGTTGTCGTGTCCCTAACATTACAATTAAGGAAGAATGAGTGCACTGCTTCTGTTTAGTCTAATGACCCGGGGCACCCGAAGGTAGAAGTCTGACTTCTGCCCCAAATAAGACATTACAACATCCATGCCCGCAGGCGGGACTCGAACTCGCAATCTGGCAGCCGAGCCATCACGAGGAAACGCCTGCCTCTTTGACCGCTCAGCCACCACATCGGCTTTTCAAACATTTTTTAAGCGGATTTAAAATTCACAAATTGCTTCGAAAATTTTAGGTAATATTCAAATTGTTCCATAAAATATATAAAAAAAAATTTAGCGAAATATATTCAGTAGTTTTTTAAATAAAAATTAAAATAATAATAACATCTCTTATATGAAGCGATCACGTGACCATGATCTGAAAATATCACGTGACCCACTTCAAAATGATATATGGCATCCATCTTGTCTCAAAATCGTGATTTTTAAACTTCTTTTTAATTCATATTGAGTGTTGTATCCGTCCTAACATCACTTTATTTTTGCATAAATTCTGTGCATCTACATACTGAAACAACGCAATTACAATATATTTGAGTTTAAATGCTCATCCAAATTTGATTATTTCTATAACGAAGCCTATTTTTCACCTATGTAAAATGTAAATAGCAAAATATATAGAATGAGTTGTATTAGAATTGCTGTATTTCTTTAACACAAAATCATTCAGTTCATGGACGTTAATAAACGCATAGAGTTTAATTACGTGTAACTCCATGGTCTAAATTTTTAAATAAAAAAAATTATTATAGTATTTTGATGAATGACAGGAATGGGAAAATGTTATGAATGAAATGCTGTTTTTATAGAGAGATCCAGACGTGTTATTTTTTCTATGACGTCATTTGAATGAATTTCAATTGTTTTCGATGAAGTTTTCAAATATAATAAATTATCGTAGTATTATGATAGTTTTAAAAATATTTCCGAGGAATGTATCGCATTTAAGAGATGTTTAAGCTAGGCAATTTATAATTCAATGACGTTATTTTATTGAAGTTCATTTTTTTCGATGAAGGTTTAAGTTTTCAAATATAATAAATTAATGTAGTATTGTGATAAGTTTTAAAATATTACCGAGGAATGTATTGCATTTCAGACATGTTTAAATAAAATTGCATTGAAGTTGGAAAGTGTTTCATAATCAATGCTTTAAGCATGATTGATCTTTCTTGTTAATCGTACCGATATACAGGGTGTCCCGAAAAGATTGAAGCGCGCTTTACATGTTGGAGATAAGTGGGCAATGTAAATTGCAAAAATGTTGAAAGTAAAGTAGGAAATAAGAATACGTTAATGAAATAGTCCTCCCATTCATTTTCAAAAAGTTATGTTTTTTAAATTTTTATATGATCCCCTTAGATAAATTCGGTTAATTAGAAAATTTTTATATTTAATGCAACAAGATCACTAAAAAAGAGCGCATATCTGTATCTTTAAAACCAACTGAATTCTGACAAGAAAGATCAATCATGGTTAAAGTATTGATTATGAAACACTTTCCAACTTCAATGCAATTTTATATAAACATCTCTGAAATGCGATACATTCCTCGGTAATATTTTTAAAATTATCACAATACTACATTAATATATTATATTTGAAAATTTCATCGAAGAAAATGAACTTCATTCAAATGACGTTATCGAAATATTAATCGCCTCTCTATAAAAGCAGCATTTCATTCATAAACATTTTCCCAATCGTTTCATTCATTACAATACTATAATAATTTACTTTATTTAAAAATTTGAAAAATTGTTATCTACCAAGCCTCTCTTACATATAAATAATTCAACTCTTGGAAAGATATTTATTATAAAATATATCTCTTTTATCTTTCTGGAGGATATAATAAGAGTCAGAATTTAATTGAATTTGTTTTCCTCCCTATATTAAATATTTTTTATTTAAAAAACTACTTAATATATTTTACTGAAATTTTTTTTATATATTTTATAGGAAAATTCGAATATTTAAAATTTTCGAAGCAATTTGTGAATTTTAAATTCGCCTAAAAATTGTTTGAAAAATTAGGTCCCATAGGGTTCAATGTATTTCATTTTTTCAACCCGGGTTCAATCCAAAACTAATTGGGTGATATTATTCCTTTATATTCCCATAGGTCCCACAGATCGTCTGAACAACATACTAAAATTTCATTTTCATAAAGTCATTTTTACGGCAGTTATTGTGCTAACGGACAGACCGAATGAACAAAGTCATAAACACTTTTCAACAATGTTGGAAAGTGTTAATAAAGGAAAAAATCCGACTTATGCCACTTTTCCGTACCATGTGAAAGGCTGTTTCATCAGTGAAAATAGGAATCATAAACAAATTGACGATGGAAATTGTTTAAATCCAAAATACGTTAATATGTGTCAAAATATTTTATGACAAATGCATCTAAATAAAGCATTACACAGACAGGTAGCATAATTAAAATGTGCATACATTCATCTTTTTTGTGATACGCCACAAATTTACATTTCTAATTTGATATATGGACCATATATCAAATCGACCATATACAAAACGGGACATCTACTAATTTTTAGGTAATAGTATGTGTATTCAAGAAAATGCATATTTCTTCATAGTTTCTATTTATTAATGAAACAAGAAAGATCAATCATGCATAAAGCATTGAAATAAAAATTGTCGATAAAAAAACAATAATCAATCGTTGAGAAAGATGCACGATCTGTCTTGTACGTCAGGCCTGGGCACGTGTACTCAAGGTTATTATATCTATACGCGTGTACTCGTAAACGAGGTGCAAGCGAACTAGCAGGCTTCTGACCGACTTACAATGCGTGAGCATGTAATACAATGTGTGGGTATTGGTAAGCCGTCATCGCTGCGCTACTGGAGGTGCTATCTTCGAATGATTTTTAGATTTTTCGCGTCCTTTTTACCTTCCTTATATACAATAATGTATAAGGAAAGTATTGTGACGGGGTCGAAAATTCGAATTCGAGTTTTCGACAGGAGATCACGTTTCAAGCATCCCTGATCATGAATCAAACATTTTTGAAGTGATGTCTGTGTGTGTGTGTGTGAAAGTATGTGTGTGTGTGTGTGTGAAAGTATGTGTGTGTGTCAGTGAGTCTGTGGAGACGATAACTGAGGAACGAATGGACCGTTTCGAACGAAATTTGGTACAAAAATCACAATCCGTAAACACTGGAAGTTTATTGTTTTTATTCGCAATCGAATGTTCAGAACCCCCCTAAATTTTCGAGTGAAATTTTGAAAAAAATCGTCAAAAAATCAAAACCTCTAATAAAGTTACGCAAATAGATATATAAATCTGCACAGACAGACAGACAGACACACAGACACACAGACACACACACAGACGTCACGCTAAAAATATTTTTTCGTGTTCTAAAGTCTTAACATATAGATTCTTCGAAAACGCGAGTTGCGATTTTCGGTATAATTCCAATACTTTTCCTATACATTACCATGTATTGCAGGGAAGGTAAAAAATCTGATGTGGGCAGCACATGACTTTCGATGCAGACTTATATCCACGGTCTCTTTATTTTAATTAAATTTAATTCACTTTTTAATTCAATTTTCGTTCTCATTTGGTAACTGGACTTATTACTTTCTTATATACATAATGTATGAGGAAAGTATTGTTTCAATTCGAATTCGAGTTTTCGACGGGAGAGCACGTTTCGAGCATCCCTGATCACGAATCGAACATTTTTGAGGTGATGTCTGTGTGTGTGTGTGTGTCAAAGTATATGTGTGTGTGTGTGTGTGTGTGCTTGTGTGTGTGTGTGTGTGTGTGTGTGTGTGTGTGTGTGTGTGTGTTTGTGTGTGTGTGTGTGTATGTGTTTGTGTGTGTGTGTTTGTGTGTGTGTGTTTGTGTGTTTGTGTGTGTGTTTGTGGAGACGATATCTTACGAACGAATAAAGCGATTCGAAGGAAATTTGGTACAAAAATCACAATCCGTAAATACTGGAAGCCTATTGTTTTTAAACATAATCGAATGTTCAGACCCCCCCCCCTTAAATTTTCGAGTGATATTTTGAAAAAATCATCAGAAAATCAATACCTTTAACAAAGTTACGCAAATAGACATTTCTTATGTAATTTTTCCTTAGAAAACGATTGACACAAACTGTAGAACGCTAGCATTAACCATTCTTGAGTAATTGCACATTTTTCAAATAAATTTATCAAAAAATCAAGTAAAATAAAAAAAAATATTAACTATTAAGAAACATGTTCACTTTTCATATGTAATAGCATGCGATAAATTTGGTGACATCATTCTCGTGGATCTGACTCGTTCCATTCACGAGAAAATATACTTTGAGTAATACTTTTGTATATGAACGCCAATAGTTATTTATCTGCTGTAAGAATAACTTATTTCTCCGTCCATAACGCTTGGCGAGATTTTGGCGACAAATTTGTGGGAATACCGCCAACTTGGCGACTTTTTTAAACATTGCCAAATTAAAGAAAATCTCGCCAAATGAATAAAAATGACGCTAAATCAATGAAAATGACGACTCATTGAAGAAAATTCAATATCTTGGAAAGAAAATAAGTGTCTACTATAAGAATAATATTTTTTAACTGTAAAAGTAGTAAAATCATTGCATTATATAAGGAAAGTCATGTGCTGCCCACATCAGATTTTTTTCAAGATTGAAGTGAAAATACGAAAAAATTGAAATATCTCGAGAACGGCTAGTTGTAGTGTAATGGGGTTGATCTTATTCTCTTCTTCGTTAAACATTACGTGTAAAGCAAGTATTTAATGGATATATTTGAACATAAGTAGTTTTTTATTTTAAATTTTGACAATTTTTGGAGGCCATTTTGCAAAAAAAAATAAGGAAAAAATTATTTTTTTTTCGAATCGTATCAAAATCTAATTAGCACCAGGGTAACCCACAAACGACTTCTCCATCGAATTTTGTGAAATTCGGTCGGTCCATACGTTTTTTAGGTAGAGTGGATATAGGCAATTTTTGCTGACCATTTCGGAAAAAAAGGCGATTTTTTTTTACCTTTAATCGTACTAAAAACTAATCAGCACTAGGATCACACCCAAGTGACTTACCTACCAAATTTTATGAAATTCGGTTCATTAGCTTTTGAATTAGAGTGGATACATACATTGCACAGACAGACACACACACGTCACGCTAAAAAAATTGTTTTTTCGTACTCTAGGGGTCTCGAAATGTATAGATTCGTCGAAAACTCGAGTTGAGATTTTTGGTATGATTCCAATACTTTCCCCATACATTACCATGTATTGCAGGGAAAGTAGAAACAGCAGATGGCCATTGTTTATTTTCATGAAATTTTTTGTATTGTTGCCACCAGATATCATTTTTCAAACAATGCAAATTATGTATATTTCCAGTTGTTAATAAAACAATTGAATTTTAATTGTATAAACGATGCAGTTTTCTAATTCATTACAACAGATTTAAAAATTATTTGAAACATTTTGGAAAACTTTTCATAAATCATTTGTGAAGATAAATCTAGATGTGTATTCACAAACCGGCCAGGGAAAATGGCATCCTGATTTAATTTTCGAACGCAACAGCAATTAGTGATGGAACTGTAATTGTTTCAAGATAATGAAGAGAAAAATTCCCCTCTCCAACTGTAGTGTTAATTTTCCCGCTATTACCTGTTCCCGCTAAGTAACACGTTCTCCGTCGAGCGGCGCTGCTTTTCAGAATAAAACGTCACTTCCTGCTCTAAGGTCATTCGTGCTTCTCTTGCCGGTAGAATCGTAGAGTAGAATGAAAGAATTAGTTGTTCCTCGAATTTTGGCGATGTTTGCATGCCGTTTTAGTATGGCATTTCAGAGCGTTATGACCATGTCTACAAATATATATTTTGATAGCGCATGGGAGTTTTACAAATTTGTGCTCTCTATTGCCACTGGTTTTTTGATATTTTCGATATGCTGGTCTTTGTGTGTGGAGCATAGTTTTCTACATTTCATCGTAGCTTTGGTTGCTGCTCTGTTTGGTGGAATTACGGTGTATTTGAAGAACGTGGAGAAATATATAGATGAGGATGATCCAGCATTATATCAAGGTAGAAACATTATTTTAATATTTATTTTGATTCATTTATTTCACTTATTATTTAAGTTAAGTGTGTTTATATTCTACTGCCGGGTTGTACATTGTATTTATTCTTAAGAATTAATGCACGGCATTGCTTCTTTAGTCAAAATTCAGATGATTAAAATTAATAAATTTGAGAATTTTTAACGCTACGTGAGAAAATATTTTCTGTTATTGGAAGCAATTGTTTTAGATTCCGATCGATAGTTTTCACAGTATTTCTGCTGGCTTTATATTATTGGAATTGTGCCTACTATATACTTAGTATGTGTTAATAAAATAAAATATTTTTTGCACTTGTGCGCCATAGAGTAAACAATAACTGGATTATTTTCCTCTGCACCGCATCCAGTTCTAAAATGCACCATCACAACATTTATTTTCATTTTAGTTGCTGCGAATCTAACTTTCTCACCTTTAAAATGATTTACATTTCTATTCTGGGCATTCATTGCATTTTTTTACGCATTTAATGTACAAAAATAATCATAACAAATGCACCGGCTTCTGTACGAGCGTCGCCCAAAAATGGAAATTTTACAAGGCAGACGCTGCTGTAGGTATGGGGGAGTGTTTCTTTAAATAGCCAAGCCTCCAGCTTTATCGATTTTTCGAATGTTCAACGCTTTATGCCAATTTTACTTTGTTTTCAGCTGGATTGGTTTATTTCACGTTCTGCCCTGCTGTAAAACAAAATTCAGTGCAATTTTAGTCTACGTTTTATTCCTTTATTATTTTTTTAATGACAAATAGGTATATAATTATATAAAATATTTCTGAAATTCTAGTAATTTTTAAAATAATTAGACTGTTTAATTTTACGGCGATTAATTGATAAATCAATGTAAACAATCATAATTGTATTGTAATAAAATTTATAATCAAACAATAGATGATTCATGCAATGTGGATTTTTGTTAAAATTTAATGATAATAATTAAGTGATAAAAGTACATTTCAAGATATATCATTTTAAATATTTATATATATGACTTGTGTTATTCGAGACGTGTATAAAATTAATTCTTATGTCTACAATAAAAAAACTAAACGATTTCTTATATTAATATTACCTTATAAAATTAAAAATAATACATTATTGAATTAAATGAGTAATCAAATTAAATTTGGGTTTTATTTCTTTATTTTCTTTTAAAATAACAAATAGGTATATAATTATATAAATGGTTTATAAAATTCTAGTAATTTTTAAAATAATTTTACTGTTTAATTGTACTGTGATTAATTGAAAAATCAATGTAAGCAATCATAATAATGATTCTAGAATAAAATTTATAATCATACAGATAATCGATGCAATGTTGATTTTTGTTAAAATGTAATAAAATCCTTCTGATGATAAAAAGTACCTTTCAAGATATTGCTTATCATTTTAAATATTTATATGATTTTATATGTTGTGTTATTTTCGAAACGTGTATAAAATTAATTTCAATGTTTATATAATCAGGAAAACTAATTATATTAATATTTCCTTATTCAGAAAAACTAAATAATTTTTTATATTAATATTTCCTCATTAAATTAAAAATAATACAAATTGCAATGTGAAATTAAATGAGTAATTAAATTCAACAATGCTTCTATCGAAATATACATTATATGCTGTTGTAAATTAATTTTTGTCCATCATTTTATTAGGTAGTTGCACTTCGTAATTAATTTAATGCCTGATTCTGTTATTTTAAAGTATATAATGCAGTGCTAATCTCCACTCAAGTTTCTCATGCATTTACTTTTACCTTTAAACACGCTTCACAAACACTTTTACTATACTTCTTTTTTGTTATGAATGTGTATAACTATATACACCTTTTTTATTATGCATGTGTGGTTTCCTTGTTTTTAGCTAAATTTGTGCAGTTTTATTTTATTTATTTATTTATTTTTAAATTCCTAAATAATTCCAAGCATTCTTGGAATCAAAAACCTGTGAGAAGATGTTCTTGCTCTAATCCAAGGTTTGGGAGCGCGGACAATGGACCAGTAAACAAGTCGGGGCAGGGAACGGTATTTATAAAGGGTTCCGTATTTTTAATCCTGCACTGTTATTTTTGGGGGTGAATAAAATGTGACCTCCAGTGCATAATTTCGATGCTCAACTATTATTTATATTTTTTTCATTTTCCGTAAATCAACAAAACACGTTTATTAATCAGGCTTTGAAGTCATGTTTGCAAATGTTTACAGTTTATATAGTCAGTTGCGGAATTTTAAAGTCTTCTTCCCCACCCCGCTAGATTCAACCTCACCCCTTAGCCCATCCCATAGACATCACTGGATATAATAATAGATCTTTCAAAAGGATCTTTCTGTATAAGGTCTATAAGCAGTATTTCGCGGTATGGTTGTTCTGCTCTGGTTTTCAGAATACAAAAATTCGTTTAAACTGCTGTCTATTAAAATGTTTTGTTTGTCTGTTGTCCTCAATTTTATGTAACATATTAGGTACATTGAAAAATGCAACCTTCAAAAGACGGAAAATTTTGTTCAAAAGCATTTAATATGTATAATGAGGTAAAAATGAAAAATTATTAATAAAGCATAAACAAAATGTAGTTGTAAGTATTACTATTCCTTTGAAGTAATCTTTATATTTTTTTCCTCTTTTGGGAAAACAATCTTCTTTTTATGTCATTCTTAATTTTAGTCAATTACTCAAAAGTATATTCTGGAACATCTTCTACTGATAGAAAAATTATATAAATTTTGTCTATTTTAACGAGTGAACGAATGTATTAAATGATGTTTATATATTTATAACATGCAAAGTTCATAGACCTTAACCGGGGAATTCTTATTTGTACGCAATAACGAGAGTCCATCTTAAACGGGTGCCGTTTTAAAAAGAGTCCACTATATATCTAAATGATGTCATAAAAAATAAATTAGGTTAACATAAAATGTCTCCAGGGGGAGATGGTGGTGGGGGGCGAAGACCCCCCGGATGTATGACTGCCATTGCATACGACTCAAAATCAACATACGCCTTCTTGCGGTTGTTCTGCCTTTTTATCCTGAAGAAGATTATTCTTTTTTGTCTCCAAAACCAGTTTATACTCCGAATCAGCTGTTTATGTTGTTACTCACGACGTATTTTCATTTCAAAAAAGTAAATCATTCGCTACCCCCCCCCCCCCCACACACACACACACACACACTCAACCCCCTTAATTTCTTCTATAATCCCATACTAGGTTCAACGTTTTATAATTTTTTTTATATTCTAAAACTAGCTTGCATGTGCATCAGATGGATGGAAAGAATGCTTTTCGTTGCTAGCGAGGGAGGGAGTTCTTGTATTCAAAAATAGCCCGCTGCATGAGGTGAAAATTGGGTAAGTCTTTGAAGATGAGCTCACTCGCTGTGACAAGAAGCATTCGTTTCCACTTCTTTATAGCCTTTTTATTTCCTTTAGATAAAACTCAGGAAAACTAAACAAAACTTTTACTGCGATGCAGATTGTGCACATTAAGTAACAAGAAAGATCAATCATACACAAAGCATTGGTTATGAAACACTTTTGGGCTGAAATGCAAAATGCGATACATTCAGCGGTGATATTTTTTTTAATTATCACAGAATTACGATAATTTATTTTACTTGGAAACTTCAAACTTCATCGAAAAATATGAACTTTATTCATATGACGTCATCGAAATATAAATGGTCTGGTTCTCTATGTAAAAGCAATGAATATTTCATTCATGCACTTTTATTCCAGACTCCAAAGTTAGATAATTTTGCGTGGAAAAAATCGGTCCTTTCAACTTCGGCCCATCGTACACATGCATTATCGATAAGAAAAATAATTAAATTCCCGTTGGATCGCCCCCGGTACACTGAAAATCTTCAGAGATACCAATGGCCGTAGATGCATAACAAGCAAGAATCCATGGTTCATTTTATAAGCTATTTGCAGGCCGAAGGGTACCATTTTTAAAAACAAGTTTTATTATTTTTTTCATTTTCGTACCTTCTACGATTCGCATCTGGGGGGGGGGGGGGGGGGATTGCTCACTTGCCAAATCCATGCGTTCAATTTTTGCCGACTAGGCCGCGGTTCATTAGATCTCGAAATGTGGAAATCCTTTAAAAAATATATATTTTTTTTTTGCTTAATTATAATAAAAAATTGTTTTTCTAGACTGCACTTACAGGAAGGTAAGAAAGGTCTGATGGAGTGGGGGTGTCTGGGTGCCCTTCTTGGTTGCGTACCCGTAGATATCCGAATACATCGCATCCTTACATATGTGTAGAATCGAGCATAATCTGATCCTCACTTCAATTCCCACACTTTTCGCTCACCTCTGTAGACGCAGCAAACCCACGTGGATACGCAACAAAGGAAGTTGTGGCGGGAAAAATTGGCAGAAAAAAAAAATCTCCGCGACCGGAAACCGGTTGGCGGCTGAATATCGTCTGAGGTCAGGACGATTTCGCGAAGAATGAACATTCTGAGCTCACCCCCGAAACTCTTTCCAATTTCGTACTCGTTTATGTGACCTCACCAACGAGTTGGCTTCCAGAAAGCTTTATGTTTATTTATTTCTATTTTCATCTAGTTTTTGTTTTCAGTTTCCTGGTTCGGATTAGGAAAAAATGGAGCAGCTCCAGGTCTGAGAATTAAAATTGAAAGTCGGGAAATTGAATTGATTTTTCTTTTGTGCGAAACTATTTAGTCATTTTTGCATATTAGGTATTGAAATTTAAGTGGGACGGGGAAGGCAATTTTTATGTATCTATTTAGTGTATACATTTTTTTTATACATTAGTTGCATTTAATTCAAATAGAGTAGTAGTGTATGCAGTGCTATAAATTTCATTAAGATATATATAATTTGCTGTGTATTAGTATGTGTAAAGAGAAAGTAAATTGTGATAGTGTAAAAACAAACAAAAATACTGAGTTCATATTTTCTTGGGATTAAAATATTCTGGGCCTCTGAACAATATTTTACTGAAAGATGTGTATCATAGTCTGAGCTTGAACACAAATTAAGCGATTTAAATGAAATTTGGTGCTATTAGTTCAATTCTTGAAAGGCAGAAGTGCACAATTGGATCAGGAAAAGGCCCCGGAGTTTTCGAATGGAAATAGATTGTACTTTCTCTATAGAAGGAGACATTATAATTTCGTGATTACAGTTGTTTCAAGGACGTTATGAACCCTCATCATCAGGTCAGAAACATTGGATAATAGAAATAGTACTAATAGAAAGTAGATTAAATTCAACTGTAAAATACAATTGGGCATTTTTTTTTTTCGATTTTGAATTTTCGAATAAATGTTGTAAAAGATGCATATTTTTGGGTAAATAATGTACGTTCAATGCATGGAGTTAGAAAAAAGAGGAAGATAAAAGTCCTATGGATGAAACGTTTGAAAATGCCATAATGCTTTGAGAATTATATATAGTTAGTTGTCGCTAGTGTTTAAAGTAGCTGCTATTGTTAATTGACACAACAGAAAAGCGTAGTATATATTTTTGATTATCTTTGAATTAAGAGGTCCCTAATTATGAGTATAATTAACCTGTATTTTTTCATAGTTGTAGGATAGAGTACAGAATAGATGGAGATAAAAATTAATTGAAAGATAAAATAGTTTTGAATGCATAGGCATATTCTTTACGGTTTCAGTTATACTTAGCATTGTGCTATCAATATATTTTTACAAAATTGGCAGTTTAAATAAATATTTTTGCCCTTTCGCCATAGAAAAGCATACAATGCCGGGCTACTTATTTTATCCCAGCGCCACCTGAATGATTGTTTCAAACGATATTGGTGTTTTCTTAATATGAAGTTTTAACTCTTTACTTTAACCTCCATGGTTGTGTTATGGTAAATAATATTTGTAAAGTTTAATTAAAAAGCAAATGCCATTGTTTATAAGAAGCTAGCACACACCGTTTGTGAGATATTGTGTATTTTTGATCTGGAACGGTTAAAATAATATACATTATTAAATATTCTTCTGTTATGAGTGTTCAGAAATAGAGATGCTTCTGTAGTAATCTGTGAGAGAAAGGAGTTTCTCTTTGTTAGCTACGTCACTGCTTCTAATTCTTTTCTTTGGTTTCTCCACAGACTGTTTTTCCCTGAATAAAATTCCATTACATCCTCGCATTAAATCTTATTAAAATAACCCTTCCCTGTATTGCTAATCAGTGGAGAAATTAAACTGAAACCGAACGTTCTCCGAAAGGTTTTCATCTCCGCGACAAACCAGTTACGTCACTCAACCACGTAGGCGTGTTCCCTTCCATCCAATGGTGACTACGCAGGAGATGATACTTCGGAGAAGAATTGTTTGACTAGAAAGAAACATGCTTGATGCATCTGGTGAATAATTTTTGGCTCATTTAAAGAAAGCGGCACGCTTACCTACATAGAATTTAGAAGGCTGAACCTTGGACGGAAATATAGAATTATTTATTTTTCTTTTAATCTTTTCGTATAAATGGATGTTGCTTTTTTTTTTTATCTGTATAAATTTTAATGTTGATGGGTATATCCATCCTTTAAATTACAGCTTACAACGGCTAAACATGTTTAATAACTATGATCAGGGATGACATGTATAAGTGCGTATTAAACATGCCAGTTTTATATATTTTATACAAGGGTTTGTTGATTTAAATCAAATTAATTTAAATCATGATTAAAACCACGATTTCAATTATTTGATTTAATAAATATCATTGATTTAAATTAGTTATTCACAAGAAAAAAAAACGTGCATTATTAAATTATTGGTTTATTTTAATTGATTTAGAGAATTATATTCACAAAATAAAATATATTTCTGAATTAGAAAAAAAAAACTTTATTATATTTTAAATTAACTAAAGGTTCATCTGAAGTATATTTCAATTTTTAGAATAACTTTGTTTTTAAAAGTCTTAAAGTAGACCTATAGTTCTCTTGTTCAAATTTTCCCCAAACTTCAAAATTTAACCTTAATCTATAAACTTTTTTTTCACACTTTAAACAAAGTTAGTATGTTATTGGATAATGAATCCATTACAAAGTACTTTCATAGGGAAAAAAGAAACCCTAAAAGTCATGTAATTTTGAATAGGATGCATCACAAATGCATTTTGAGTCATAACTATAATTTTCAAATTTTCATCATTACAGGTTATGTCTCCGATTATATAAATATATAATATACAACTAATAAGAACCATTGCATAAATATTTTAAATTCAGACTTTTATATCTTAAATAATAAAAGGCAATGTCTGTGTGTGTGTCTGTCTGTCTTATACTATACGTTCAGCGACCGCGCTTCGGAGAGCTACGAAATTTGGCAATCGGAGACCCGGGGGGATGGATGGGAAGGAGACACGTGAAAACCGATTTTTAAAATTTGAATAATTTTTTTAGTTATTTAATGTTTTACGCGATTTCGACCGTTTTTTGCCTTTTTTGCTCTTTTTCCTCCACGATCCAGACGTCGTAGAAAAAAACAAATCACACCAGCGGAAAGAGCAGACAATTGCGTGTAAAAATATATCAATTTCAAATTTTAATTTCGATTTCTAATATTTTTTAAAGATTTTAAAACAAAAGTCACTTTTGGCTAAAAAAAACCGATTTTTTGTTTTTAAATTCTCAATAATTCTTAATATAAATAGTAAAAAGTACTCGTAATTTCGACTAATAATTTACATTTTCAGAAAGGTCAAAGATCTGGCATTCTTACAAGTCCAATCTGGTCAAGAAATAATTATAAATATCCACAGGATCGCGATTTTAATGACCTAAGGATTTCCAATTTCTCGGCGAACCGCGTTTTCACCCGTTGAATTTTCTCTCCGTCTCCATGGAGACCGTCCTTCCGGTTTTAAATGAATTAAGATATGTGTTGTATACAGCGGGTGAAATGATTATATTTATATGATATTTTAATTTATGGATATTTTAAATGATTGAATTATGGTGGATTGAATTGTGGTGATGTATTTGAAATTATTATATTCATGTATTTGTGGAACGATATTGATGATTGATAGAATGTTTTAATTTATGGATATTTTAAATGATGGAACGATGGATATTTTATATTTATTGGATAAATAATAATGATAAATAATAATAATAATATGGACAAATAATAATAATAATAATATGTATAAATAATAATTTTAAATGATGGAACGATGGAATGAGGATGATAGAATTAGAGCTTAGCATATGGTCATTATAAAATTTAAATTAGCGCGCGGGAAGTTAGCGCACGGGAATTGCACTCGGTAGGCACGGGTTCGATTCTCTCCAGTGCCTAAACTGCCTCCGTGTTCAGGCGGTGTACGATCACATTAAACATGTGGGTCCGTAAGACTTTCCGAGAGGTTGTTGGTAGGGGAAGGAGGGTACGGTCCCTGTGGATGCCTCCCCCACTGGGTCCCGGTCTAAATTGGGTGAATAAAAAGAAAGTTATGGATATTGTCGCGAAGGCGCAGTAGCCCAGTGGTTAGCGCTCGGGAATTGCACGCGGTAGACCCGGGTTCGATCCCTGCCACTTCCAAAACTGCTGCCGTGTTCACGCGGAGTACGATCACGTTAAACATGTGGGTCCGTAAGTCCTTCCGCAAAGTTGGTGTTCGGGGAAGGAGGGTACGGTCCCTGTGGATGCCTCCCCCACTGGGTTCCGGTCTAAATTGGGCGAATAAAAAGAAAGTTATGGAGATTGTCGCGGAGGGCGCAGTAGCCCAGTGGTTACCTCGCAGGAATTTCACTCGGTAGGCCCGGGTTCGTTTCACGTCACTGCCGAAACTGCTGCCGTGTTCACGTGGAGTACGATCATGTTAAACATGTGGGACCGTAAGTCCTTCCGAGAGGTTGGTGATAGGGGAAGGAGTGTACGGTCCCTGTGGATGCCTCCCCCACTGAGTTCCGGTCTAAATTGGGTGGCACTTCCTGGCCGTCCAAACAGTTACCTTACACCTTTCTGGTAGGTCGCGCCAGCGAGTTTGCAACGACCAGAATTTGCCACGGCCAGAATTTTCGAGGGTAGCGAACAGGCTGGTCGCCAAAGGCGGCTAGTGGTTTAATAATGTGTGAAAACACTTTTACTTAATTTACAAAATGGGTATAAAATTAAATTATTAAGGAAAGGAAGTATTTATGAAATTATTTTAAAATAAAAATTATATATAAAATAATCTGATTTAAATAAATAAAAATCTGATTTTTTTAAAATTAAAAATAAAAGAAAAAAATCCGCACTGAGTTTTTAAAAAATGTGTATCTTGGTAAATTAAACCCATGATAGTCCAACGAAATAAAATAAAAAATCTGATGTGGGCAACACATAACTTTCCTTATATAATGCAATGAATTTACTACTTTTACAGTTAAAGAAAATGTTATTCTTATAGTAGATACTTATATTCTTTCTAAGATATTGAATTTTCTTCAATTAGTCGTCATTTTCATTGATTTAGAGTCATTTTTATCAATTTGGCGAGATTTTAATTAATTTGGCAGCAATTAAAAATGTCGCCAAGTTGGCGACATTCCGTCAAATTCGTCGCCAAAATCTCGCCAAACGTTATGGACGGAGAAATAAGTTATTCTTACAGCAGATAAATGACTATTGGCGTTCAAATACAAAAGTATTACTCAAAAGTATATTTTTTCATGAATGGAACGAGCTAGATCCACGAGAATGATGTCACCCAATTTATCGCATGGTATTACATATGAAAAGTGAGCATGTTTCTCAATAGGAAATATATGTTTTTTATTTTATACAACTTTTTGATAATTTTTTTTTAAAATGTGCAAAATTTCGAGAACGGTTCATGTTAACGTTCTAAAATTTATGTCAATCGTTTTCTAATGAAAAATTACATAAGAAATGTCTATTTGCGTAACTTTATTAGCTGTTTTGATTTTTTGACGATTTTTTCAAAATTTCACTCGAAAATTTAGGGGGGTTCTGAACATTCGATTGCGTATAAAAACAATAGGCTTCCAGTGTTTACGGATTGTGATTTTTGTACCAAATTTCGTTCGAATCGGCCCATTCGTTCGTCAGTTATCGTCTCCACAGACTCACTGACACACACACACACACACACACATATTTTCACACACACACACACACATATTTTCACACACACACATACACACACACAGACATCACTTCAAAAATGCTTGATTCGTGATCAGGGATGCTTGAAACGGGCTCTCCTGTCGAAAACTCGAATTCGAATTTTCGACCCCGTCCCAAACTTTCCTTGTACATTATGTATATAAGGAAAGTAAAAATAGGCCTTCAAAATATTGAAATAAATAAAAATAGGAGGCCAAGTGGAAACACTTTTATTTGTTTTTTATTTTATGTACATTTTAATTTTCCTTATTTTTACAGTACAATAAATACACACTTAGACATGACTTTTCTTTTTATAATACTTTCCTTATACATATGCTGTGCGATGTAGGGAAAGCGAAAATGTAGCAAATGATTAATTGTCTGAAATTGATACGGTTGTCGAATTCAGTTCCAATTCTAAGGCCGTCTTCACCGATGTAGTTTTAATTTATTTTGAAGACGAATGTAGGCAACTGCACTGACCAAACCAGATGCAGGTAGGCTGAGGTCACTTTTTGCAACGAATGTTGATTGTTATTGACCCAGAATGTTTGTTTTCAACTTATTTTGCTCCCAAATGAGGAAGACATTGAAAAACAATTATTTTAATATTGCTTATTTGTTATGGTTTTCCTTTTGAAAGGTCTATCGTGTTTGTCAGGTTTTCTTTTCTTTAGCCTTATTTGTTATGGTTAGAAATATGTTACTTTTCCTACATATATGATATAATGTGTGCCGATTGTTTGTTGTGCCGTATTGATTTAGTTAATTACTTATCTTAAAAAAGGGGTGCTCTATATCATTTAACTTATTAACTACAGCCATTAATAGTTGGGGTTAGTACATTGCTTTGGTGGCCGTAAAACCCACCTAAATTTTGCATAACGGGATACTAAGTAATATATATATATATATATATATATATATATATATATATCTTATAGACATACAAAAGTAAGATCTAAGGGTAAATAGAACAGTCTTCAATTTATTTAACACACATAATCTTTCACATCTTGGGAGAATCCTCGGGTTTTTCACCATCTCAATCAACACCAGATGAATCTGAGAACTCATCACACACAATTTACAAAACTGTTATACTGCCTTGCTCTACAAAATGTCCAACTTCACAGACTGACTGGATTCCAACTGCTGACCAACTCCGAGCAACAGGCAACTCTCGTGACCCCCCAGCTTGACCTCATATATATATCTTCCTTCTGTTGGACCGTCTACGTGCTGGTAACCATGAGGGCTATAGAATAAAGTTTCATTTTATATGTTATTGTTTTAATTAGAAAACGAGTGACAGACATGTTTAAACCTGGCATAAATCGTTCTTGAGATATTGCACATTTTGCGAATAAATGTATTTAAAAAGTTAATTGGATATCATAAATAGGTGGGATTTCCATGTTGCTTCTTGGTGTGCCGTCTCTCAACAAGGAGAAAACACATTATAGGCAACCATCGCATTATTTGAAGAAACGGGTTGCTTGACCTTGGCGACATTTTAGTGACTTTGGCGCCAAATTTGAAAAAATATCGCCAACTAGGCGGCTTTTGGCGAGATTTATAAATCACCCGAATTTTGTTGATATCTCCATTACTTTCGAAGATACGCCCTCTTTTTAGCGATTTCTATGGAGAGTATATAAGGAAGTCATTGTTTAGCCAGTGAATTGTGAAATAGGTCAGTATATTGAGAACATAATCTTCTGTTTTGTGAATTAGTTGAGCATTTAATGGATATTACATTGTACTTTACGGTTGTTTTGTAATCTTGTAAGATAGCTATAGTGTTACTAGCTGTATATTGTTCCTGGTTGTGCTTATTGGATCTTTTAAATAAAAGCGTTAGTTATCCAGAAATTCGGACTCATTTTTGCACCCTGAGTGTACACCCACAATTTGAGAGGATACGTCGTAACAATGTGCATTATTATGGGACATATCTATTAGCGCAATTCACCCTTTCTGAAGAAAAGATTCATTTTGTATTTTGAATCAAATTTCTTTCATCTGTAAGAAGAGTCTGGTGTTGTATGCATACATTTTTAAATAAATGATTTCAAATCTGAATATTAAAATATCCACAATTCTGTTTTAATAACATTTAGAAAGGAATCCTAAAGTTTAAATAAATATGTTTTAAATATTTAAGATACAAACATTAAAACTCTCATGTATTTAAATTATTTTAATTTATTTTCACAGTTCTTTAAGTCAGTATCCACAATGTTCTATTTAACCATTTTTTTTAACTCTTTGTTCCATATTTATTTTCATTTATTCTCACAGTTCTTTAAAAATAATTTAAAATGTTCTATTTGGTAAATTTTCTGAATTGTTTGCGCCATTTTTATTTTCATTTACTTCTATCTCTTGTTCCGTTCGAACAGGAAGTTTTTAACACCGCGGAAGTATTCCATTCTTTCCCACCTCTTTCGTTTTTTGAATATTTTTAAGGGAACAATGGTGGCCAATTTTTTTGTGTTCTCCACAACTATTTCACCTTTCGAACTTATTTAGATCTTCTATATTTTGGGGACTATTGTTGTGAATGTTTTTATGACATTATTATCTGATTAGTCATGGGGATAATACAATACTGTTATTCTAATATAAGGCAAAACAGATTTAAAATTTCTATTTGCTTTGCTTTAAAAGGGCGGCATGAGTCTAGTTACTGCTTAGCTTTATTTAATACGAAGAGGATTTAAAATAGTTACTGACCTGTCAAATGTGACAAGTATATTGCTTCCTTGTTAATAAGCGCCGGTTGTTAAACTTTTTTCTGCATTCCATTCTCTTTCCATTCTAAGGTGTTTTACATCGTTTTCAGCAAGGTGTAAAAGGAAGTATATTTTTTAATCGAAATACAAAAGTATTAAATACTTTAAAAATTATTTGTAGATTTTAAACCGTTCCGGCAGGGCCTGATTAATGGACGGGCCTCCGGGGCCATGGCCCTAGGCCCCAGATTCTAAGGGGCCCCCTAAATTTTGTATGTGTTAAAAAATCGAAGCATAAATAATTTTTTTAATTAATTTAAAACTGGTAATATTAGTTATTTTTTTAACTATAAAATACGTTAATGTTTTAAATATTATACATATATTACTTTGAAGTTTTTTCTACACAAGGGTCTCTTATGATCCTGAGCCCCCCCCCCCCCCCAAAAAAAAAAAATGTTATGTGTTGATGTTTGATATGCCATGGTGGTATGGGGTCCTGAATTAACACCAGGGCCTGGGCCCCACATTCGCTTGATCAGGCCCTGCGTACCGGCCCAGCACGCCCTGGGCCCACCACAGGAATGCACTCATTTTTTTTACATTCCCTACAATACATGGTAATGTATATTACTTTCCCTGCAATACATGGTAACGCATTGGGAAAGTATTGGAATCATGTTGAAAATAGCAAATCAAGTTTTCAGTGGATCTACACGTTTTGAGACCTCTAGAACACGAAAACAGTATTTTTAACTTGGCGTCGTCTGTCAGTGTCTAGATTTATGAGAACGTGAATATGAGTCTGTAGGGAAAGTCATGTGCTGCCCATATCAATTTTTTTTTAATTACTAGTAGAATATTCAGTTTTGCTTTTCAAGTTTTCACTTAAAAACAGAGATTCTTTTAAATTTTCCAGACCGCATATGACTTGTCACTCTGAGAGTACTAATATCAATTTGTAAGGATTTTTCAGACGATTTTTTCAGTTTTACTTTCCTATAGAAGGTGTATCGCGAGTATATCGTACCAAACTCTTCAGAATTTTGACACAACTCAAAATTTGTGACTTTTCAGTTGTTGCTAATATTAAGTTGAAGTAAATATTAATCTGTCGAACCAGAAAAAGTGTATTGATTTAATTTTTACTTTCCTTGTAATGCATAGTAATGTACAGGAAAAGTATTGGAATCGTGTCGAAAATCGCAAATCGAGTTTTCGACGGATGTACACGTTATGAGACCTCTGGAACACAAAAATACTATTTTTAGCGTTACGTCTGTGTATCTGTCAGTGCAGATTTTGTATCCACTCTAACTCAGAAACTAATTGACCAAATTTCATAAAATTTTATTGGTAAGTCACTTGTGAGGTACCCTGGTGCCGGTTGGATTTTGGGACAATTCGGGATAAAAGAACCTGTCTTTTTTGCAAAATGGCCCGCAAAAAATGTTTCTATCCACTCTAGCTAAAAAATTGATATCTCAAATTTCACAAAATTTGGTGGATAAATCACTTGTGGGTTGGTTGCCCTGGGGATGATTATATTTTGGTACGATTCGAAAAAAAGGAATCTGCCTTTTTTTGCGAAATGGCCCCCATAAATCGTCAAAATCTAAAATAAAAGATTATGCTCAAATATATCAATTAAATGCTTGTTTTGTACGTAATTTTTGACGATGAAAAGAATACGACCCACCCCATTACTCCAAGACAAGCCGTTCTCCAGATATTTTAGTTTCTTTGTATTTTTGTTACGCCACCTTTGAAAATAAGCCCATTTACCAAATAAACACGAAAATGGATTTAAAAGTGCAAATTCAGTGTAATTTAAAATAATTATGGGTGTTATTTTGTACAATTAAAATCAATTTAATGAATTATTGAAGAAATAAAGAGAATGTGAACATGAGTCTGCAGGGAAAGTCACGTACTGCTCACATCAGATTTTCAGGGAATAAATCGAACTGGAGCAGCTAGAAATTTCAAATTCGGTATGCCGTTGTCTCACATTTTTCATACATTTAAGTAACATATATATAAAATAATAAAAGGCACTTCAAAAGGCAATACTTTTACTATTCGTTATTTTTATGTTAGAATTTCACTGTGATGAATTTATTAGGAATGAATTAGATACTGGTTAGGAAACTTGCACGATAATAACGGTAAATTCTTTTATAATTTGGCTAAATTATTTTGCATAATAAATATATATGAATTAATTTAACATTATGTAGAAAAAAATGGTAAACATTTTTAAAAGAAAATAAAAATCATTATTTTTCAAGCAGATAAGCAATCCTTGTGTTAGGTGTACATTTGATTTGTTGCTACCTGAATTATCTTATTATCCATGTGTTAGGTGTACATATGATTTGTTGCTATCTGAATTATCTTATTATCCATGTGTTAGGTGTACATTTTATTTGTTTATACCTGAATTATCTTATTATCCATGTGTTAGGCGTACATTTGATTTGTTGCTACATGAATTATCTTATTATCCAGGTGTTAGGTGTACATTTTATTTCTTGCTACCTGAATTATCTTATTATCCACGTGTTAGGTGTACATTTGATTTGTTGATACCTGAATTATCTTATTGGTAAACGTTACAGTGCTGTCTAAAGCTTTTTGGTGCTCCGTAAAATAATTTAACATAGCGCTGATGCTCTTGAAAAATAAATTATAATTGATCCCTAATATGAATGGATATTTTTCACTGTTTATTTTTGGTAATAGGCAAGATTGAAATCTTACAAATTGAAATATAGATGATTACTCACCCGAATTTTCTGCGAATGTTTCTGGAACAAACGAACCATTAAAATCCAGCGGTTCAAAATAACGGCACAATGTTTTATTTCATTAATTTGCTTTTTCGTCTACTAACCACTTCACAATCGTCTCAAATTGATTATTGTTCTAACTCTTTATTTTACTATCCGCCTTGGCTAACACATGAGGTTGCGAGAGCGGGGCGAAGGACATACTGAGTTGCCTAAGTGTTGTTTTTTAGAGGAAGCATCGTCGTTACTGGAGAGTGTTTTGCTCGGATAGAGAAAGTCGTAAAGCTGTCATTTATTTATTAACCAGCTGTCATTTATTTATTTGTTGGGAATCTCGATTTTTATTACTTCCTCTACAATACACGGCAATGTATAGGGAGAGTATTAGAATCGTGTAGAAAAACTCGAGTTTTCGACGGATCTACACGTTTTGGGACCTCTAGAACACGAAAAAACTATTTTTAGAGTGACGTCTGTGTGTGTGGTAAAGAGTAAAATCTGATGTGGGCAGCACATGACTTTCCCTGCAGACTTATTTATATCCATGTTTTCTTTATTTTAATTAAATTTAATTCACTTTTAATTCAATTTTCGTTCTTATTTGATAACTGGACTTCTTTTCAAAGGTGGCGTAGAGAAAATACGAAAAAACTAAAGTATCTCGAGAACGGCTTGTCCTAGTGTAATGGGGTTGGTCTTATTCTTTTCTTCGTTAAACATTACGTATTAAACAAGCATTTAAGGGATATATTTGAGCATTCGTAGTTTTTATTTTATATTTTGGTGATTTTTGCGAGCCATTTTGCAAAAAAAGGCAGGTTATTTTTTTCCGAATCGTACCATAATCTAATCAGCACCAGGGTGACCCACAAGAGACTTATCTACCAAATTTTGTGAAATTCGGTCCATTCGTTTTTCAGCTAGAGTGGATAAAATCTTCTGCGGGCCATTTCGCAAAAAAAGGCGGGTTCTTTTATGACGAATTGTACCCAAAACTAATCAGCACCAGATTCGCCCACAAGTGACTTACCTACCAAATTTTATGAAATTCGGTCCATTAGTTTTTTAGTTAAAGTGGATACAAAATCTGCACAGACAGACACACACACAGACGTCACGCTAAAAATAGTTTTTTCGTATTCTAGAGGTCTCGAAACGTGTAGATCCGTCGAAAACTCGAGTTGCGATTTTCAACATGATTCCAATACTTTCCCTATACATTACCATGTATTGCAGGGAAAGTAAAAAAAGGCAGCACATGACTTGACCCTACATGCTCATATTTACTCTTTTTATTTCTTCAATAATTCATTAAATTGAGTTTAATTGCACAAAATAACACGCATAATTATTTGAAATTGCACTGAATTTGCACTTTTAATTCAATTTTCGGTTTTAATTGGTAACTGCATGTATATTTTACATTTTGGGACCTCTAGAATACGAAAAAATTATTTTTAGCGTGACGTCTGTGCATGTGTGTGTGTCGTCTGTGTGTGTGTGCGCAATGTATGTATCCACTCTAATTCAAAAACAAATTAACTAAATTTCATGAAATTATATAGGTAAGTTACTTATGAGTTACCCTGGTGCTGATTAGATTTTAGTATGATTCGAGAAAATGGAACCTACCTTTCTTTCTTTGCAAAATGGCCCGCAAATATCTACATTAAAAAACTACATATGCTAAAGTATATCCATTAAATACTTGTTTTATAAGTAATTTTTAACAATGAACATAATAAGACCAACCCCATCACTCAACGTCTAGCCGTTCTCGAGATATTTTAGATGTTTCTCATTTTTGCTACGCCGTCTTTGGAAATTCTTCCAGTTATCAAATGAAAGCGAAAATTGAATAAAAGTTCAAATTCAGTTTAATCTCAAATAGTTATGCGTGTTGTTTTGTGCAATCCAACTCAATTTAATAAATTATTGATTAAGAAATAAAGAGAAAATGAATTTGAGTCTGTACTCTGTAGGGAAAGTCATGTGCTGCCCACATCAGATTTATTTTTTTATTCCGGTTATTACCAGATACCCGACGTTGTTCGTGATTAAAAATATATTCAAATTTTATAAACATTGTAACTCATCCACCAAATAGTTTTGAGCTAGAGTGGATATATACATTGCAGCGACACAGACGCATGAAGCCGTCATGCCAAAAATGGTGTATCCGTATTCTACAATGGTCTAAACGTTCAGTCCCGATTTCCCACCCTATTTTAATACAGTCCATATAGTGCAGAGTAAATAAAAAAAAAGTATAAGATTTTCTATTCTTACTATACAAAATTATCTGCGAGGAGCGAAAATCTAAAGAATAAAATTATATATGAAGTTCCGTCTACTGCGCCCAAATGATGACGCTGAAATGGTAGCAAAAAGAAAAAAAAAATGTATCATTTATTTACTCGTTGCAACAATTATTTAAACACGATTCAGAAATGTTTGCATTTCAATAAACCTGTTATCCAAATTAAACAAGTAGCTCAAAAAAAAAAAAATTAAAATATCAATAAATAGTGTAATTTTGTATCACATGACCGTAACTGATATAATTTAGAATATAATAAAAATATACCATTCATTTAAAAATTTATTTTTCTATCAATTTCTTCATTAATTAAATCGGATAAATTGAATGGAAATCGTCTGTCGGATGAACTCATTTAATTGTTTTGTTTTATACATTGAAACAATTTTAATTTCGTTGCTGAACAACATTATATGATATTTTTTTATTTTAAAAAGTTTCGGGAAAAAAATCGTCTGCACAATGATATTGCTATAGAAAGTTTAATTTTGTGTGTGTGTCTGTGTATGTTTTAAATTAATATTGTACCATGAAGTTAAAGAGAAGGCAATAAAACTCATATTTAAACTATTATTATTATTATTTTAGGATGAAAAGTTTGAAAATATAATAATGCTTTGAGAATTATATCTAGTTATTCCTAGTATTAGTAAAGCGTCCTTTGTTCTCATTTAACAAATCCGGAAGGCGTAGTGTTTAGTACATGTATTTTTGACATGTATTTTTAAATTAATGTTCCCTCATTTTATGTAGATAATGAGTATTTTTTTTTTCTAATTGTAGAACAGGGTGAATATATAGGAAGACAAAAATAAATTGTAAGGTCATATAAATTAGAATATGTAGGAATATCTTTTATTATTTATTTGAGTTGATAATTTTTTTTTTCTGCGAAATGGAACAATTTCTTTAAATATTATTTAATTCAACAAGATCCTTTGGCCGTAGCAATGCATACAATGCAGTGGGACTTATCTATCTTACCCAGCGCCACCTGAGTGATTGTTTCAAACAATTTTGGCGTTTTCCAAACATGAAGTTTCACCTCCACGACCTAGACAACCGCTGGGGGGTTAGAATGTCAAAAGATGGACGGCAAAAGAAAGAAATCCATAAAAATCTGTTGATATATGTATAAACAGACTTTTAATATTTTTTTTTAGATTGGAAATAAAGTCGCTATGCTTTATTTCACCAATTTGCTTTTTTATCCACTGACTACTTCACAATCGCTGCGAATTGATTATTGTTCCAACATTTTTATTTTATTACTCGCCTTGCTTAACACGAGGTTGCGAGAGCGGGCAAGGACAAGTTTATAATACGAAAGTGTGTTTTTTAGAGGAAGCGCCGTTGTATTGGGAGAGTGTTTTGCTCGCATGGAGAAAAAGCCGTAAAACTGGCATTTAATCAGTGAAATATTGCCAGTCTTGATTTTTTCTTTTATAGCCGTCATTGTTTCCTGGTCGAAGTTTCGTTTCAGGAAACGAGCGAGTCCTCAGGTTGAAGGTGACGTCGAATCGAAGCGCATTCAAGGCGTCCGGAGATCAGAAAGGCTTGAGACTTTCAATGGCCCGTATTCCCACCAAGTTATAAATGCGTCTGTCGCTGTAATGAAATTACTTTGGCGGTGTCATTTCCTTGATAAGCAGATTCTGAAAGCGATTGGTTTGTGCATTCGTGTCAATCGGCTTATTGCTTGCACTGGGTTGCCCATGCTCTCGACCTCTTCCTCTTCTTTGACCCAGACCGTCCGATCGATCCGAAGGTTTTAAAATTAAACGGCTGTGAAGTGTCACCCAATTTAGATCGCAACCCAGTGGGGGCGGCATCCGCAGGGACCGTGCCCTCCTTCTCCTACCACCAGCCTCTCTGAAGGATTTTCGGACCCACATATTTTTAACTTTCCTATCAAATTAAAACAAATAATGCATCAATATACACGGTGTCTAGGAAAGTCTGTTTTAAGCACTCCCAATAACGTTGTAAGGAAAGGCCTATAACTATATATACACGTTAGGTCTATCTAGATAATAATGTGAATATGCCAGATCTGTTTATTCGACCCAGACCGTCCAACCTATCCGAAGGTGTAAGGTATCTGTTTGAAGGGCCGGAAAGTGCCACCCAATTTTGACCGGAACTCAGTGAGGACGGCATCCACAGGGACCGTACCCTCCTTCCCCTACCACTAACCTCTCGGAAGGACTTACGGACCCACATATTTAACGTGCCCGTACTCCGCACCAACATGGGGACAGCGTTTGCAGATCCGTGAATCAAACTCTGTTCGTCCGAGTGTTATACCCACGCGTTAATTACTGGGCTGCCCTATCCCTGCTTTCGACCTCTGAAGGGAAGAGGGTGTAAGGATCGAATGGAATGTTCTGAATTTAGAGAGATGACAAGCATGTCCACTTGATCTAAGTGGTAAGTCGCAAGCTCGAAGGTTGAAGATTTTAGCTTTCAATCGATTTACCCGTTTTGGGCATCCATGCATTCTAATCAAACGTTTATGAGGTGACGTGTGCGTATTTGTATGTCCAATGCAATGTGTTTAGTAATTCTGTATATAAATAAATATCTGTCCTTTTTTAGTGCACCTAGATGCTGATTAGATTTTGGTTCAAATCGAAAAAATATAGGGATCGCACTGCTCTTTATTTTCCCTACTTTTCCGAAAAAATTATTCCTACTTTACTTTTTCACTTTTGAAAATCCTTGCTTTTCCCATATTTTTTGCTTACATAAGTGTGACCATTCAGCGTTTTTTGAAAATTGCATGAAGAGATAATATGAAACGAAATTAGGCAAATCGGCGCGACCAGGGTTTTCTGAAAATAATACTTCGCGTTTCTTTTCTTTTTATTTTTTTAAGAAAGAGCGCAAAAATACGTGATTTTTGGGAAAGGGCGCTAAATTTTGCTATATTTCAGAAAGGGTTCTAAATATTCAAACGTTTTGTTTTTAGTGTTTTGAAATAAAATAGCGTATTTTAAACACTTATAAAATCCTGAATTTTACGAAATAAAATTCCCAATTTGAATGCTTTTATTTAAATTTACGATTTTATTTAAAATAAAATCGTAAATTTTGGCGCTTTTTCTGAATTATCGCTAATCTTGAATCTGTATAAAAGAAATTGCGGATTTTAGCTTCTATTTTTAAAAATGTGCGAAATTTTGAAGGTTTTGAAAGAATTTTTGAACCTTCCTATTTTCTTAGCTACCCCCCCCCCCCACCCCCCCACCCATCCCCTTAAGTCTTGGAGATCGAAAATCTGCCTTTGCTCGGTTCTGTTTCGTGATTGACGTTAAAAGTGGGAAAGGGTTAAATTTCGTAGGTTACTGAAGGGGGGGGGGGGTCTGGACTGTCTGAAAAAGCACAAAAACTTTAGACATTTGCTGATTCCACTTCGACATTAAGAGCTTGCAATTTCGTCCCAATAGCTCAACGGTAGAGCGTCGGCTGGCCAGTTCGGAGATCCAGGGTTCCATTCCCGGTTGGGGCAGGAGGGCTCTTTGCAATGGCGCCCAAGCAAATCAACTCTGCAGGTTAGTGCAAAGATGTCGCAGGTTTGAAGACCTCAGACCGTGCGACTCGCATAGTGAGTTTAACTAGCGTCTACAGCTCGCGGATTCTCGATTTATCAAAAACGCTGCAGCAGCAAGTTTCGGATTTTACGCATGCGCGTGAACTTCGCAATGATGTGGATTTCGCGGTGCTCAATATGTTTGTTCTTCCTGTTTCTATTTCTACGCCGCTTTATAAAGTAAATTTCACGATTTAAAGAATAAATTACGTGATCTACGATTTCGTGTAGGAATGGGGGCTCGATTGATAAAGATCTTAGATAATTTTTTTTATCAGTTCGGAACGAAAGTAGCTTAAATTCATTTTTTGGAATTAAAATGAAATTCAACCACACGTTACAGAATTAGGGATGATATTTATTTTTAACTTTGCAACATGTTGAAAAATCAAATATCTGTTATTTTCATTTTACTCATGAAAATTCTAATGTTAAATAATGTTTTTTTAATATTTTTGTATCAGCACACATATTTTAATATACTGGAGAGAGCTCCCCCCACGAATAAAAATGGAAATGTGTCGCTTTACTATTAATATGTGTACACACTACACAGATCAGTTCAAATAAAAAATAACAGTTGTAGATGCAACTTAAATATGAAATGAATTTTAAATCATCAGTTCAGAAAAAAAATAATATTGTTTCTCAACAAAGGGAAAGTGAAGATTTAAAATCTGGATGCTGATATAACACAATGCAGAATGTAATTTTTTAGATTTTTTTTTTTAATATAAAGCATGTTCATTTTAAACCAGGGCATCTCTTCCTGAAAAACTATGGTTCAAATCAACCAGCTCTTTTAACTGCATTAAGCATACTATTCCTAGCCTGATTCTCAGCCTGAATTTAAGTCATAACCTAATCTCATGCTTATATATGGTATCATGTTTAAACTACACTTATAAATTACATAATTCATACTGAAAGTTATTTAAAATATTTTTGTAAAGTTTAAAAAAAATTGATTGAATTGCAAATTTCACATCAAAATTTAAATACATATTAAATTATGTATACCAAGCATATTTCTATTGTTATATATGTAATATACAAAAAATTTAACCTTAAAAATGCTCACAAAAATCATGAATGCATCATCCAATTAAAATAATAGTTATTGGTGAATTTAGCAATTCACAGCCTAATATTTGTAATCAAAAGTTTAATTGGTCACTAAAAATAAAAATATTCTTTTTCAGTAACTCTATAATTTGGTCTTAGCTTTCAAAATTAATTGTACCAATACTGTTGTACATCAATACCTGCTGAGAAATTAAATTTAAGTGAATATAAAATGCTAGAAGTATAAATTAATAATGTAGAAAGATTGCTTACCCTTGATCCATAATTTAAAAATTAGAAAAACATATTAAAAGTATATTTTGAGGGTTTAAAACTAAACATCTTGGTAGTGCTTCGGTAATTCCTAGATATTCTATTACCTTCATAATTTTGAATCTCTTCATATGTAGAATGTATTTGTACTGTATGTATGAACTTCGATGTAATACATCATTTGAACATTGCAATTTCTTACAGAAAAAATTATTTATTTATAAATTTTATCAATTTTTTTTTAATTTTGATTTATCAGTTTAAGTAATAAAATATTACTTATGTGTAGTGTTTCTTGAATTTATTCTCAAATTCTGGTTAAATTTTAAACAGTGGGTTAAATTGTAAACAAACTTTCTAAAGGGTATGAAATACTTACTTACGAAGTTACATCTAAGCCTGTTATAAAGCCAAATTTTTGTTTCACAGTCAAACTAAATACTTGGCAAATTATATCCTCAATACACACACACACACACACACACACACACACACACATATATATATATATATATATGGATGATGCATTCATGATTTTCGTGAGCATTTTTAAGGTTAAATTTTTTGTATATTACATATATAACAATAGAAATATGCTTGGTGTACATAATTTAATATGCATTTAAATTTTGATGTGAAATTTGCAATTCAATCAATTTTTTTTAAACTTTACAAAAATATTTTAAATAACTTTCAGTATGAATTATGTAATGTATAAGTGTAGTTTAAACATGATACCATATATACGCATGAGATTAGGTTATGACTTAAATTCAGGCTGAGAATCAGGCTAGGAATAGTATGCTTAATGCAGTTAAAGGAGCTGGTTGATTTGAACCATAGTTTTTCAGGAAGAGGTGCCCTGGTTTAAAATGAACAAGGTTTAAAAATAAAAATAAAATCTAAAAAATTACATTCTGCATTGTGTTATATCAGCATCCAGATTTTAAATCTTCACTTTCCCTTTGTTGAGAAACACTATTATTTTTTTCTGAACTGATGATTTAAAATTCATTTTATATTTAAGTTGCATCTACAACTGTTATTTTTTATTTGAACTGATCTGTGTACACATATTAATAGTAAAGCGACACATTTCCATTTTTATTCGTGGGGGAGCTCTCTCCAGTATATTAAAATATGTGTGCTGATACAAAAATATTAAAAAACATTATTTAACATGAGAATTTTCATGAGTAAAATGAAAATAACAGATATTTGATTTTTGAACATGTTGCAAAGTTAAAAATAAATTTCATCCCTAATTCTGTAACGTGTGATTGAATTTAATTTTAATTCCAAAAAATGAATTTAAGGTACTTTCGTTCCGAACTGATAAAAAAAATTATCTATGATGTTTATCAATCGAGCCCCCATTCCTACACGAAATAGTAGATCATGTAATTTATTCTTTAAATCGTGAAATTTACTTTATAAAGCGCGTAGAAATAGAAACTGTAAGAACAAACATATTGAGCACCGCGAAATCCACATAATTGCGAAGTTCACGCGCATGCGTAAAATCTGAATCTTGCTGCTGCAGCGTTTTTGATAAATCGAGAATCCGCGAGCTGCTGTAGACGCTAGTGTGAGTTTAGAGTAGCTAGCTGCACGGCCGGGAAAGGATACCTCCTGCACTCAGGAGCCACCCAAGGTCTACCATGCCGCCAAACGAACATTTATTTAGATCTAAAAAGATAACAATTGATAAAAAGTATTGTGATTAAACAGACAGTTTTACATTATATTTGAACTTGACAAGTACGTCCATTTTTCAAAAATGGGAAAAGGGTTATTGCGAATATAGATAAAAAGATCGTCGAAAAATAAAATTTAGAGTGAGGTATAATAACATAATGAAAAATAGATTCAAATTAAAGAAAATAATAAAATTTTAAAAGTAAAATTTAGAAAATACATGAAAAGGAAAAAAAATATTAGGCACATGAAAAACAAAAACAGAAATTTAGAATAAAATTTAGAAAAGAAAAATTAGAAAAAATACAAATAAAATGGATCAAAAGAAAAAGAAAGAACCGAGAAAATAAGAACAGTTAACATATATATATATATATATATATATATTTTAATTTCTTTTTTTAAGAAAATATGGAGGGAGCACAATAAGTCCATATAAGTTAATAAGAATGAAATAAAGGGATTCATGGATCCAAATTAATTGAGAGCAGAATCTACTTATAAGCTTAGGTCACTTTATTAGAAATTTCCATGGCGACAAGAATACAGTTTTTAATTTTATCTACTGAAGAGGGATTTGAACGAACTTTGGAGAACCAAATTGGTTTATTAGAGGGGGAGGGTTTGCAGAGATGAAACTTTTTAGAAAAAGGACAATCGAAAATGGAATGGTCAACGTCACCGAATGTATTGCAAATACAGTTAGAGGTGGATTTAATTTTGAAAAAGTATAGGTAATTAAGAAAGGGACCATGACCAGTAAGAAAGTAAATGAGGTATTTATTAAAAAATTTGTAAATTAGAATTCACGATAGGGGGGTAAGACAGGATTCTAGCCGGATCACCAGTCCTGATTGAAATATAATCATTAAGATAATTTTGCCAAAGATAAAGGATATAAGATTTGGAAAATTTGGAGAGGAGCAAGTAAGGAAAGGGAATAGTAAGAGGGGAACCAGAGATAGCAGCAATTTTGGCATGGTGATCAGCAATTTCATTTTCAGATATATTATTGTGGGCTTTTACTCAATAAATATTGACAAAGTTTTTGGCAAGGAGATCTTTAGATTTAATGGAATTAAGATAATTAGATTTATTTTTTATTGAGTTAAGAGCTTAAATAGAAGAGAGGCTATCGGAAAAAATATTTACAGGGGTATTATTAACAGAAACCCAGTCAATAGCAAAGGAAATAGCAGTAAGTTCGGCTTGAAATACTGTATTCCTGTTGTCAAGTTTATAGGAGAGAACTTTTTTCAGAACATCATGCTTAAAAATACAGACTGAAAAACCAGTGTTATTGTCAATATTTGAACCATCAGTATATATATTATAAATGGCAGAGTCTTTATCCATTCTGTTAACTAAATTTACAGACAATTTAGAGGGGTGAACGTTAGAGAAAGGAACAAGGAAATCAAAATCAAAGGGAGGCGGGAGGGAGGGAGAAAAAAAGGAATCAATTTTTTGTTTCCAAAAATTAAATTTATTATAGAGGGTAGAAATTGTAAAATGAATGGGGGGAATACCAGTGAGGGAAAATAAGGAGATATTAGATGTTGTACGGTAGTCTGGACAGATTTTTAGAAGGAAGATCTTTTGAAGTGAAAGAAGTTTTTTAATTTGCATTTTTTTTAGTTTTTTACCCCGAATAGCAGAACCGTAAGTAATAACTTTTTCCATAGCACATAGATACCAGCATTTTAAGAAACATTTTTTGACACCCTAATTTTCCCCAGAAATTTGGCCAAAAGTAGTACAAAATTTAAGACATTTTTCTTGGAGATATCGAATATGAGGATCCCAATTTCATTTATTATCAATGATTAAACCTAATTTTAAATGATTTTTAATTTTAATGGATCTATTATTAAATTTTAAAATGGGATTTCGTTTCATACTAGAGTAAATTTTGGGGAAAATAACGGAGCAACTTTTATCAATAGATATTTCTAGAGCTCCTCTACTACAGGCTGACTTATCAAGCATATTGAAGCCCATAGCGTTCTATACTACAGTTACAGAAATTATAAAATAAGTGTTTAAAACAAATACTTTATATAAAAAAAAAAGTTTCAATTAGAATATTATAGAACTTAGCTCGTACAAGTATGCTCCAGTACCAGGTATCCAATTATTTATTATCCATTGTTTTCTTTTTTCTTCATTTCTAGGAAAGCGAAATAGCCTAAAACAAATTTTGAATTAATTAGAGCAGTTCGGTGAAAAACAACCACCCATATTTATTTCAATAATACTTCCTAAAGTGAAAATACGAATAGAGCTAATGCTAATGGACTGCGCTTCCAGCTATGGTGGGCTTCAATATGCTTGATGAGTCATCTCGTATATAGAGGAGCCTTAGATATTTCTAATACCAGATGTCGTAGGTCTGAAAGTGACTCTAGTACCACTAGTACGAATTCAGTGGACTCGAAAGATGGAGCGGCGATTTTAAATTGAGAGGATAATGGCCACGCATCCTGTGTAAAAATAGTAGTAGCAAGAGGTTAACCTGAGATAAAAATAGCAGGAGGTGGTTAGTCAGATTGTCAGTTGCCCGCCATTCTGATATTAGAAGGTGGAGAATGCAGAGGCCTTCGACGATAAGAACTTGTAATTTCGTCCCAGTAGCTCAACGGTAGAGCGTCGACTGGCCAGTTCGGAGATCCAGTGTTCGATTCCCGGTTGGGGCAGCAAGGTTCTTTATATATTATGTAAATGAGGGGTAAGGCGAATTCCAATTCTTGTTTTTGCATATCAGCATTCCTGCTTTTGTTCCTTTTCAGGGATAAAGTTGGGTGCGATTCCTGAAAAATAGAACTGTGAGATAAATGGTCCGCACAATTCGGAAAGTGAAATAAATAATGGAGGAAATACATTTCTCTTTCTTAAGCAAATGACACTTTCTATATTTTTTTTTATGACAAAGAGAATGAAAAAACTTCCGTTACGCTAGAATAAACTATTCTCAAGGCATTCTAGTGAGTTTTTTCTTTTAATTCTCTAGTCGCCAAATGAGAAAGGTGATTTTATAAAAAGAAAAAAAAAAGGAAAATCCGGCTTAATTTCGAATTCTTGTTCATTCCATGTGTTATAGTTTGTGTGATAATATTCCAATTAATGTATTAAAATAAAGAAATAAATAAAAACGGAATTATAGTGTGTAGAGAAAATCATGTGCTAAACTTTAGATATTTTTCAATGGCTCTCATTTTTGTGAAAAATGGCATACTTTTGTTAAACATTTAAAAGGGCGTGGTAGGATACAAAATGCTAGGAAATTTTAACAAAACGTGGTAGGAAATTTTAACAAATTTACTGCTTTCGCTCTCTGCATATTTGCAGTTTTCTAACTCATCAGATGTTTAGTACTTTATTATTTTTGAGTGCTTTAGTACTTTTGAATTTACTTTCTACTACTATTGTATAGTAGTATTTTCTTCCGAAAATTTTGAAATTCCAGAATTTGACGGATACGCACGTTTTAAGACCTCCTGCACCCATTTGAAACGTGCTTGAAAAGATGTTCGTGTATATATCTTTTATAGGCGTGGGCACAATAACTCAATAACAAATGCGCCTATCCATATCAATTTTTTGTGTTGATATATTATGTGAAAAACTAGAACTAGATCGAATTTTTAGACATTTCCATGATTATAACTTGAATTATTTGAGTTTTAAGATTTTGATAGCATTATTTCTTATGGGAAAGCAATGATAATTCCCAGAACGAAGGTGGTAGTGTATATTGTATATGGAGAAGATAATTTAAACTAAGCTACACTATAAATGTTTATGTTATAAAATGGTTTATATTAACACAGATAAGTCAAATGTATCCAGAATTTTTAAACATCTTCATGATTATAACTTGAATTAATATCAGTCTTAAGATTTTCATAGCATTATTTCCTATGGGAAAGTAATGATAATTCCCAGAACAATGATGTTAATGTATAGTGTATGAGGAATACGATAATTTAAATTTAACTACACTTCAAATGTTTGTATCATAAAATGGTTTATATTAACACGGATAAGTCAAATGTATCCAGAAATTTTGGATATACTGACGATCATAACTTGAATTATTTAATTTTTAAGATTTTCATAGCATTATTTTCTATGGGAAAACAATGATAATTCCCAGTACTTTAGCATATGGGAAAGATGATAGTTGAAACTAAATTACACTAAATGTTTATATTATAAAATGGTTTATATTGACACAGATAAATTTAATATATCCAATTCACTGTTCATACCATGGAGTTAGAAAGGAGGAGATAAAACTCCTACGGATGAAACGCTTAAAAATGCCATAATGCTTTGAGAATTATATCTAGGTGTCGCTAGTGTTTGTAAAGTAGTTGCTATTGTTAGTTGACACTATAGAAAGGCGTAGTATTTAGTATATGTATTTTCAATAATTTTTAAATTAAGGATTCCTTAATTATGAGTGCAATTAACCAGTACTTTTTCATAGTTGTAGGATAGAGTACAGAATATGTGGAGATAAAAATGAATTGAAAGTAAAATAATTTTGAATACGTAGGCATATTCTTTATTGCTTCAGTTATTCTTTGCGTTATACTAATAATTAATTTTTACAAAATTGACAGTTTAAATAAATATTTTAGGTCTTTCGAAATAGAAATGCATACAATACAGGACTACTTATCTTATCCCATAGCCACCTGAATTATTGTCTCAAACGATATTGGCGTTTTCTTAATATGAAGATTTAACTCCTTACTTTTACCTCCATGGTTCATACTGTCCAACTGGTTCATTTGTGTTGTTGCCAACTTGAAAAAAAAATCTGATGTGGGCAACACATGACTTTCCTTATATAATGTAATGAATTTACTACTTTTACAGTAAAAAAATAGGTTTTTCTTATAGTAGATACTAATATTCTTTCCAAGATATTGAATTTTCGACAATTAGTCGTCATTTTCATTGATTTAGCGTTATTTTTATCCATTTGGCGAGATTTTCGTTAATTTGGCAACATTTCAAAAAGTCGCCAAGTTGGCGACATTCCGCCAAATTCGTCGCCAAAATCTCGCCAAGCGTTTTGGATGAAGAAATAAGTTATTCTTACAGCAGACAAATGACTATTGGCGTTCAAATATAAGAGTATTACTCAAAGTATCTTTTTCCATGAATGGAACGAGCTAGATCCACGAGAATAATGTCACCCAATTTATCGTATAATATTACATATGAAAAGTGAACATGTTTCTCAATAGGAAATATTTTTATTTTTATTTTATATGACTTTTTGATAATTTTTTTGAAAAATGTGCAATATCTCGAGAACGGTTTGTGTTAGCGTTCTAAAATTTATGCCAATCGTTTTCTAATGAAACATTACATGCGAAATGTCTATTTGCGTAACTTTATTAGTGGTTTTGATTTTTTGACGATTTTTTCAAAATTTTATTCGAAAATTTAGGAGGGTTCTGAACATTCGATTGCGTATAAAAACAATAAGCTTCCAGTGTTTACGGATTGTGATTTTTGTACCAAATTTGGTTCGAATCGGTCCATTCGTTCGTCAGTTATCGTCTCCACAGGCTCACTGACACACTCACACTCACACAGACATCACTTCAAAAATGTTTGATTCGTGATCAGGGATGCTTGAAACGTGCTCTCCCGTCGAAAACTCGAATTCGAATTTTCGACCCCGTCACAATACTTTCCTTATACATTATGTATATAAGGAAAGTAAAAATGAATGTTTACATAATCTTGAAATAATATCTTGGGCACAAAATCTGAAAAAAACACATTTTTTTTGTTGTTGTTGTTGTTCCTTATTCCCATAATGATTGCGATACAAGTGGAATTAAGCTTTTTCATATGAATGTATCACATTTCAGATATTCTAAATAAAATACACATCCCTTATAAAGTAGCGATCGTATGTTGCTATCTGCATGTCCTTGAAGACTTGAACCCCGGGATAATCTGTGTTGGTAAACAGAAGATAACTCTTACCTCCTCAGAGTGAAAAAAATAAAAAATAAAAATAAACCTTTTCAGCTGTTTTAAGGGTAGACTGGCTCTCCGTATTACGTAAAACATGGAACGAGGCTTATCGCGTAATCCGTAAATCACCCCGGCGCTCAAGGACATCCCAGAACGAGTGGAAAAATCAGCTTTGGAACATCGTTGCATTGTTTGTATCTTATTACCTGAGGGATTTATCTCGATAGAAGGTCATAACTGTTCCAGTTCATGATAAACTTTCTCTTGATTTGACCTGGCCGAACGTAGAGTTTTTTTTTTTATTGCAGAAACAGCTTTTTTTTTTTCTACGAGATGGAATTTTTAGACCCTTGAGAGGGGGTGGGGATAGGTGCTGAATTATTTGGTTTTCATCTAATCTAACCACCAAAATATAATAGGTATTACAAATAATAATAAATTTATTTTGTTTGACAAAACACGAAAAATTCACAAAAAATAAATAAATAAATATGTAGGGGTATCTGTGATAACTGTTTGTAAAGGCCCCAGAATTTATATGGACGGCTCAGGACATACGGATGTACCTATTTTTAAAGTGGGACCACACCAAGGCTACCCATTCAAATTTCATGTAATTCGGTACAGGTTCTGTGATTATGAAACAAACAGATTGATTTTCAATTTAATTTATTTAGATTTTTTTTTAGAAAACTAGCGAAACTTCAAGTAATCAAGATGGGATGCTGTTAAAAAGTTTGAGCTATAGCGACTGTTTTGTATTTTTAATTTTGAGACGGATGACTGCTTTTCTCAAATATTCGAATACTGAAAAGTATTCGAGATCTCGAATATAAAGTCACTAAGAGAAATTCGAATTCTTTGAATATCGTGCCACGATTAACACATTTATTAGAATTTGCAGGAACTATAGTCATAATTTTTTTTCAAAAATATGTACCTAAAAACATTTGTTTCCATCACGTGAAAGTGTTTTCGACTTTTAGTAAACGAACCTGTATCCTCGCTTGAAGGAATTATTTTAAAAGTATTTAATCATGTTACTGTCAAAAGATTTTTCAGATCGACTCTTCAACACCTCTAGTTTAATTTAAAAAGAGAGAGAGAGACTTGACCTTGAACGTGTTCGAATATTTATTTTCTTAAATAACAATGCAGTAGGTGGGAAGCAGTTACAATTATTCAATTATTGTTGTTCAGAGTACCTAAACTAAACATCTACTGTAAAATAATTAAAATGTAAAATAAAAATGTTTTATTTCTAAATTAAAGTGGTTTTATTATGCATTTTACTTTATTAATTTATTTAATATAAATATTATTTATTGACAATTTGAAATAATGATTCGAATATTCGAGATTTGAATTAATATTATTCGAATTCGAGAAAATAGATTTTCGCCCATCTATGGTTTTATTTTAGAAATTCTAGCATCATTATGTATATATCAGTTTGAAAACAGGATTCAACAGCATTGCTCAATACAAATCGAATTTTAATAATGACCAAATCATCTTGAATGTTAATTAATCTCATGCTAATTGAAGTCCGCAGACGTAAACAACATTTTATCTTCGATTTAAGACGTATCGTTGTCCTCCATCTTGCCTTTGCCATGGCTACAGTTTGTTATTGGGCTCGAACGGAAATCAGCCGCCTTGTGAATTTTCGTTTTCCACGCTCTGACCTCGTTTGTGTATGCGCATGTCACGTGACTGGGCCGTATATTTTAGCCTATTATTTACACAGCTCGCTTTTTCCGTTTGGATGATTCCCATCTCTCTCTCTGGTAGATTTATCTGCGCGTCGTCTACATACGTAGTTTTTACACTTTTAATGTGTGTATTTCGCTTCGAAATGTATGTACATGGACAGCAGGAGGTCCATCTAGAAGAAATTTGGCTTATTTTTCGGGATGTTTCATAAAATGGAAATTCGCGAGAACGGACACTGTTTTAACCATTAAATACCACAAGATTTCGTGTTTGGAAAATGGGGGGTTCTCGCAAAAATTTTCTAGCAACCATCTCAAACGTACTCGAGACACGACATAACAAAATTAAGACACAGAGTACCATAAAAAAAAAATGAAAAATAAATGCACGCTAGAATCTCTTTAGAGGGTGTTTTATGTCTAGATACAGCATAGTCACATTATATCATGCAAGTGTCTTTGATCTTCGAAAATATTTTCTTAGTATAAATATTATCTTTGATATTAAAGATGTTTCTGAAACGATCTTTTAATACTTCTTTTACAACCACATTTTTTGTAGTATACAAACAGATTTCTCTAGACTCGCGGTATAGTGCCTGATATCTAAGCACTGTAACGGCAAGCCTAATAACTTGAATACAATGCCTACGCTTTAATCGGCTAATAACTCAGTTTTGTCTTCATACGTCCATTATATGCACATGAACTAGAAGGTTTCCATAGTAACAGAATTCATTTTGAATATTCATTTATAATACTTTTATTATTGAAACGATAAAGAACATGCTTAAGTTTTTAATGATAGGAATTGTCTGATTTGAACTTAAATCAGTGTTAGTATATATATATATATATATATATATATATATATATATATATATATATATAAAGCCTGAAGATAAATAAAAATGAAGAAGAACAAATCTTGATTTTTTACACAACATTTTTCAATAAGTATAAATTTTGTTGACATTCAAATCTTACGAGCGACGTCCTCTGCAAAAAAAAAAAAGAAAAAAATCTGATGTGGGTAGCACATGACTTTCCCTGCAGACTCAAATTCATTTTTTCTTTATTTCTTTAAGAATTCATTAAATTGAGTTTAATTGCACAAAATGACACTAAATTTGCATTTTTAATTCAATTTCTGCTTTTATTTGATAATTGGACATTTTTCCAAAGGCGGCAAAAAAAAAAAAAAAAAAAAAATGCGAAAAATTTCAAATATCTCGAAAACGGTTAGTCCTAGAGTAATAGAGTTGATCTTATTCTTTTCCTCGTCAAAAATTACGCATAAAATAAGCATTTAATTGATACATTTGAACATATGTAATCTTTTTTTAGATATTGGCGATTTTTGCAGGCCATCTCGTAAAAAAGTCAGACTGTTCTTTTCCGAATCGTACCAAAATATAATCAGCACCAGAGTATCCCACATGTGATTTATCTACCAAATTTTGTGAAATATGGTCGATTTGTCTTTTAGCTAGAGTAAATACATGAGATTTTTGAGGGCCATTTCGGAAAAAAAAGGCGGGTCCTTTTTTCCCGAATTGTACCAAAAACTAATCAGCATTAAGGTCACACCCAAGGGTCTTACCTACCAAATTTTACCTACCAACTTTTGAATCAATCGATTAACTTTTGCTTTAACTTTGAATCACTGCCACGAATGAGGATATGAAATACATTTCTTCTACAGTTGAGTCTCCCTCGGTTTGTTTATAGGTGTAACTAATGGTTTCTTCTTAACTGTGTGTGATAAACTTTTAAGTTTGGCATAGTTTTCAGATTGAAATAAAATAAAACTGCGCAACATGAAAAATCCGTGTTTTAAGCTTATGGAATAAAAGTTTAAAAGTACACTCTCAGTGGATTTCTTGAGGCTATAGGTTGTCTACGTTTATGCAAATAAAACCCTTATTAAACAGTAAGTCTTGCGTGACAACGAATGATTTTTCAATTCCTCAATGAGAACATGCAATGCTCGCTTCCTTTGCGGTTGTTTTTTATTTTCTCTACAGTACATGGCAATGTATAGGAAAAGTGTTGGAATCGTGTCGAAAATCGCAACTCGAGTTTGCGACGGATCTACGCGTTTCGAGCAGTCTAGATAGAACTCGATAAAACTATTTTTAGCGTACGACGTTTGTGTGTCTGTCTGTGTAATGTATGTATAGCTGAAAAAATAATGAACCAAATTTCACAAAATTTGGTAGATAAGTCACTTTTGAGATACTTTTGTGCTGCTTAGATTTTGGTACAATTTGGAAAGAAAGAACCTCCATTTTTTTTTTTTTTTTTTTTTTTTTTTTTTTTTTTTTTTTGCGAAATTGCTTGCAAAATCTAAAATAAAAGACTACGCATGCTCAAATGTATCGATTAGAACGCTTGTTTTACATACAATATTTGACGTTGACAAGAATAAGATCAACCCCCTAACTCTAGGACTAACCGTTCTCGAGATATTGCAGTTCTTCCGAATGTCTGTCTCGTCGCCTTTGAAAATATGTCCAGTCGCCGAAAATGGTAAAGAAAATTGAAATAAAACTTCGAATTCTGTGTTATTTCAAAAAATAATTATTCTTGTTATTTTGTGCTATTGAAACTCAATAAATTATAAAAGAAAACTAATTTGAGTTTGTAGGGAAAGTTATATGCTGCACACATCCGATCTTTTGCTCTAGTTTTGATAACTTGCTCAAAAATCCACTAAACATTTCATCAAGCCTTTCATTGCCAGGGAATTCTACCTATCTCAAATGTAAATATTTTTCTACAATCTTTATACATGCTGTAATGCCAGAAATGTAAAATATTAAAGATTTGGAAGGATTAAGAAATGAGGGAGCGAGGAATGCGAGGGGAATGATTATCCCCACGCTAAGCACAGTGGCGATAACAGACAGGTGGTCCCATGTCTTACATACCACGCCCCATGTCTACGGATCAGCCCTCATGGTTATATACCAGCACGTAGACCGTCCAACGGAAGGAAGGTATATATATGAGGTCAAGCTGGGGCTCAAGAGAGTTGCTTGTTGCTCGGAGTTGGTCAGCAGTTGGAGTCCAGTCAGTCTGTGAAGTTGGACATTTTGTAGAGCAAGGCAGTATAACAGTTTTGTAAATTGTGTGTGATGAGTTCTCAGATTCAACTGGTGTTGAGATGGTGCAAAACCCGAGGATTCTCCCAAGATGTGAAAGATTATTATCAGGTACATTTTTAATTATATGAGGATAGTATCAAAATTGTGTTTTATTAAAAAAAAGGCTAATTAATGCGTTCCACCCAGTGTTCCAACCGAATGTTACCAAGTCTGGCATTACATCTCGCTAATTAATTAATTAAGTGTCTGAAGAAGAATGATAGAAGTTGTAATGTTAAAAATAATGATGTAACATTGATGATGTGTGTTAAATAAATTGAAGATTGTTCTATTTACCCTTAGATCTTGCTTTCGAATGTCTATAAGATATATATATATATATATATATATATATATATATATATATATATATTACTTAGTATCCCGTTATGCAAAATTTAGGTGGGTTTTGGGGCCACCAAAGCAATGTACTAACCCAAACTACTAGTGGCTGTAGTTAATAAGTTAAATGATGTAGAGTTACCCCTTTTTTAAGATAAGTAATTAACTAAATACGGCACAACAAACAAACGGCACACATGCGATTTTTCATTCCAATCCTCACAGAATGCTTACATTTGAATCACCTAGAAATATTTTCAGTTTAAACTAAGAGTTTCTCATTCAGCTTACCGCGACCCGTTCGTGCAAACAGCCTTATCAAAAGGCAAACGCGCGTAAACCCATTTCCTTGGCGGGAGTTCCTTGATAAAATTTGGCTTATGGCATCCAATGGTGCAGAGATACATATATGCATTGTGTCTCTGATGACATAAACTGTAGTTTATCTTTCACCTCAGTTCTATTTATAGCTACCTATTGCCGATTGTCTCCACTGCAGCATTGTCTTCATTACCCTCATTTCTGGCATTATTGTTTATAAGCTTGTTCATCCCCTTAGTTCACCCCCAGATATCTATTTGTAATTCATCGCAAATACCATTACTTTTATTTTCTAAAACTTTGCCCACGAACAACTAACGCCGATTGTTGATACGATCGTGGAGCATGGAGAGAGACGCGAGGAAAGTGGATGGTAATTGACATCTTCCGGGACAGACGCTTTTCCACCAGAGCCATCGCTCTATTAATCAAATTGCGCTTTTACGCGTGCAGCCTCTTCACTTCATTTCATCCCGTGCTTTGGAACGGGATTGTGTCGCATCTTACGGGGGAATGCTAACAATCACAAATTGAGATCTGTGTGCGTGTGGATTTGCGATTAAAAACTTCATGGAGTTGACATGTCTGCGAGAGTTTTTTTTTTAAACTAAAACTTTTTCTTTTGGTTATTGACGAATTTTTATTAACTCTATAATGCAGGATGATCATAATTACAGTTCCCTGTTCAGTCTTCTGAGACATATCTGTCAGTCAAAGCGTAATCAAAATTAACTGCAGTGGGACTCAAATCGACTTTCTTATACGTCACTTTCTCATCCCCTGCATACGCCACATGTATGCAAGGAATGTCATATTGTGCTCTCATAAGATTGTTTTCCTTTTTTTTTTAATTATTAGATTTTTATTTCATCATATTTATTTTATTTTATTTTATTTTTAGATATTTATTTCATTATTTCATTTTAGATTTTTATTTCATTTTCATTTCATTCATTTTTAGATTTTTATTCATTATTTTTTAATTTTTAGATTTTTATTTCGTTTACAATTTATGATTTGTATTTCTTTATTTATTTTATTTCATTCATACTTTTATTTCACTCATTATTTTTATTTCACTAATTTTTAGATTTTTATTTCATTATATTCATTTCATTTAGATTTTCATTTCATTCATTTTTAGATTTTTATTCATTATTTTTTAATTTTTAGATTTTTATTTCGTTTACAATTTATGATTTTTATTTCATTATTTATTTTATTTCATTCATACTTTTATTTCACTCATTATTTTTATTTCACTAATTTTTAGATTTTTATTTCATTATATTCATTTCATTTAGATTTTTATTTCATTTTCATTTCATTCATTTTTAGATTTTTATTCATTATTTTTTAATTTTTAGATTTTTATTTCGTTTACAATTTATGATTTTTATTTCATTATTTATTTTATTTCATTCATACTTTTATTTCACTCATTATTTTTATTTCATTAATTTTTAGATTTTTATTTCATTATATTCATTTCATTTAGATTTTTATTTCATTATTAATTACATAAGTTGTTTTATAAACTTATTCATTACCACCGTCTGGAGTGTCATGGGGGGTTGACAGCCAATAGACCAACTTTCCATAAACAGTCATTTACGGATGCCTCTTCCTCATGTGCACCAGAACAACGTTTTGTTGGTAAAATAATTTCCACTTCTGCCTGGCTCTTAGTGGGAAAACAACAAATGAAATTATTCATTCGCACCCATTTGTAAATTCAACCAATTTTCTCTTTCCAACCAATGCTTTGTGTACGTCTCTACTGGGAGTATTCCAATTATCACAAAATTGCGATCCTCGCGCGTGTGAAATGTTGATTACATTTGAGATGGTGAAGCCACAAATTGTTTACCGTGTCCTAACTTTGGTTTTAGATTGTTGGAATAATTCCAAAGGGAAACGTTGCCTCCGTAACACGTGGGTCGCGATCGCGAATAGCTTTGATGCGAAGGGTATATATGTTTATCCGCGATTGTTTGGTATCAGTATTCGTTTCGCTTTCTGTTTCTCCTTCATTTCTTTTTGATGTGAATGTCTATGGTCGCGGTATCCGCTATATAATGTATGCAATATATACACTTTGGACGCTTATATCTCCAAACCTAATAAATAACAAGTAAAAGAATAAACATAGTTTTTGAAGTACCCCCTTTTATCATATGCATGTAACTTAAATGTATGAAAAAATATATGTATTAAAATGTATACATTAAATTGCATGCGACTTCAATGAATGTAAGATAACGACATACCCAGGGTCTCTGGGGCCTCGACCCTGGGCCCTTAAATTTTGTATCTCTCTATATTAAAAAAAAGTAGCCGACGCTGTTTGACAAATTTCTCGTTTCTCGAGATTCTTTGTTTCATACCGCAAAAACTATTGCATATAAAAATATGAAATTTGGTACACTTGTAGAAAAAGCTTTGGGGAAGACTCTGAAAAGAACCGTTTTTTGATATATATTGTAGTTTAAGAAATATTTAATGTCAAAGTCAAAGAGAAAATATTTGAGCTGCGATTTCGCGTCCCGGATAAACTAACAATAGTAAGACCACGAATTTTTGCAGGCAAGTACCTACATAGGTGAATTTTTGCAGGACGAAGTCCCTTGTTTTAATTTCGATGTAGCTTTTGAGATATTTTACTTTTTATGCACTTCTGAAGTGAACTTTTTTTTTGTATAGGCATGTCTAGCGATTTCTCTGTCTCTTACCGTAAAGTTGTTTAGTTTGTTAGTTAGTTTGGCATGAAATCGCTCGCGAAGCGAGCTATCATGATCAAGAAATTCAGTTTTTGGATTCCCTGGGATAAGAAAAATCCCTGGTTTTCCCGTCTGCCGAAAATAGGCAGGAATAGAAAAAATATTTTTGAAAGTAGAATTTTTAGGAAAGATAGATATGAAGCGAGCTCTGCGAGCGCAGCGAGTAGGAGGCGAAGCCTCCCGAAGCGTGTTGCGCCAGCTTATCGAGCAGGGGGCAGAGCCCCCTAGTGTGTTAAAATATTTTAATCAGAAATAATTATATATTTAGTTTTTTGAATAATATAAGCTGATAATGTCAGTTTTTATTTTAAATTTTGAAAATATGTTAATGGTTTTAAATATTATACAGCTTTAAAAGTTTAACAAAAGTGCCTCCGGGACAGTGGGCCTAAACTTCCAAATTTGCTTAGTGATGTTTTTTTTGTTTTTTTTTTTTTTTTTGCATGTATTTGGTATGCCGTGAGTGTACGGGGTCCCCCAATTAACAACAGGCTCTGAGCCCCATATTGGTTTAATCAGGTCGTCGACATACCAAATTTGGACTTTCTAGCTGCTCTGGTTTTCAAGTTATTTTTAAACAGCGAGTATATTCCCATGGCGAGTACATTCGATGGCGAGTACATTCCCATGGCGAGCTCAGGACGTGCTAGCCCGATAAGGTTTAAAATTTAAAGAATTAAAATAAACCGCAAGAGACAAAGACATGCCAAATTTGGACTTTCTTGTAGTTCCGTGTCTGAGTCGCATTATTCCAGACCGTGAACTATCACAGATTCACACAATGGAATAATACGTCTTAGTCATTTCCCCAAAAGAATTGCATCCGATCAGTATGGGCTGCTCCAGAAGGTTCAAAATCAAAGGAATTAAAATGTATCACGATGGATAACCACATAGAAAATTTCGCGTTTCTGTGATGAATGGAACCAGATTAGTTAATGCCTCTAATATTTGAACCACACTGATAAAAGAACACCACATCAAATTAAATAAAAGTTTGTAAAAATGAAAATAATTTATACTTGTATCGTCAGAAATAGGATACGATTTTAAATATATAAAAATAATTTCAATATTTTAGTATTTTGAACTATTTTTTCGAGAAAAAAAAATCTTTTTTTGTCCAAGCAAGTTTCTGCTTAACTTAGCTTATTTTTCCAAAATATAAGAAGATAAATAGAAACAACAAGAGACAAAAATGTTCACTAGAAAATCCTGTTTATAGATCTATAATTTGTTTTTACACAGTTTTTGAGTAACTGTCTCATAAGTTGAAGAAGATTGACAATTTTCAGTTTTTAAGTTTGTAGTATGTGAAAAGTGAGTAATTTGTAGCTTTCTGAAAAGCCCTACAAGGTTATGTAATTGGATTTCGCATTGGGATTTTAGTTTTCGAAATATAGGTGGAGGTATTTTTTGACATTTCGATATTTTAATATTTTGAATTATTTTGAAGGAGTTTTCTACAACTTGTAAACGAAAAAATAATATTTAAGTATTTATTTTAAAAGCTTTTTAAACTCAAAGCAGACCGCTAAAAAATTGTATAAATCTACCCCCCCCCCCCCCCTCCCCAAGCCCGATCTGTTTAAAATTTATAAAATTAAGCCTATCCAGGTCTACTTCGATTCCGGCCCACTTAAAGTTTGTGAAACGAAGTTTTCCTTGTTCGCAAAACAGTTGCATAGACTGATCTGGGCCATGTGCAGGCCTTTTCTCTTTAACAGAGTAGCCAAATTATTATGTCCATCAGGCTATTTTTTGCAGCTGCAACAAAGCATGAAATGCATTTAAATTAATTTTAATGCACATAATTTACCGCGTTGTCACTTCGCCATGCATTATATATTAAAATTTCCTTACTTTTTAATTAGTTGTCTGATCCGAATATCCTCTTTTGATGACACATCTATACAATCCGATTCATCGCATGACGTATTTGTTGTCAACTTCCAAAAAATGAATTTTGTAACAATTTTTACGCATGATAAATTTTAAATGAATGATATAGAATGTTTTCTTATCATACAAGTGAACCTAAAAATTCTAGAATATAAATGTATGAGAATGTCGAATAAGGTCGCACACTCCAGACAGTTTTGTTTCTGTTAATCACCAGTCCTTGTCCTTCAAAGCTTTTGTCTCAATATTTTGTCTTATCCAAATTAAAAATGAACACGCTGCATTTTTTTTTTCCTTGTGTAATTTGATAATGGTTATTTTCTTTTTCATGGTTCGTTAATTAATACATAAAAGTTATTTTTTATTAATCAACAAACATAACATTTTTTATGATTTTTTTAATTTGATTACATTAGCAACAGTTTGAGCTGTGCGTATTGGTTAGTTCAATTGGCAGTGAATTCATAAAATGTACTTGTTATTCTGAAATCGTATAATCATATCCACACTCATAAACCATTAGTAATGTCTCTGCCAGGACAATTGTGGGCGAGAACATCTTTTTTTAAGTCCCTTTCGAAATTTTATGTACAAAAAAGACTGGATGGGAGAAAAAAGAAACTAAAAAACTCCGTGTAGGCATCTTGAAGGCCACGTTTTTATTCTTTTTGATGATGCCCCATCCTTAACGCCCTTGTTGGTTCATTGACGTTTGATGTTACCTAACCGTTTGTGTGAGCTATCAACGTTTTTAATGTTCATGGACAAGGTGTTTCGTAACTGCAGTACCCCATTGAGAATGTTCTAACTGTAGTGTTTGTATAAAAGTTCAAGCCGGCTGCCAAAAAAGCCCGAGGGAAATAGTTTAGCAAGACGGGCCAGTTTGTGACACTGTGACAGCTGAGGGCATTGGTTGTGGTATTCCCTTTTCTTCACGTAACGCAGGGAAGTAGTTGTCCTGAAATGTCCTTAACTTCTGCTCTTTGTCATAAAATTCTTAAAATTTTTATTTGTTTAGTAACTTAAGATAAAACAAACGCTTCAATGTCATAATTCGTTGCAGTTTTCTACACATATGTAGCAATTATTATAGGGTTCATGTTTGTCTGCTTAATTTAAGCAAATGTATCCCAGGGTAACACAACAACATGGATACAAATCTATGGATACAAATCTTGGAAAGTTACTAGACATTGAAAGTGTCATATGTTTTAGCAGAGTTTGAGTTCTTCATCACAATGAAAAAATTATTACTTAATACTAACTTCTTCAAATGCAAAACTTTTTTATTACTAATTCTCTGGATTTTCTCTGGAAACTTAGTTTTCAACTTTTCTGTGAATTTCCGTGCATATATGCAAATCCAGGGAGAGAGCTAGCTGTTCAGATATATTTTGCAATGTTCGGTTTTTCTGTAAAAATTAACTTTTTGAGGGTAATTCTTTTTTTTTTTTATTTTTCAAAAACGTGCCTTAGGTAATTAACTAACATATTTACCAGTTTATATATATATATATATATATCACATTTAATGTTTTCATTTTATGACTGATGTTTTCTTAAATAAATTTAAGACTATGTTTTAAGAGATTGCTTTTTTATTAGAAAATATTTTTTTAGACTTTTGTTAAGAATCTGATTTTCAAATTTGGAGTTTTATGAAAAGACCATTTTAAACATTATGCGTTTGATGTATGGAATTTTATTAAGGATTCAGAAATGAACCTAGAATTTTTGCCAATAAACGACTGAAATGTATCCATTTTTAGTTAATTGAATTCCAATGTCACGCGCTCTTAATTGTTTTAGTTTGTGAGTTTTGATTTTAATTGTTTTCTGTGGGACGAGGGGGGGGGGGGGGAGGTGCATCTGGTTTGCGGAAATGTGGTAGTTATTTCTTCATTTTTGTAGTTTTGCGATCTCTGCACCGTGAGAGCGTTTCTGTGTTATCTTTTCTTTCCTTCATACAGTAATTGCTTAAAAACTGATTGCTATAAAAACTGGCCATAAATGTCTATTGATTGCTATAAAATTGCATTATACTGATTGCTATAAAAAACATTAACAGCAGGCATCGCAGATAGTGACAGGGTGCTTACGAGTGCTTGAAAATTGGGAAAGTACTGGAATTTTTACTCGTAGATTAACATTTTCAAAGCCTTGAAAGTACTTGAAAATTTCCATTTTCTTGGTTAAGTGCTTGAAAAAAGCCGGGTTGGAAGTATTCTGCAGATTCACAGCATTGTGTTTTCTCTGAGAAGTTCAGCTTTTCCTGGAAATTTCCCTAGTAGCTACGCTGTCGTTGAAATTTTCCTAAACAACATTGTTTTTTCCCAAAAATTTCCTCAACGGCTTCAACATTAAACAATAATGTTAGTTTGCTATGGTTTTTCCTCCCAGAAACACATACAACTTCATAATATGGAATAAATGATGTCCTTGAAAAATAATTGCATGGTACTTGAAAGTCCTTGAAATTTTTTTTTTTTTTTTTTGAGGAAAGTGTACTCACCCTGTAGTGAGTATATGAATGTTTGGAGGTCGGTACTGTTGAAGTACCCATTTGAGAAACTTTGACGGCAGAGCGTCCAAAATAGATACTTCGATTAAACTAACAGACTTAGTATAAAGAATTCATCCCAACCGGGATTGAAACCACAGATCTTCGCCTGGTTGGTGAGTATTATATTCATTGAAACGATAGTCTTTTATTGAAGTGACCCTTGCAGTTCCTTCTGCGAAAATGGCCATGAACACCCTGTGAACACCACTCTCGGCCTCGCCCATCGGTTACGGTAAATACCTACTTAGTAATTACTTATGACCCATTAGGAACATCCTTGTAAAAATTTAAATGTCTGTTTTAGGGGTTGGGGAGATACTGTATGAATGAGTTTAGTTAGTCAGTGAGGATTTTGCCTTTTTATAGAGATTGGTTTTAACAATTGTCTTCATTTTCATTTTGTTATACTAATGGTCTTCATTGACTTGATTTTGTCCCACGGGTCGTATAAGGTCGTATTTCGTTTGAAAAAATGCGAAGAAGATGGTGTCCATGCTTAATAAATTACGAGTATAAATGAGTTTTAACTTTTTCAAGTTAAATTTATTTTTCAACAGCTGCCTGCTTAGGTTCTATATAGTTTTGAATGGAAACAGGTAGAAACAAATACGTATATATAAAAATTTATAATTAATTGAATTTTTATTATTATTTTTTCACGTTTTATCATATTCCAAATTATCCATTTCACTATCACTCACCCGGCTATCACTTTCAGAATCAACAACGGAAACATCGCTAATTTCGTTTGGTCGCAACTTTTTCTTCTTTGTAGGCGCCATTTTGAAGGCCAAGGTTGGTAAGTACAATGTTTGGTCCATAGATGATGTTTACATTACAATATAATGAATTCATTAGTGGGGGCTTACCCGACATTTGATCGGAATAATTTTCAATATCAGGGCTCAGGACCGCAGGGGATTCATATAATTTATGGGAAACTGTTGTGAATTTCAATCATATAAAATTTGTGTGCTAACCATGTTTAAAAAAGTTAAATAAATAAATAATAATAATAATAAACACTCTCTAACCGAAGTTTGAGCATGTATGACTCTGGTTTTCATTATTATTGAAAAGAACTAGAAAATGTTTTAGCTGGGGCAAACGTTTGAAAATGTACTTAAAATATGAAATTTTGGACGTGTTAAGATTAAGGGTTTTCATGTGTCAAAATTTTAGACTTTAGCCGGACCCATACCCAATAGCATTTCCGAGCCCGAAGGCATTTTAAAATGTAGAACCCAGGTCCGGTATGGCCCGAAACGATATTTTTCCAAATATGCCTAAAACATAAAGTTATGCCATTTTAATGCTTAAAATTTGCTAAAATTTAGTTTATTTAAAAATTTATCTTTATTATCTGAAATCAACCTATTAATTTTTGTATTATCACATTTTATTTATACATCTATGAAACATTAAATATTTCCGGTCCGAGCTAACCCACATTTTTAAACTTAAGAGAAATCCGAAACACGGACGTGGGTCATACAGGACGCCATACAGACCTCTAGGTTACAGGACATAGCTTGTAAGAATTCAGCATGCAACTTGTAATGTAACTTGTACAGTATCCCTCACAGCAAAGATCGTCACATGTGTAACAGTGACATTGTTGTCACGTGACACCTGGGTTACAATGTGACATCATATTTGGGACTTCTATGCGGCGTTACGTATTAGTAACTTTGTAATTTCATTGTGAATATATTATGTGACGTTTCCACAATTTAATTAACACGTAACAATGTGACGATATTACAATGGCAATTACAATGTGACGTCACAAACGACCATGAAAATGACTTTGCTGTGACCTCAATATGACATTGCCGAGACGTACTGTGACGTCCCAAAGTCACAGTGTGATGTAAATCTTACGCCACTGTGAAAATAAAAATGCTGTTAAGGATATGGCTTGTACAATATATAGCTTGTACAGCATATAACTTGTACAGCATATATCTTATAAGAGCATATAGCTAGATTACAGCACACAGCTCAGTTTCATATGTATTCAATTCCGCCTGGGTTTTTTTTTCATTATGCGTTAATAGGGCACACAGATGGCAGCTGTCCCTCGTTTTGGAGTAGCAGCTGTTTTCTATCGGATGTTGGGCACCAGGTGAATTCCTGGACAATGGAACGTGTACACCCGATGGTGTATATAACCCTCCCTCCTGGGGGCCGTCTAGGGATTCACGTAATGGAAAGAAAGGGGGCCATTTTGGGATGCTTCTGGAGATAAAGGCATCAAAAATATTTAGGTGTTCCAGTTTGTGTAGTCATGTATATCTGTGAGGCATTGAATGGGTCGGGTCGTATTACTTTCCTTATATACATAATGTATAAGGAAAGTATTGTGACGGGGTCGGAAATTCGAATTCGAGTTTTCGACGGGAGAGCACGTTTCAAGCATCCCTGATCACGAATCAAACATTTTTGAGGTGATGTCTGTATGTGTGTGTGTCAGTGAGTCTGTGGAGACGATATCTCACGAACGAATTGGGCGATTCGAATGAAATTTGGTACAAAAATCACAATCCGTGAATACTGAAAGCCTATTGCTTTTAAACGTAATCGAATGTACAGAACTCATCAAAATCATCAAAAATCATCAAAAAATCAAAATCTTTAATAGAGTTACGCAAATAGACATTTCTGATGTAATTTTTCCTTAGAAAATGATTGACATAAACTTTAGGATGCTAACAGGAACCGTTCTCGAAATATTGCACATTTCTGAAATAAATTTATCAAAAAATCTCATAAATTAAAAAAAATATATTAACTGCTGCGAAACATGTTCACTTTTCATATGTAATATCATGCGATGAATTGGGTGACATCATCCCCGTGGATCTAGCTCGTTCCATTCATGAGAAAATATACTTTGAGTAATACTTTTGTATTTGAATGCCAATAGTCAATTATCTGCTATAAGAATAACTTATTTCTCCGTCCATAACGCTTGACGAGATTTTGGCGACGAATTTGGCGAAATGTCGCCAACTTGGCGACTTTTTAAAATGTTGCCAAATTAATGAAAATCTCGCCATATGGATAAAAATGACCGTAAATCAATGAAAATGACGACTCATTGACGAAAGTTCACTATCTTGGAAATAATATAAGTATCTATTATATGAAAAACCTATTTTTTTACTGTAAAAGTAGTAAATTCATTGCATTATATAAGGAAAGGCATGTGTTGTCAAGTGCCCCCTCTTGCTCCTATGTGCGCCTAGAGCTCGCTCCTATAATACAGACTCACTTATCAAGCATGTTGAAGCTCAGTCAGGTTTCTGTAAATACATGGGTTACCATATTTGGCGGTTTAGTACATGCTTAAAATATTGATTTTTACATGCATTTGATAACGTTAACAAATTTGCAATTGGGTTATGTTTTTTTTTTTAAATATGAATAAGTGGAGTAACATTTGTAATTTCGTGACACTTCTTAACAAGAATCAAATATATTATTCCCACTCTATAAGCAGATTAACAAATAAGGAATGAAACAGTTGGACATTTTTTTCTCATTAAAATTCATGAAATTATATTTATATTTCATATCTCTTACAGTTCCAATAAATTTATTGTCTTACTATGAACTCAGAAAGACCTTGAATTATTTGAAACACCTGTAATTACCGGAAATACCCGACTATTTATAAGCTATTTTTTTATTCCCTCTTCGTTTCTGGGAAAGCGAAATAACCTTAAACCTTTTCCAGTATGTTTAGAGCAGTTCGGTGCAGAACACCGACCAAAAATTATTTCAATAGTACTTCCTAAAGTGAAAATACGAATCGAGCTAATGCTAATGGGTTACGCTTCCGGCCTGGATGGGCTTCAATATGCTTGACGAGTGAGTTCGTATATAAAGGAGCCTTATGTGCGCCCATGAGGTCATGCCTTCGTTTTGGAAATCATATGCACCTGGGTGTGACTTCAGACAATTAAATCAATTTAAACATTAGTCACATTTTGTACCAAGTACCGTCTTCCAAATATTTATAGCCAATTTCTGAATGTTTGGTGCTGTTTGCTGTTGAAAGCAATGAAAAACGGTCTTATTCCTTTGGGCTTTACATTTGCATACCCACAAGTGCACGCCTTATTCATTTACGCATCCTTTTCGTTTTAATGTGTGAACCGGTCTTGTTCCCGTAATTAGAATCCGCTAATTGATCTCTTCTTTCTGCAAGGGCATTCTTAGTCAATATGCATCAGCTGATCGAGGATACGTGGGCCGAGAGTTTTATTGAAGGCTGCAAGATGCAATGCATGATGTAATAGAAGGGGAATTTGCCTCACGTGTTCTTTAAATATTGCAAATTATTGTGTGTCATGTTTTTACTTTCTCTACATACATAGTATAATGTATATTGCATAATGTATACTATAGGGAAAGTATTATTGTTGTTGTTGTTGAGACCCAGACCGTTCGACCTACCAGAAAGGTGTAAGGTAACCGTTTGGACGGCCGAGAAGTGCCACCCAATTTAGAACGGAACCCATTGGGGGAGGCATCCACAGGGACCGTACTCTCCTTCCCCTACCACCAACCTCTCGGAAGGACTTACGGGCCCACATGTTTAACGTGATCGTACTCCGCATGAACACGGCGGTTGTTGTGGCAGCGCGCAAACCACCGGGCTACCGCGTCCGAAATCTGCCAACAGCACGCGGTGTTCCCAGGTGGTCACCCACCCAAGTACTAACCGCGCCCGATGCTGCTTGACTTCGGTGATCTAACGAGAACCGGTGTTTTCGGCACGGAAGGGCCGTTTGCTTCAGGGGAAGTATTGCGACGGAGTTGAGAAATCGAATACGAATTTTCGGCGGAAAAGCACACTTTACGCATCCCTGAACTCTAATCAAACGTTTATGAGGTGATGTGTGTATGTATGTGTAAATGCAATATCTCATCAACAAATGGTGCATTTTGAGCGTAATTTGGTACAGTTATTATAATCTGTGCGAAATGGATCCTTATTTATTTTAAATGCAGCCAAATGTTCGAAAGGTCCCCAATTTTCGAATGATTTTTTGAAAAAAAAAAAAAAAAATCATTAAAAAATCAAGACCTTAAACAATGATAAATAAATAATAATTTTAGACTTCATTTTTTATTAGAAAACGAGTCAGAGAAATTTTAGAAGCCTTTCATAACCCGTTCTTGAGATATTGCGCATTAAAAAAAATGATATAAAATAAAAAAAATATATCGTCCAATAGGTTCACTTTTCGTATACAATATTATGCAACAAATTAACATAATTTTCGTGGATATAATTCGTTCCATTCACGAGAGAAGTTACATTTTGTAATAGTTTTGCATCTTGACTCCAAAAAATTCGTAGAGATTTATTTCATGGGATATTAATTAAATGTCAATTGCATTTTGATGAAGATTTTGCCGTGAGTACGAATAAATCATTCTGTTTGAACTCATAAGACCCGGGGGAGGGGGTCCAGATCATGTAGGTAAAGGGAAGGAGTTACTTGTTGGAAAAATGCCAAAATAGTTCAAGTCAATAATTTAGGTGGTGCTCTAGGGTAATTATAAGTCTCACTGCATTATTTTTTATATCTATTCTCTTATTGAATTAAATACTATTTATTTAAACTGCTCATTTTGCAGAAAAGAATTATCGGTGCAATGCAAATTAGAACTCAAATAAAGAATATTCATACGTATTCAAATTTATGTTTCCTTTCAATTTATTTTGTCATCATATTCTGTACCCTGCTTGTTCTTTAGGAAAAATACTTATTACTTATACTCAGAATTAGGAAACTTCTATTCAACAATAATAAAAAAATACATATACGACATTAAACATTACGCTTTTCTGTTGTGTCAAATGAGAACAACACATTTCACTAATACTAGCGACACCTAGATATAATTCTCAAAGCATTATGGTATTTTCAAGCTTTTTATCATTATGCATTTTATTTCCTGCGCTCTAACTCCATGGTTCAGATATTTATATAAAAAAAAAATTCAATCATTCATAGAAATAATTATATGCAGACGATTTTTTTTATTAATAAGAAACAAAATTAAATCTTCTATAGAAACAACTATATATGCAGACGATTTTTTTTTTTCTGAAGAAAGTTATATTAAAATTTGAAGAAAATTATATCAAAGTAATTAATTTGTTTTCATTTCGTTAAAAAAATAGTGGAATGTGTTGATAAAGAAAACAATTTTAATTTAATTTATCCAATCTAATTAAGGAAATTCGTAGAAAAAGGTCAACAAATATAATTTTAAATTTTTGAAGTCTTATTTTCTATTGTATTTTAATGATGCAACGG